>VWZP01004808.1:0-73031 GCA_013396995.1 Dicaeum eximium | reverse complement strand
CCCTCACACCGCCCCTCACACCGCCCCTCACACCGCCCCTCACAGCGGCCCCGCCCGGCCTCTGGGCCTGTCGCCTGCCCCTGAGCTGCGGGGCTCCGGCGTAGCGCGGAGCCGCGACCTTCGGTGCGAGAAAGGGGGCGGCGCAGCGGGGAAAATACACGGCTTGGCAAAGCGCCCGTGGATGATGTGCTCCGTCTGATACACGGGCTTTTAGTGAAAGCAGCGCTACAGGAAGTGTGGGCTGCGTGGGAATACGCGAGTGCGTCAGATTCATGCTCTTGGTTTGGCTCGGAGAAGAGGGGAACAGGTGGATGGAGGCGTGGAGGGCAGCAAATGGGGTGTCCAGTGCTGTTCGGCCGCCCTGGGACATCGGCACACTCCAGCTGCCTGGTACCGAACTCCCAAGACTCCTTCTGACAGCTTCCTGTATGTTGGCAGGGTCTCAGGGAAGCCGCTTTGTGGGATACCCAGCTGCAAGGTAAATATGACATCAAATATAGGCTGGAGTGGCAAGTGCCGCTGTTGCCACAGGTCTGTCCTCACAGGCAAAGCAAGAGGTTTGGTATCTGATGGCCAAACTCACAAACTGAAATTTTTATGATCGGTGCACTGAGAGCAAAGTCCCAGAAGGTAGAAGATGGGGAAACTCAGTGTTGGGCATTTCTGGGAGATTCAGGCAGCCCAGCCACAATGGATTACTGGAAGTACTCCATCAGCAGCATCCTGGTGGAGAGGGACATTGAAGATGAGGCTACTGTGGGCCTTTTTGAAAATGGGTATGTGTGGGCAATCAAGCCAGGAGAGTTCCTCACATTTGCCTCAAGAATCACTTGATCACAGACCAGGATCAGAAAATGTTCCTGTTAATGGGAATCACCATAGACTGTAAAAAGTACTGTGGGATTTCAGAAAACCTGCTGGTGGAGGTTGAAGACGATGTGATGGATATCAGAAGCAAAGGCAGTGACAGCAGATCTATCCCTACTGGCATGACCCCCAAAACCTGATCTTCCTCATGGGCAAGAAGGGAGTCCACAGAGGAGTCCTTAATTAAAAGGACCAGGATATGACTGTGAGCATGAAAGCATGACACAAATAGTGCCAAAGACACAGACAGATGCCTGAGCACGGAGAAGGGAATTAAACCTGGTTTTGTTGCAAATGTCTTTGCCTGCTTCTTTCAGATGGGGGTGCTGGGCAGGCAGCAGTGCTGGGGCACCAACAGTCCCTGAGCAGGTGTGGTGCAGAAAAGAGTAATGTTTACATTCCTCATCAGGATGCTCTGTGTTACTTTTGTGGTCTCCCAGCTATTTTGGGTAGTTGCTCCTAGTTATTCACATTTTACTAATTGGTATGGGGGTAAAGGTCTCTGGTAACATTAGCTTTGTGAAAAGACAAGAAGGAGAGCAGTGCCTTTACCCTCTTGTTTACCACTTTGCTGTTTAAACCATGCCCTGATTCCAGTCATGGGTTTTTGGGACCTTTCTCCTTCTACAAGTACACCACAACATGAAAGGTAAACAGAACTTGTGTTTATTTTGAATTTGCCCCCTGAACAAGCCTAGAACAGTTCTGGAGATTAACTATTGATCAGCAGAGCCTTGTGCTGCTGTTGGATTGTGTGGGGGACGTGCAGAGGCAGCCTGCTACCTGCTCACCTTCCACGTCACTTGAAACCCCTTCTTACACTTCTTTACTGGGACACGCTGCTCTCCATACCCCTGGGATCCCCACATTGCTCCAGGTAAATCATAGGTGTTAAACTGCTTGGTCTGGTTTTACCACACCTGCCACACCACCTTCAAATCATTGACCCAACTGAGTCAAAAATAATTACTTGTGATTGCTTTTGTGACTCCTCCACAGACACAAGAGGGGAGCCAACCCTACTGAGCAGACTGAGAGCCCTTGCACTCTTTGGTAACCATTAATCTTCTAATTTAACCTGGAGTCTATATTTTGTTGAATTTAATTCAACAGATTAAGAGACAGGGGCCTTTAATCTGCACCTGCACCCACAGAAGCAGAAAAATGCTATAAGGGGAACCAGGCATCTTATGTGTTAGCAAATGTTCAACAAAACTGCAGCAACTGTCTAATGTCTGATAAGCAGTGCTTGCAAGCAGGATTCAAAACATACTAACATAAGTACTGAAGAGATAAAAACAAAAACACAATCTGGTTTTAGAATTTAACAAGGAAAGCGATGCATCGCATGGAATAAATGAAAAAAACAAACAAACTACTATTTGTGCTGGCCACGCCTGACAAACATTAGTGCTTATTTTCACAAGCTTACGGCAAAAGAGAGTAAATAACTCCTGTGGTTTCTTGAGCAGAGTATTCTCCACTGTGCAAACTGCCAAATGCAGAACTATTTTGCTCTCCGAACTTCTGTCTATGAAAATAACAGAATTTGAGATAAGATGAAAAAATTTGGGTGATTTACTGCTTGCTTGCTTCTTCTGGGTGCCAGAGAAAGTAGGTCTGGAGCACATACATACTTTACCATCATGAGAATTTGGAGAAGTAGAGATCTTGATGGTTGTGAGAAGCTATAGCTTCCTAGCTGCACTTTATGGGCAGCACAGCAATGTACAGAACCAGATTTTTTAGTTCAAAGGACTTGTTAACTGAATTCAGAAATAACTAATTTTGGCTAACAATTGGGTATTAATTTAGAGAAAAAAAATTTCAAAATTCAAGAAGGACCTTAAGCTTTCATTCGCTAGATCTACTGACCTAAGGAGCCCAAAGAGATTTTATTCAGACCAGCCCTTCTGTCACATTCAGCCCTAACTCTTCTTGAAGAGTATGGTGAGAAGGAGCTTAAAGAAATAACAGCAGGCAGCAGCATCTGTATAATCTCTCTTCTCCTGCCATGAAACAAGGAACATAAAATCAGAAATAGCTGAGGACAGTACAATTGTGGCTGAATGTTTCAGGTCTGAGTCTGCAGGCTTTGAGGAAAGCCCTCTTCACCCGTGCACCAGGTATCTCCCAAACAGCCTCCAGTACACAGCCTGACCAGCAGGTTTGTTTAATCCTCCATCCCAGGCACACTGGTGCTTACCTTGGAGCCATCAGCTCCTTGTACTGTTAAGCAATGTGAATAGACAAAACTCAGACAAAATAGGTTCTGCTGCAATACAAACACAGCCTCTTGTGTGACACAACTCTGTTTGTTGTAGCCAGAGCAGGCACAGTATTCCTGGCCTTGAAAGCAAATGATCATGTTTTCAGTTGCTGATAACATCATCAAAGTTTGGGACAGTTGTGCTGAAATTCTCTGCACCAGGGTCTTGTTTCAGGCTTCCTCAAAATGTGTCTGACCACATGAAAAATTCACTGCGTCAATCATGCAGCAAACTGGGGCCAGGCTCCCTCAGTCATGGAAGTGGATGATGCTGACATAGCTTCAAAAAGCATGGTGTTAACTCAGTAGCACAGGATAAATTTTCAGGCAGAAAAGAACTTTATGGAGAATGTAAAAGGCATATCTGCCTTCAGATGTAGTGGGCAATTTGAGATAATTCTAGACACAAACCTAGATACTCTTGTAGCAGCAGCTCAATCAGAGGCCTAAGATGAATGATGAGGAAAGAACCATTTTACTTGTTTCCACTAAAAAAAAGACAAGCAGCTGGGGATCTTCTAGGTGTTCAATACCTGTGTGCTGTACCTTGGAAAGGTATATATTGCCACATTGAGGGGAGAGGTTTGGATGGACATTGTGAAAAAAAACCAGTGACAAAGACAGAAGAATGCTGGCCTCAATTAGGTGTCGTTGTGTTAGAATGGAGTTAGCATTTAATTCTGAAGGAATTAAATGCACACACCAGGGATATGGCAATTATTTTTTCAGTGACTCTCTGATAATTCAGGAAAAGGCAGAGATGAGGGGATAATGTGGCCAAGTACACTGATTTCAACAAGACATGATAAAAATCATATTATACTCACACACACACAAATTATATCCTTTTTCCAAAGTTGGAACAAACAATAATTTCAAAACGTTTCTTCACAGAGAGGAGGGGAGCATAAAAGCACTGCTGTTTCCTCTTAAAATCTTGAAGGAAATCAGAGTTCAGTGAGTCATGCACTAAAACTGAGCTCCGTGAAATTCATGTGTAGAAAAATCTCTGGCAAGTGATTGGCGGTGATAGAGTTATAAATAGAGTTATTAATGATTTATGCCTTTTAATGGAGCCAGAGCAGAGAAATAAAAGGATCTCTCTTTTTTGATGAGGTTTTTCCTTTACAGAGAATTATTTATACCCAAAACCCGGGAGGGTTGATCAGCTACTTTGGTAGCTATCAGCTGTCATTCCGACATATAGGAAGATGAATTGAAAATGATATTTTTCTTCCACTCAAAAGCTAAACTTCAGTCTCTCTAAATGCACCAGGACAACACAGAAATGCTTGTGCCAGGCAGATGTTTGGCCCAGTATTAACTAACAGAGGCAGTTGACATTGTGAGTTCTCTCAGTGCTCTGTAGATGCTATTTTCCATCTGAATCTAACATCCATCGGCAGCTTCAGGAGTCTGAAGAGTGAGGGTAGAGCTGTGTGTCACCTGGGAGAGCAGGTAAGGACCAAAGGAGAAGCTTTGCAGGGGAGCAGGGCATTTGTTCTGCAGCACAAACATTAACACTTCTGCAGCTCTGCTTTATCGGCCATCACAGGGCAGGATGGGATTCACCAAGGACAGGAAAGTCCCCACCCTAATTCAGGCACAGCTGAAAAAACAATCTGATGCTAGTTCAGTGACCCGGCAAAGGAAGGAGCAAGGATTCCTTTACAGGCAAGGGAATACAGAAAGCATGAGGAGGCAAGCATGTGTGGTTTGCTGGAGATGGGGTCCAAGGCGCTCCTGGGGGGTGTCATTCCAGTCTGCCAACCTCCAGGTCAAAATTATACATCCTCTCGTAGGCAGCTGTCATCTCTCCAGAAAAAGATGAGATTTAGAAACAAGAAGTGGCTGTGGCTCATCCTCTCACCTCCAGTGAATCTTCCTTAAGGAATGTTTTCACACACAGCAAGAGCTTCAGGGCAAAGTGCAATGCATTTTTAGGTGTTGAAGGTAAAAAAACCAACCAAAAAACACAAAAACAAAACAAAACAAAAAAAAAACCCAAAACAAAAACAAAACAAAACAAAAAAAAACCCCACACAAGAACAATGTTCCTATGGCTTTACATTTGAAACACTTGGACAGAGGAGGCTCGGGATCCCACTGGGTGGGAAACGCCGGTATACAGAGATGCACATTACACTGCTGAGACCCCACATCCTGAGGATGGATCTGGACAAAAGGGAGGCCAGCCTAGGGAAAGGGAGGAAATCCCTGAAGGAGATGAGGCAAAACAGCGGGGCAGGATGACGAGGCTGGAAATCTGTGGGTTTTTTCCCAGGAGATGGCAGTAAAGGACAGTCGCCTTTCGGCCAGCGGAGCGTAGGGAAGTGGAAGCAGCGGTGGGAGCCGAAGTGCCACCCTCGCCAGTCGCTCCTTGTTACCAGGAGCAGAGCTTTATTCTTCGCGTCAGTGCTTCCAGCAAGGGTGAGGAACTCAGTCTTCCACATTTCCATACAGCAGGTAAATCAAAAGCTTTCCGCTTACCGTGGCAGGATCCCACTCACAGCCTCATCCAGACTGGAAGAAGTCCAGGAGGTCTCTGCTCCAGCCTCCTGCTCACAGCAGGGTAAATGCTGCATTCACACTGAATTGCTTCCCACTTTGGACAGTCGTGCCTTGAGACACTCCACAGACAGACTTTAGCCTCCTGAAGTAACCTCTTTTCATGCCTAATGATCATATTACTGCTTTCCCTGAGTTGTTTCTGGCTGAAAACTCCTCAGTTTGGATTTATGACCACGATCTCTTGCTGTCTGGCTGCAGACTTCAGTAAGGAGCCTGGCTCCATCCTGTTGGAATGTATGAAATGTATGTATTTTATGTATTTCTTATGAATTGAAAAGCTGTTGTCAAGTCTCTCCTGTCTTCCCTCCTCCAGCTGAACAAGTCCAAAGCCCTGCATCTCTCCTCATGCAGGATTGAGGAAAGTGCACCACCCACTCTGAGCCCAGTCTAGACTTAACCCCAAAACAGGCCTGGCAGCCTAATACTACTTTCTGAAAGGAGAAGGAAGGGAAGGATTTTATTCCTTTACTTTCTCTTAATTTAATTATCTCCAGGTTCTTCAGGCTCTCTGCTCTTCCTTGAAGAAAAAAGGATTTCCAGAGCACACTCTGCACAGGTAACTGCAGCAACTTTGTGCATATTTTAGGATCAGTTTTGTCTCTGAAGAGGCCAGTGTTCAGCTAACAAGGAACTCAGGATACAGAAAAAGAGACAACGGCTTTTACAGCACCCCAACACAAAACATGCCCCTTTCCCAGTCTTGGAGACAGGCAGGGATCAGAAAGGACATTCATCCCTGAAGTGACCCGTGACCTGGGAGTGGCAAAGATCTGGAAGTGCCAAAGTGCTGTGGTGTGGTACAGCTCTCCTCAGTCACTGCACTTCCAGAGCAAGCTGTGCAAGAGTGCTTCCTTGCTGCTAATGTTGCAGGACAAAGGACAATAGCTATGAGTCCTCTGCCATTTCCTCAAGCCTACGGTAAGCCAGAGGAGTGATTAAATACTCCGGCAAAACCAGCAGAAATATGCTTTATTCTGCCCTGTGACTCATTGAGCAGTCACTAGGAATAGCCAGGAGCTGAAGTAAAAGTACTTGCTGGGCTGTCTGGTTAGTGGAGTTTGTTGCTGAGAGAAGCATGGACAAGTTCACTACATACTTCTTGCCACTCTTGCATGTAAGCAGCCTCCTGAACCTATTTATCCTGCCATTTTTCATAAAGCACAGTGGAAGGTGTATGGAAATCTGAGAGGAACCAGATAGGACAGCAGCACACCACTGAAGACAAAACCTGGCAGTGAAGCAATGGGTAGAGGTTTCATTCAAGGGGCTGAAGAGAGGAACATATTTTGTCCAGCTCAAACATCAAATCAAATCTTCCCCAGGTACCCACCGTGGTATCCACCGCATCCCACATTATTTATGAGCAAGTTAAACATCTGTTTTGTTCCTCAGAGGCACCAGGAGTTCAGCTGCAGACAAGTCTATTTTAATAAAAGAGCCTGTGTGCACCTGTGGGTTGAAAGCTGTCCCTGCTGGGGTGGCTCCTCCAAGGACCACCTTGCCAAGAGCACATAACACCCGTGCAGAAGCCAAGATTGAGTCCAGGGCTGCCCTCATGGCTTGGCACCTGCCAGGGCTGGGAACACGGGCTCCTCCCCAGTCCCAGCCTCCTCCCCACCACCACCGTCTTGCTCTCCCTCATCTCACATCCAGACTTCCAGCACGGCAGTTCTGCTTCAGGTGGAGGCTGCCCATTTTGTTGGCTGAGCAGATACTGAGGTGGTCAGGGAACATTTCCTCATTTCTTACGTCACAGAGACAGCATTTAGCAAGAGAGCTCCAGGAGCTGCCCTGTCCTACCTGTTTGCATCATAGCTAAGGCAGACCTGGCCCAACAGAGATGCTGCCATGACTGACAGAAGTACTGCCCTCTGCCATCCTCCCAGCTGAAAAATGAACCTCTCCCTCTGGATTCAGATTTTCTAGACACTGCTTCGTGAGCTGGGCTAATGAAGAGAGTAGCAAACCCTCAGGCCAAGGCTTGGCCTCACGAATTCCCTTCAGGAGCTGAGAGTGAATCACTGCTCAAGGAGAGCTGATAAGCAGCACTAATTGGTAACCTCAGTGAGAACCATCAGTTCATTTTGAGGGAGGAAAATGAGTCATTAGCTGGTTTATTGCAGCAGCACAGGTTACTTTTTCTTTCTCTCTCCTCTTTCTTTGTTTTTGGTCTATTTTAGAAACATTGGCCAGCCAAAGCTGACTCACCAATACACCTGAGGCTTTTCTTTTCTCAGGCTCACACAGAAGCACCATGTACATGTCATTCAGGTTCTGTATGGACAACAACAAGGTAATTCCCTTAAAGTAGCACCAGGTGAGCAGAGCCTGGATGTCAGCAGGCAAAAGTCCACTGTGCTGAGCTGTTCAGGAGCTAAGGTTCATGTTTGCCTTTGTGGAAGGTCTGAATGGGCTGGACTCTGTGTGTTGCAATGAGGGAGTAGCCTTACTAGTCAGGGGACATACAGACAGATAGATGGGACACTCACTCCACACAGAAAAATGGAGACACAAATCCCTTCCTGCTAGGCTTTACTAATTTGAAAAAAAGGTTTAATGATTTATGCTGTAAGAGCACTGTAAAACATGGAGTGGTGTAACAAAATCTGAAGTTAATCCCTAACTCTGCAGGCTGGTGTGGCATGTGGGTGTTAGGACAGCCCTGTTCTTACTGCAATATCAACAGCCCTGTGGCATGCTGGTGGGGCAGATAAGAGGGACAGGTCTGTCCCCACAAAAAAGCTCAAGAAAAACAACTGAAGGCATGAAATCAATGAGCAAAATCCCTTTGTGGCTATTCCTACCCCAGCTTTTGCAGCCTTAGGTCCTCTGCAGCCTCATCTCCATACCTTGCTATTCCTGAGCATTTCCAAACAGTCTGGGCTCCAATCATGTCCTACCAGGGCACTGAGGCCACAGGCAAAACAACGTGGGGAAGTTTACACGGCAGCTTCCCCTCTCTGGCTGGGCTGCTGCTGAGAAACTCCTCCTTTGTGCACTTACTTACGTGTGTAGGTAAAAACAGACATGGATTTCGTGGCTTTTATTTACAGTCCAGTTAGAAAAGAGTGTAACACCCCGCCCCAACCCCCCCATCTGATTCATTTGCTACATTTAAAAGAAATACAGTATGGTTTGCCAAGACATACAAACTCCTTTGTTCAGAAAAGGCAAAGAAAGCAAGTGAACAGCATTTTTTTCCAATTAAGTCAACTCCTTGACTACAAAAACACCATCAAAACTAGAAAGATATATAGTACAGAGAAAGTGCTAGGAGGAAAGTAATTTATGACTACCACAAAAGACTGACAGAAACAAACAAACAAACAAATCCCACAAAATTTTTAAGGCCCATAAACCCCCTTGTTCCTATGTCATCAATATATGATTTATGTCCCTGGAGGTGTGACATGGAAGCTGCTGCATCCTCTGCTTCCAGGTGCAGAAATAAAGATGGAGCTGGCAAGTCATTTGGCCTCGTTCTCATACATCACACTTGTACACTCTTGTACCAAATGCTCTATGTATATTTTTTTCCTCAGGTGCAGCTGGCAATCAATTGTTTTTCCCTTGGTAAACACCACAGAATTAGGCCGAAAATGCCCCAGGTTCCAGAATCAGGTATATCACATATAAACTCCGTTCCCAGTAAAAAAATACATGCAAATTTCATAGTAGCAGAGGAAAAGTTTAAAATGTTAATCACAGTGAGCCTTTGATGCCCCAAAATCACAAAGACACATTTCATTTTCTTTCTGGATTTTTACATCTTTCTCATGATTATTTAAAGGCTCATTATGTCCAGGGTTTGAAATTAACAACCATGATGCAGCAAAGCTCTCCATGTCTCAGGCCACACTCCATTTATGTCCAAGTATATTTTTAAGTACACTCATAACCTTAACCCTCTCAGGTAAAAAAACACACCAAACTCAGAATCTCAGAAAACCAAAAACTATCTCTTCCTAATCCTCTGTTATCTGTTTCCTCCATTGCTTTGACAATTCCTCTCACTACCAGACTCATCTCCACCTCCCCAGCTGCTCTCCTATCCTCTGTTTTCCTTCATTTCTCTCCCTCACATACTTGCTTTTCCATCCATCCTTGGCTCCCTTCCACACAGCACGAAGCTCTGGAAAACCAACTCATGCCTGAAAACAAACTTCAGTTCAATTATTCGAAGATTATTTTCTCATCCTTACACTTCTTTGACCTGACCTGATTTTACAAAGTACTAGAATTTTTTTCAGAGAAGTAGCACTCAGTCTTGGAAAGGGCCTGGTGCAGGGGCTCAGGGCTGTTGGTCCAAGAGGTTTTTCAGATCCAGGTCTCACATTTAATCCTGAGAAAGCAGCAATGGCCTCGTGTCCTCTGCCGTGGGGCACAGGGAGCTGCGCTAGCGGACGAAGGATGCCACATATACTGACACTCCAAAGGGAGCAGAATAGGCTGCTGCTAATCCTTGCAGGCCGACCACCAAGTAGCGACAACCCTTCTGCAGAACCTTCCCAACATTCTGGGGAGAGAGATGAGAGAAAGGAATTAAAAAAAGACAAGGTGATAGAAAATACCTTCACGTAAAATCACTCCGACAGCCAGTGTCACGGCCCCAGAAAATGAAATTCTCCCACAGCTAACAAGGGCTGGAGAGTGGAAAAACATTTTACCATCTATTTTTATATAGGCATACACACCCACAGGGTATAGTCAAACTGAACGGATGCAGCCTCCACAGGAAGCCAGGCTTTTACATGTGATTCTATTCAAGAATAAAATTAGTTTAAATTCACCCAAGTTTGTAGACGTACATAATTCCCACATTACATGTTCTATGTTAGCAATTCCTAGAAGTTCATAAGGTGCCAAAACTGGAGCCGAACAAGAAAGCAGTAATCACTGAGAATACTTTTATGGAAATTTCAGTGCTTTTTGTCAAAATAAGGGTTTTTTTTGGTCAAAATAAGAAAGTTTTGATCCACATCGGTAAATATTCAGGAACTCATCCATGTATTGCACTAGAGATAAATGCCATGGATTATTTAACTGAAAACCTTAATCTAATTTTAATTTAATTTCTGATAGTTTTTGCTCATGTGGCTGCTCTCAACTGGGGAATTAATACAATGTAGTCAGATTTGGAGGAATATCAGAATTAATTATTAGTAACTCTTTATGGTTGTGTGGGACTATTTTTAAATCAGTGAAATCCAGTCAATATCTATTATACTCTTATGATTTCTTAAAGATGGATTACAGAGGTTCTGGCACATAAAAATCTTCAGCTGTCATGATGCTACTACACAGTTGAACTTTGCTGGTTTTACTCCTATGGAAACTTACTCAAAAGGAGTTAAAATAAAAAGGCGGCTCAAGCCCGGGGTCAGATCCTGAGGCTGGAGGAGGAGATACAGGGCCTTCCCTTCCCACATCTGCCCCACTATGTCACACTGGAGTCTTCTTCCCCCTTCCTGCCCTTCACTTACCTACCCAGACCTCACCTGTTCTTTCATGAGGTGCTCTTTATGCCAAACTGGCAACCCTTCCCATGGGAATGTCATCTGACCAGCACAAAAGGGAATACACGGTGCCCAAGAACTGGCCTGTGCTCTAAACACCATTAAAAGCATCTTTACACCAACAGCACCACCAGCAAAGTGATGACCTGCTGCAGCCGTTCTCACAGAACTGCACTGTACAGACCAGGCCTACAGGCTTGAGAGAGCTTCCTACAGCATGGGACCTGGAAAACAGTGCTGGAAACTCAGAGAATCAAATCCATCATGAAAGAATGAAATATTCTGTTTGTTTCCTTATGAACCAGTAGGATTTGAGAGGCAGCTGCTGACAATGCTGACATCTATAAACTCAATTTCAAAAGTAACTTTGCCAAGCTAATGGCATTTTCTGCATGTCAGACATAGCAAGCATATTTTTACCAAAATCATGGGTTTTTTTAATAGAATGCAGTAGAAAGTCATGGTTCATGCTGACAATCTCAGCAACAGGAAAGGATTCCTGACAACAGACAGGTTTCTGCTGCTAACACAGAAACTATTTTTTGCTTTGAACATCCAAGAAATGGATGTACTTAAGTGACATGAACAAGAGAAAAACAATAGAATTCTTCCACATGGCAGTTTTGTAACCAAAGGCACCCATCTTCCGGTGGGAGGAAAACCAAACCACCAGACTGTAGGACTTCTGACTTCCCACACAGGAAGGCAAAAGAACAAATTTGATCCAAAATTGTTGTTGCAGAATAAGAACAAGCTGCATTTTTTTTCCTGGAACTCACGACAGTGATTTCCAAGGGTCACCTTGGCCACGGAATGTCCTGCAGGGCTGTTTACCGTTTCTTTCGGGCACTTCAGTGGAAGGGAAAAAAATGCAGGCCAATTAACTGGAAGTTTTAAGGAATAGTTTTAAAACTATGACTCCGAGGGAAAGGCAGAACCAAGCGAGGTAAAGCGCCCGTCACATGGATCAGCTTAGTGTCATTTTCACTTCGAAGAGACAGATTTTGTGCTCTTTGATCCGAGCGCCGGTCGGTGTCCGGCCGCCCCAGCAGCACCGGCTCCTTCCCGGCCAGGTCCGGAGCAAGCCTCGGCCCCGCCTCGGAGCCGGGCGCTGCTTCTGCAATGCCTGTGGGGCAAGGGGCATTCCGAGAGCCCCTCGGAAGTGTCGGAGCCGAGGCCCCGCTGCCCTCTCGGCACCGCAGACCCCGTGTCGAGGGTCCCCATACCGAGGGTCCCCGTGTCGAGGGTCCCCTCTCCGGCCGCGCTGTGCCCTCACCTTTCCGTACTTCTTCAGGCGCTTCCCGTAGAGCCGCTTGCCGGGGGCCCGCGGCGGGCGCAGCGGCTCGTAGGAGCCGGGCAGGACGGCGAAGCGCACCTTCCTGCACCCGGCGCCCTCCTCCTCCTTCTCCTCCTTCTCCTCCTCCTCCTGCAGCGCCGCCGGCCGCGGGGCCCCCGCGCTGCCCCCGGCCGCCTCCTCCTCGTCCTCGCCGGGCAGGATGGAGACCTGGTCGTCGCCGGCGCCGCGGGGGGAGAACCTGCCCCGCACCTTGGCGCCCAGCCGCGCACCCACCGTCATGGTGCCTTCGGGCGCGACTCGTCTGCGCCGACCTCGGGCGCTTCCTCCGCCGCTGCGCCACAGGTGTGGCCGGAGGCGGCCGCTGCCCCCTCCCCGGGGCGGGACGGCTGCGGGAAAAGGCGCCCGGACCCGGGGCAGGCGGGCAAGGGTTGACGGTGCCGGCGGCCGAGCCACCGCTGGAGTGCGGGAGGCCGGGATTGGAGCCCGCCGGCTCAGCGGGGACAGGTGAGCGCTGACGGGGCGGCACAGCCCCGCACCGCCCCCGGGCTGCTTCGGCCTCGGCGCCGCGAGGGCCGGCGAGAGCCTTGGGAGATCCTTCCGTGGCACCGCACGCACTGCCCCGGCCCACGGCAGCACCGCTCCACGAGGTCACGCTTTCCCCGTCAGAGAAAAAGGCCGAGCTCCTTGGACATCCCTCAGTTATAGGTGTTCCTACTAAATGCACGGGTGAACAGCCTCTTCTGCGTCCGGCTACCCCTGGCCAAGAGGAAAGTGGCGAAGTTTTCCAGTGGCTTTCACCCAGATGCTGGGGGAGGCTGTGATAGCCCCACGTGCGCGGCTGGGGCGCTGCAGTGTGACAGCCGCCTCTCCTCAGCGGTGTTCCTCAGCTGGGGTACATCAAGAAACGCAGAATTGTACAGGGAGGATAGATACAATTTATTAAAGCAGTTGGTGTATTTATCAACATTTGATATGCATATGAACGCTCTGGACAAGCAGATGCAACACGGGGATAGACTAATCCTTTCCCCTGGATTTTTCTTACTGAGGAAAAAAGCCTTGAACCTGCATCTCCCCAAGATGCGTGAGTAACATTCGGAAAGTAAATCCCGCACTTCACATTCTTATCTGCCCCAAGGAGGGCGATTCACCACCTTCACAGCTCCAGAAAGCTGTGTAAAGAACAGTGAGGCCATGTCCCTGAAGGGTGGAAGGTGTGAGCTAAGTCTCAGGACTGTCACTACAGGAGAAGTGCTCTATGCCAATAAATGAGAAGCTCTGAGGTAGATAATTTTTCCCTATCTTCCCAAGAGAGGCAGGCCTTTCCCTGCAGACTTGGTTTGCACCTCACAAGTTTGCTTCCCTTTCCAGAATTCAACTATCAAAAACCTCACAGACGACATCTCTCAGCCGAGATTCAGTGTCTCCATTTGCAGGGTGGCAGGGGAATCACAATATGTTCTGAGATGAGTAAGTCCAAGGTACCCTTAGGTGTATGACACCAGACACCGAAACCTCGTGTCTAAACAGCTCATGGAATTTTAGCATCATCCATTACCATGTGGCATAATGACCCCACTTGGTTCCCCGGCAGTGCCATTCATTCAGTGGACCAGGAATGACTGTTTATTGTATTTTCACTGATTTACATACATTTTAATGTTTTTAAACTGGACTGTGTGAAAAGGGATGCACTAGTTTTGGAAATGTTGGTATACCTCAATAAAAGAAATAATGCAGAGAAACCCCCGATCCTGAGCAGCTGAACCATACAGTAACCCCAATGCTCACCCTCCACTCATCCCAAACAGCCCCCAGAGATGCTGCCAACAAATTAGAGTTAAATTCATGAGGCCTCTGAAGATTTGAGGAATCCCTATTCTTCCCTGGAGCTGGGAAATACGATGTGGCATTTAAAAGTCTTTCGTATTTCTAAAGTTAAAGCCATGCTGATAAAATGCCATACCAGTCCCCTCCCACATGGAAGTTGGGAACATTTGGATCTGAAATGCAGCTTATCCCACTCTCACCTAAGGAGTAACTGATACATAACAGGTCCAGCACAAGGCAGCTGTTGGGGACGCCCAACAGCTGCCCAGAATCAGGCACTAAGGTTGGGTAGGCACCGTCTCACTGATCCCAGACTAAGAAGACTCTGCTTGCTAATAAAACCAGAGACCCTTTTCCAGGACCGCTTTCTTCAATTTTCCCGTCTCACTCCTGCTGGGGCAGCAGATTTGGAAAGCAAAATGCAGCACTTGTGTGCACCTACACCTTTTGCACTCAGACTGTGTCCTCGAGGAAGCTCCAGGTGTATTTGCTATGGAGAGCATCGGGTGGGTCACAGCTCATCTTCCAGCAAGGCAAAAGGAGGAGGGCACAGGGTTTAGGAATCAGGGCAATTTCACACTGCTGGCAGCTACTGAACAGAACACCATTTGCAAGCTGCCCTGATGTATAAACATTAAATTGGCAGTGCCACGTTTCACGGGAAAGTTGAACTAAAATTCACCAGCTCTGTCCTCTGGAAGAGCTATGTGTGTTTTATGGAACATTGCTGTATCTCTGCTTATGTGGAGTGGTGAACCTCAGCGGCAATCTAGGGCAAAGCTAGCCATGGAAAAACAGTGTGCCTGTAAAGAGGGAAGCTCTCCTAAGCACTTAATCTACTGTCTCACAACATGACCTACATTTTTTCCACTGAACCTTCTGAAAAGGCAAAGGATTTTGTTTCATGACCAAGTTCATACATGACCTAAGATTAGCATCACTGTTACATTCCAGCTGTCTATTTTTAAGAATAATCGAGCATTTATAGACATTTATGAGTAAATTGAGCAGACACACAACCCCCTCCTCCCCAGACTGATGTTTGGTGAATTCCTGTAAAAGCTCTTGGACATCCATTTCTAAGCAATGCTAAACCACTGATATCTTCTGAACAGTGCAGGACCACTGAACCCATGCAATGCTAATCCTGAATTCACAGCATGCTGAAGATGGAGCCTGTGCACCTTAAAACAGTTTTGCTACCTGCAGTAATGATTGTGCTTTTATAAAGGGCAAACAACAAGTATTTTAGTATGAGAACTGTTCAAGTAAGTTTTAATAGAGTGCACCAGTGAATCAAGATGACTTGCATCAGATTTGGTTCAATGAACATCAGATAAAAAAAAAAAAGAAAAGGGGCTACAGTTCTTTCTTTCCAAACACCACCCTTTTTCTAAGGCAACAATACACGTCCATTTCCGAACATAACTGTTACATAGGAAAGCTACATCACAGTACAGTATGTAAAGTCCATCTCGGTCAAGAAGCCATTAGAGAATGGCACATTTACTACACTTACAGCTTTCTAACTTAGGGTTACAGAGTTTACCACAGCTTTTTTTTTAATTTTTATTTTTTAAAGTGACGATTTCTTAATGAACTTTCTATTCTTCACAAGAGTGTGCAGATGGGGCCCATATGTTGATATTACAGTAATTACGACATTAAATAACATTGCACAACCAACCTCTATGGTTAATTCAGTACAAAAGAACAAGTATTAAAATGTACCAGTACTAGTGGTTTTACATAGTTAATAATCATTAATTATGAAGGAAAAAAAATGTGGGGCTGTTTTTTTTTTTCTTTTCTGTAGGCAAGTGCCTAATTACAAAGCTGCACATTACAGGCATAATGATGTGGAATAAATACAAGAAATCTGGTAAAATATTAAACACAAACAGGTTACATGGGAACAAACTGTACAACCACAAAAGCAAAAATCAACAATTTATCATTATAAACAATGTATGTTTAGCTGTAAAATATTATGTGGAATTGCATGTACTCTTTGGGGGCACATGTTCCAAAAGCCAAGCTAATTCCTGAGGTGGTATTATTAACTTACACAATTGGTCAACACTTCAGATTATCTTGTGCTATTAAACAGTCCCAATGTTAATAGATTTCCATTAAATGGAATTTGTAGTATTCTGAAGGCAGCAAATAAGTGATATTTTACACCAAGATATTCAAATGAAATAATTCTGGTTCTCCATTTTGGTGCTACATTTGTTAATGAGCCATGGGAATAAGCACTGGAATTTGCAGACAGAAATCACTTATGCCTGGTTTCTGTTCCCCCACAGCTCTGAGCTGGCCAAAGGCAGAACAAAGTTTCTAAACTGTAAGTGCCAACACTGTAAACATATTTGTCTTTTTTTTATCAACTAAACACTTTCCAATAACAAGGATAAGAGCCAAAGATAAGCAGGAACAGTCTCATGTAGAACAAAAGCCAATTACTCATCGACTTTTGGTTCAGCTCATGAACAATTTTTAAATAATTAAAAATGGTCATGCTACAGTTGTGAAAACTAGTTTGTGCATTTGACTCAGGACACAAGGTTTTTAAAAAACACATGGTAGAGGTAAGACTTATAAAACCCACCAAAAATGTAAATGATAGGGAAGAACTTTTCCAACTCAAAGCATCAAACATACATTTCTGTGCAGAAATCTAGACAACTATACAAGATCTGAATTTAAGCAGTCATCTTTTTATTATACAACTCTATGAACATAAAATGAACAGAATGCTCTATATACTTACCTGTACATGTGAACATAACTTCTTTAGCTACAGTTATTTAATATAGGTCATACTGGATTTAACTTTACAATTCTGAATAACTATGTATAACCTTATTGCAATAAGGGCAATTTCTACATGGGGAGTTTCACAGGCCAATCACATTAGGCGAAACCAGTACATTCAAAGTGTAGATCATGTATGAATCTTCCCTGATCCCAAAGAATTTAGGTTCTCTTTACAGCTTAAGCTCGTTTGCTATCTTGGATGCAATGTTCTTAAATGCAATAGAAGTCCCAGATATTCTCTTGAAGCGAACTCCATTGAGCGACAATCGTGGCAGTTTGCAGACTTCCATCTCCCACTGAACAAGGCTGTCTTGTCGTGCATCACCGTGGACACAGAAGAGCAAAAACCTCTCTTTTTGTTCGTAATCACAGTTATTGGCATCTAACACTTTCCGAATCTCTCTCATCATATCGTTCGGGTCCATAGAACTCGTGGTCTTCATACTCCACGTGAAGCGCAAGGAGCGTGGCTTCGAATCTTTGCTATCCTCCTTCTCTCTGTCTTTAGGCTCCCCAGAAACACTCCTGGAACAAGTGACACACAGCAAAGTCAAAACCAGAGCGGTGTAGCCGAGAGAGAGAAGAGAAATACAGTGCTTGAACAGGGGTTTCTAAACTGCCATTGAGACGCCACGAGTGACGGGTGAGCTAATTCAGGGAGCGGGATGGACACTGCTGGAACAGCCCTGCCCACGTGCTCGGCAAAGCACCATGCCACTGGAGTGGCACACGGCAAGGCAGGTTTGGAAACCCCTGCTCTGCAATGCTCTGATGACAACATGTGCAATGGAACTGCAGCAGACACACGTTACTCCATACTGCTCCAAAGAAAGTGGAATCTATGTAAAAGCATGACTGAAGTTCTGCTGATTTCATGATCTGGAGCATGCCATACACCAACAAAATTGAAGTTGAGGGACACAATCCTGAAGCGGAAATCATACTGTAAAAGCAGCAGAGGAAGAAATCCCACCCTGCAATTCACAATTCTTTACTTAATTCCCTCCCTTCTTTTCTGCCTTCCCCCCTCTTTTATATTTGTTTAGATTTTTGATCTCTCTCTGTGTCAAAAGACGGTATAATAATGTGTTTTATTTTAACTGATGAGGCAGAATTTTGGACTGTAATTTGGTTGTGAACAGCCTGTTGGTCACCATTTGAGTACATGGCCAGCAGCTTTTACAAGTAAGAAACAGTGATGTGTGTTTTACAAATACAGACACAAACTATTTTATTTGATAAAGGACAATATTGCAAGGGAGCAATTTCCAATTAATGCTCCTAGTCTGATGCTTCCTTATCAAATAGATTACTTGTTCTATTGCAGAAAACATTTTGAGAACCAGTACTAATTATTTTAAAGTAATTCCACAGCCAGCTTTATCTGTTCTTGCCCCAGGTAATCCTGATGCTGATGCATCACTGGAGAAAGGTGCTGCTCTCATTTTGAGTCTATAAACCGTCATTATTATCCAGAGAGAAGTCAAAACAAGCACTTTTAATTCAACTTTGTGTGACCCCCAGAGAACCACATTGGTATTAAGGGATAGAGCAGGGATAAGATCTCAAATGACTTTTTTAGCCCAAAACAGACACTGTAGGATGACAAAAAGCAGAGAAAGCTAGGGAATGAAAGCAAGAGCTGAAAGCAACTTTACACTTCATTTGAACACTCAGTCTCTGTTCCCTTTCCATATCCAAGAATTTGACAGTTAAGAGACTCTGAATTGAAAAGGGCTAACTTAGATAAATGCATTGTGTATTATATAGAGTGTATCTGGGTAACAATGTGCTGTTTATTTTTTTTTAATAGAGGCTTTCTGTTTTGAAAACTAAATCAATACTTTCTGTAAGTGACTAGTTTAAAATGAATGCAAACTACAATGCCTGTTCATTAGAAAGCAGAAAAATAAAGAGGTATGCACTGTGCTTAAGCACATCAAAAGCTGAAACATGGCAAAAGAGCAGATATACTGGAAAATGAGCATATGAAGGAATGTTTTATTGCTAACAAAACATCTATAGATTTGTGTACAGTGTTTGCCACAGAAATTCAATATTTGGCAGTCACCAACCCTTTTGTCTGAATGTCACTTGCTTTCTTTTTCAAAGCAAGTCACATTCATTTCTCAGGGATTGTAAGGTGTTTACTTATGGCAAGCAGCAGCTTTAGTAATGAGCACAGACTGTAACTATAGTAAAAATTTAATAGATACATATATACACACAGACACACGAAGTATTTACACTGTCCACTGAAACCAAAAGTAAACACCATTAAATATTTGTAAGTCAAAACATGATTTTAAGTGCCTAAAGGATTGGTTAACTCCTACAGGGGGCTGTATTATTCAAAGGAATATGCTTACATAAAGTTTTGTATTAAATACTTCGCAAGAAAGCAGAAATTAGGGATATAAAGGATCTCGCCAAGACCCCCTCCCCCCAGACAGAAAACATTTTTGAAATACAGAATACTTAAGCACTGTTCTCTTTTACACCCTGATTTAAAAGGTTTTAAGAAATTACTTGATTTGAAAGACCTAGGAGCGAAGTATTAATAGTGACTCCTCACCTTGAGGTGTCAGTTCTGCCACTGGCTTCGCCTTCACTTGGATCCCTCAAAACAAAGTTAAGGTTGAGATTCAATGATAAAGGTGAAAAATAAAAGTTAAGAAAACCTACACCTAGAACAATGTTAAATAGCTACTGATGAAAAAAAAGAATCAGTATAATAATGTCAAGCCTAATACTGTTTAATAGATTTTTTTTCACAGCTGTAATTTTAGTTTCCCTTTATGACACCTTAATTTTTTCCAGTTCTGATGTGTAATTTTAAATTTTTTTTCCCCCAACTGATGCCAAGATTAACATGTTGTTCTGAATCTACTGCAGACAGAGGAATGGCCACATATAACTCCAGCAAGCACAGAGGAGCAGTTGGTCAAGGTGGTCCAGAGGGGCTCCACTCTGCAGCCTTGTGGGTCAGGCCTTTGTGCATCCCTGAAAGCACTTTGAGACAAGCCCATGCTTAAGCACACTCAAGCAATTAACACTAAGATGTGCCTAAGATTTTGTGAGACCAAATGTTTGAAGCCAAATTCAGGAAGGTTACTTCAACATCTGCTCAACTTTAAGCAAATCAGCTGTTACACTGACTTCAGTGAGATTAGAGAATTTGAGATTAAACATATCTTTAACTTGTTCCATTAGAGCTGTGCTTTGCAAGGAACTGGTTTATGTTATGTCTTTTTAGTATGAAGAAACTTGAAATATACCCCCAGATTGTATAAACCACGTAGGTATGTTCCTAGTGCTGCTGTACCAATATTTAGCACCCAATTTCAATTACCTGATTAATGTAATACCTTCAAAACACTACGACTTTAGTAACTAACACCAGGGAAGCATCATTTGACATAAACCATTGATTCAAAATACTTCAATACCCTATTCACTAAGCATTCTCATTAGGCATTTATTTTATATACTTACCAGAAAAGGCATTTACCCTTGTCAAAAGTTAGCAAAAAAAGTTTTTCATGACACCTTCTAGTCAAAGTATGCTTTAAACCATTATTTCCTGAACTGTACAGAAGTCAAAAGTTATGTGATCCAGCCCAAACAACAGCAAAAAAATAGCCCCATGGACCTCCACCCATGTAATCCCAGACATTAAGTCTTAAACAACTCAAATTAAAAAAAAAAAAAAGAAAAGAAAAAAAACACCAACAAAACACCCCACCATCACCAGTAACAAAACAAACACACACCCTACAAGGCTGTGACAAAATACACTTTTAACATTATTAAACGTACTAGGAAATTGTATAAAATCTTCTGTAATAAAGATAAATTTAAAATACATAAATGTAGGATATCTTAATCTTAAACACATAGTTTTAAATATTATTTTAATATTTTAAGATAATGAAAATATTATTTCTTTGATCTAATTCTTAAAAACAAAGTCAAGATACCATTCATTGCAAAAAACAAGAAGCTATTACACAAAACCCAGCCTGTACTCTTGAAATTGATTAGTTACTCAACAGAAAGTACCTTTCTTCCCATTTAGAAATCTACCCTGACAGCAGCTGACTAGCTTTGCTGTAACACTTTTTTGCTCTTTAAAATCAGAGAACAAAGTGCTAGAGATACCAATAATGCAGGATCACAGTCCTGTATGTTCAGGTTTCTGGAAAAAGAAAATAATTCACACATTTTTTCCTTTCCAGGTCTTCACAGGAGGTATCACCATCAGCTCACCAGGTGAATTCAATTTTGTGAGGAACATCACTGCATTTCCAGCTTTCTCTCTTCTCTTCCAGTACCACCTTATGCAACTCATGATATTTTACTTATAAATTTGCAACCACGAGCTTAACCTAAATTGCAATTTATCTTTTTTCCCTGCACACAAATGGTACAATTCAGTGCTCAACAGCCTGATTTAGCAAAGGAAAGAGAAATTTCCGGTAATTGTGTTGTAAGACTGAGAATAATGCATTATGGACATATTCATAAACAGGCTTGAGAATTAATAGATAAATCAATGAGAGAAAGAGGCAAACTGAAAATTAAGTCCCCTTTTGGGAAAGCTCTTGTGACTGCTAAGTCAACAGTCACTTGATCTTGAACAGTGTACTTGAAAACTTTTCTCAGCACCTCTCCTCACAGGATTATTACTGATAGCATCATCACAGGAATGAATGCAGATCGAGGATGTGTGGGTTTT
Source organism: Dicaeum eximium (assembly GCA_013396995.1). Taxonomy (NCBI): domain Eukaryota; kingdom Metazoa; phylum Chordata; class Aves; order Passeriformes; family Dicaeidae; genus Dicaeum; species Dicaeum eximium. Next base: position 51,123 of record VWZP01004808.1, on the reverse strand, counting down.
CTTTTTTCAGAAAGCTGAACTTACATTTGAAGAAGCTGTTGACATAGTAAAACAGGCTGTATGATACTGAAATACTATTATTTCCACACTTACAGACTTCTGCCTGCTTCTAACTTCTCATTTATTCAGAGACTTTAGAATTACCTGAAACTAATGCGATCATCTACTCCTCTTAAGCACAGAAATAAAATGATTGTAAATATAGACCTTGCAACAAACTGCACCCAATAAAAAAAGCAAAATATTGTTAACATTAAATTATGACTCATTTTGAAGTCACTCTTTTCAATATTTAAATTAATTTGATTTTACTTTTATTGTATCACAGCTGTGAAACAGGAGCAAAAGCCCCTTTAGAGCAGCGTTCTCTTGCTCCTTCAAGATAAAGCAACAGAATAGCTGGTCAAACAATGGTAACAATATACACACAGAAGTGAAACAAGGCAGATTCTGGAAGGAACACACAAACCAAGCAGCATTCTAACTAAATTTATATTTACTTCAGAGTTAAACCGGAAACTGTCAACGACTTCGCAATTCAAGTCCTGCTTACAGGCTGGGCTTTTATAATCCTTTGTTCTCTCAAAACTCGAGGTACCAACCTGCGAACGAACTTGGAGGTGATCTTGCTGATGATGCCCGTGGACGTGCCCCTGCGGGCGTGCGCGAACGCGCCGGTCTCGTGGGAGGGCGAGGCGGGCGGGCCGTTGTAGGTGGCGTTGCGCCGCTCGCGCAGCTGCTCCCCGTGGAACGTGCTGCGGCTGGAGCTGCCCCGGGGAAAGCGGGTCCGGTCTGGAGTGGTGGTGCTAATGCTATGAGCAGATGGGGAAGCAGCAGGCACTCTTTGAGTTGCACTGCTGGGAAAACAGAAGCATAAATAACGGGAAAGACCAGGCTAAAAGCCCTCCTACACAACTGTTTCTCAAAGATGGGAAAGAAATCCTGCTCTTGATTATTTTTAAAAACTGAATGTGCTCCTGGTTTGCTTTTAGGATTCATACTCTGTTTAAGTATTTTCATTTTACAACGAAAATACCTCTTATTTCTATCTCAAATATTAGAGCTGTTAAAAAATGTATACATAGGGCAAAAGGGAAAAGGTAGAAAAGTCTGTAACGAGATCTCAGTGCCCCAGCTCTCTTCCAGAAAAATGCGTTCATTAATACCCTTAACACAAGCACTCCCAAAAAACTTAATGGGTATTTCTTAAGTCATAACCTGACAGAAATAAGTGTATAAAGCTATTCAGGCAGTTAATAGAAAGAACAACTATACCGTAGTGCTTTTACACACCAACGAGCTTAACAACCTACAAATCAGAGAGGTTTACATTCTGGTATTTCATTTCAATTTATGGTGGCCTGTGTTGTACAGTCCCATCTAAAGTAGTCAAATTTTTAACTAAAGTTTTTGAGAAGTTTCCAGAGGGAGGCAGTCAAGGAACTTCTTTAACTGTACACAAACGTGTGCCATGAACAAAATCAGGTTTAAATCATCTGTAATACCCACAATACTCAAGCAAGCTCCTGTTTAACACCAGAATGCAATGTGGCAGTTTTGACTGGATTACAAACAGTTTGAGGTCTGTCACAAACTGAACAAGAGCACTTCTGAAGTGCACAGCAATAAAGAAATGCCCATCAATCTGTTACCTTGGTCGGTAAGCTTCAGTACCATCTTTGATGGTTGGCAGTGTGACTTTGATAGGGTGACCAGAGGCAGACATTGACTTTTGATGCCGAGGGCGTGTGGAGACAGAGGCCACTGCAGAGCCTGCAGAGGATGTGCTGCTTGCAGACATTTCTGTCAGGCTTTTCCATGGCAGCAAGGCAGCAGGGATGGACAAATGACAAGGGAAAAGAAAGGTTAGTGTAAAACCCCTTATAAAAAAGAGAAAATAAGTAATTTCTTCTTTTAGAACTCAGCAGTGCTGCCTAATTAAACAGAAGACTGAGTGACCAGGCCACCTTAGTGAACTAAAGTAAAGAATACAGAATTCTAAGAAAATTATGTTCATCCATAGGTGAATTCTCCATTTATGTTAAGTTAGGCCTTTTCATTCATCCCAAGATTAAAGATTACACACATTATTCAAAGTAATGATGACTACAACGAATGCAAGGACATAATTAAAAAAATACTGAAAAAGAAATTCACAAAGACTTAGAGTGATTAAATAGACTCTCCTTTCATGAATACCCTTGTTTGCATTTAAAACAAACACCTAAAACATGAAACATTTGGAACTGGTGTCATATTATCACTTGGAAGTGACTGATTTTTAAAGGACCGATTTGTCCTCCTCTGGACAGTGTCCTCCAGACCCTGCTGGGCTGAGTCAACCCTTTCAAAGTACAGTTCCTTCTATCAGTACTTTTATTTCTCCTCCCTTAAGTGGCAAGAAAGATTAAAGTAGTGGCAAAACTATTGTGCCATTAATTTTTAAAACAAAAGTCAAACAAATTAAGGCAAAATACAGCTTTGCCTCTACAAGGATAAGTGAAATTGCATTAATAATGTATTAGCAACTGGAGTCCCACAGCTAAATAATATCTGTAGCAAAGAGGTAAAGATGAATAATTCGATGACACAAGACATTCAGCTGCACCAAATCCAAATTCAACTGCAACACAACATCTTGTAGGAAAGGCAAATAATACAACTCAAAAGAAAATTCTTCCTAATTTTTCAGAATATGATCAAAGAACTGAGTAAAACATTCACTGCATTCATTAAAGGAACAGGGATTAAGAATCTTTCAATACTATTAAAAAAATCACCCATAAAATGAAAAACTTTGAAAAAATCTCTTCTCTTTACAGTGTTTTATGTATTAAATCTCTTGAAAGAAAAGTATCTTTGTCAGATTAGGAAAAATATTGTAATATTTAATATAACCCTCTATCTGAAATGCATCTGTTATCTGCTTCTTTTTTAAAAAAGGATTGTTACTACCTTTGTTCAAATATTTGAAATTATACACAAAAATTTGGGAAAACACTTTTGAAAGCACCCATCCAATAATTTGAAATTAAAATGCTTTAAGGAAGTACATTAAAAAGCAGAAAACTAATTGTAAGTGTTTAATTAAATAGTTGTCTTCTACGTGTTCCACAGCTCAGTTTTACTGTAAATTAACAGCCCTGTATTTCTCTTATTTCCAAAATTCTATGCATCATTAAAAAACTCAAACATTATGACAGAAAACAAAAGAAAACTAGTTTACTAGATTATGCTTTTTCATGCTATTGATTTTGTTCATTTTACAATAACTGTTGTATTTGAATAGCTTGAAAAGCATCAGAGTAAGAGCTGTTATTTGAAACTAAAATAAAATCCATTTTTTACTCTCCATTAAAGACAGTATTTTATTTTTCAGTCAAGTACAAGGGTTAAATAACACCAGGTGTTGGAACCCTGTATGAGATAAAAACGTGATAATCAAGGATGAACAAAAGATTTTTAAAAAGACTAACTGACAGTGTTAAACACAATACTACTTAACATACTAAACTGAGTTTTGTTGTCATCCCACAGAGAGACACAAACTGGTTATCATCACTATGAAAATATTATTTAGGCCAAAAACTTATCTTGAAAACAATCGACAAATTTTAACCATTTCAACTTTTTGAGTGGCTGGGGGGGAAATGAAAAAGGATGAGGCTACACTGCCAGAGTAATCCACCTGAAGCTCTCCACAGCACAACTGCCCACTTAGCAATTAGTTGTCAGCACAGTTACTTCATCCTGTGTTGGAAGACAACCCCCAGTAATCAATGTGATTCCATAAAAAGAAGCAAAGGCCGACTGACACATTTAGCTTTAAAATTCATCACTAACAAAGAAGCAGCAGTGGAAGATGAATACATACACTTGGACTTTATGTATTTCACACTGTGATTCATAATGGTATTTTGCATAACCTGCTTCTTCTGTGCCTCAGTTCTTGTACCCAAACAAACAAGGCAAGTTGAACAATACCTGTTGTCCTTCCCATTCTGTATTGCAGAATAGCGATCTGAAGAACGTTCACAAACATAAGTGTTCCTCCTTGTCATTCCACTACCAGAAAACACATTATTCTAGAAGAGAATTAAGACCAAAGTTAAATTAAATACTTTCTACTGCACATAATGTTGTACAAAAATCTAAGCATTGGAAGAAGCAAATCAAAACAGTTTCAGCCACTGCTGTATATTGTTAATGCTTTCAGATGTACTAAGTCAATCTGTCCACACAAATCACTTGTATCATCAGCTGCTTTTTCCAATAGCTCATTCACCATCTCATTACTGCACCATTGAGAATACACTGAGAGAACACAAGGAAGTTTAATTTTGCTGCCACACAATTTACTAAGTATTATTATGCAATTCCTACATACAGTGTTCCTGTATTTTTCGTCCCTGGGATCAAACAAACCAGGATCCCAGAGAACACACCTATGGCTGGCTGAAAGGCTTTCCTGCACAGCATAAATTTCCACCAAAGGCTCCAGTTTGTTGCCCCTGTCAAAAGAGCTTTGAAGAGGAAAATGGAAATACTATCCATCTCTGTCAGTCAACCCAGAAATCATTATGCAGATAACATGGCAAATACATCTTATTGTAAAAATACTGATGGCATTTCTTTCTGTTACTAATTTCAGTTTGGATAGACTTAAAAAAAATAAGCACAAACATACTCTCCATCCCTACCAAGCACAGGTTAGCTACTGAAGGCTTAGCTTTGGTACATGACATACAATTCTCACTTTTTAATATGCTACATACTGAATTTGGGGTGGGAGAGGTTGCACTGTGCTAACATTACATTCTGATGTCTGCTGGCAAAAAATTTCAAATACCCTAGACTCAAGTACTGTAGGACATAATGAACTCTGCAAGATTTACTATGTTTAGGTCTCCCTCACCTACAGTTTTTCAGCACTAATGACCCTACAGAGATCACTTAATAAACTGTTTCAAGGCCAAGTTGTAAGGAAGATTAACAACTGCAATAACTGTTTCTGAAATTAAACTCTGAGTTGCACAGATATGACTGAAGGTGATAAATATGTTTTCAAGAAATTCTGCCTTTCTGAAGGTAACATCACATTACCCCCAAAATTATACAAAAAATATTTTTAAATTATCCACATTCCATTAGCTTTTTTTCACTTTAAATGCTTGAGTTTTAAACAAAAATATTCACTGTGTAAGCTGCTCAACCTTGAACTACTGTTGTAATATCAGACACCAATATTCCCTAATCATGCCCATCACAAAGCCTTTCAAAGTCCCCAAAATAGTAACAGAGCTAAAAATGCAAAAATATTGAAGTTGCCATTAGCAAGTAAATCAATTTCTCATTCTTCACAGCAAAGATACTCCATTTAATTAGTTCTCACAAAGCACAGAAATGCTTGTGACATATCAGCTTGTACCATACATGACTGTAATCAGCTTTGGGGCAATATAGTTTTGGGAAAGCTCAGATATGAAATCTAATCTTAGAAGACTCAAAGTTCCTGCATGCAATCCACACAGCCATAATTTCAAAGACTTTGGCGGGGGTGGAGAGACAACAACCCTATTTAAAATTTAAAAAAAAATTACAACATGTGCAGATGTATTGCAGACACAGCCTGCAGAACATTAGGAGTTAAATGAACTTCAGCATTTATTTTGCTTTCAGAAAATTCTAATAGAAATGCACATCATCTTTCCAGAATATCAAAGATGGGAACATGAAGAATCCCAAAGGACGATGAGAATTCCTGCTGCCAGTCTACTACACTAGAGGACGGCAAGAGCTTTTGTATTTAATAGATTATGTCTCCTGAATAGCACAAAGTATACTTTAATCTTAAATCATGATTCATGCATATTTTTTTCTCTCCTCACATGAACTCTTGCTTCTAAGTAGCTGTTTAAACACCATGCAGTACTTTTTCACTGTGAATCCTAAACACCAATCCTACTGCACAGGAATTACCAAAAGGCAAAGTAGATGCTTTCACATTGGAAGAGACAGACTCGCCAATTTGGAACAAAGGAGTTTGAGGCAGTAATATGATAGCAGTTTACAGAACTGTGACTATCATAACAGAAGCATTAAGAAATTATTAATTTGCTAGTTCAGTTCCTTAATACAACAGCCAGGTTGTAAATCGTATCAGCAGGCACACACACCAGGGAACAAGTGGATTGTTCCCCCACATCTCACTCAATTTCTAAAGTCTAAAATGAAGTGGTTTCAGAGAACCAAACAGCCAAATTTACAGAGAAAGTTAATGAAAGATATTATGTAGGATTGATCAGATCAAATCTCTGAATCAGAAGTCTCTTGACTTCCTTGTAGATAGACAAGCATTAGAAACCAGAAAAATAGCACCCCATATTGGTTCCATTCTTATGTTCTTTCCTTAAATATCCAGTGTTTTTCTTGACAGAAACTGAAGTTTGCCCAAGTGCAGACATTCTCATATTTACTGTTATGTTAGTGTTAGAAAAAGTAAAGTTGGAGGGGGAAGAGAAAGGTTTATTTTAAAAGGCATCTACTGTAGCCTATTTCTGCCTGCCAGTAAAAGTTACCAGATATAGACTTTGTGGCTTATTCAGTATCCATTATGTCTATAGTAATCTTGGGCTGCACATTTTGTTTAAATAGGGAAAAATAAATATAACAAGCCAAAAGCACACCCAACTCACACTGGTAACTGCACTTGACTTCTTTCTTTCTGGACCCACAAGTGGACTTGCAGCCATCTCTCCTTTGGATCCCACTGTAGTGCTGCCAAGTTTGCGTGAGACATCCTTGTCCCAGTCTTCTTTCTGTTCACTTTCCACACTGTTTGCCTGAGACCTTTTTGTGTATGACACAGCAGGAGGAATCGAGGGCCCAACTGCCAAATAAAAATAGAATTAATAAATATCTAAAAATAATCACTGCATTTTTCTTGGCCAAAGTAGTCTAAATATAATTCCCCGAGTCCAAAAAAAGCATGTGAACAACTCTGACGGCAAACTCAGCACACAGACCAACCTACTAAATTGAGCTGTGACAGCCTGTGTTCTTTTTACCCACTCTCTCTTCACTTCCAATTTGCAGTTCAGAATTACTTCCCATTTCACATCAATATGTAGAACCTAGAAGAGCATTTTAATTCTCGCTTTAAATACATGCAATTTGTACAATATTATGAAAAAAGGAATTAAATTATATTTTTCAAGTTTTTTGAGTACTTTTGGCTGCATACCTTTTCTTCTAAATACAATGAAAGATTATTTTCCCCTGAAAACCCTAGGTCTACTTTGTTTACAAGCATGTTTATACTTGAAAAATATCAAGTTCTTTTCCCTTCACCATTCTTTAAAATGTTTTGGGAAAGCTCCATCAGTAGACTTTTACATTCCTTTGAAATAAAATCACATCAGCTAACAAAAATGCAGAAAACAATAATGTAAATTAGGCAGAGAAAAGGGCCAAACATTTAAAAAATATTTATAGCAATTTGACAGCCGAGGAAAAAAAATTGTCTTTCATTTAATGTTTTAAATATGTATTCTTTTTTGATAGAAGCATTTTCACCTGAAAACATTTACTGCATACTTGATAAATTTGTTGTCTGTTGGATGCAAACTATTTGTCCCCACAGCTGAATGTAATGATAAAATAATTGGTTTGCTGCCCTTGCGGTTATCCAGAGCAACAGCTGCCATTAGTTTTTAAACAGAAAACACCCTCAGTGTCTCTTTTAGTGAGTCAACCAAGAAACAATTCCAAAGAATTAAATCTGCGAGGTGCATGGATCCAGATTTACCACGGAAACACATCACGATGAGCTACACAACAAATGAATGGGGTGGGGACCCTGCCAGGCTCACAAAACCCTGGCCATTCCCACTAAGCTGTGTCTAACTTCACTTGTTGGAACATGATCCCCACCGTGGTCGCTGAACCGCCGCTGTTTCTGGTTGGTGGAGATGCTCCGCTGGACCTTCAGGTGAGCGGGGGACTGCACCGAGCTGTTGTTGAGGTCGCTGCTGGGGCGAGACCTTTGACCCAAGTTGCTGCTGGACAAGGAATCACCTGCTTCAAACTACAAGGAAAACAGGTTTTTCAAAGCATAAACGAAATTCAACACTACTGGTACTTTTATAGCATTATAATGCAAGAAGTTCAATACAAAGATGCTTTTTTAAAATTTACCATTGTATCCAGAGTTGAATATTCTTCAAGTTTAATTTTATCACTTCATCTGTGTTTAACGTGCTTTAAAAACACATGGCTAAAGCTACATAGTTAATGAATGCTCAAAACAAAATTAGAAGAATCTTGACAGAAACAAAAACAGTGCTATTTTAAATACAAGCCACAGAATAGTTTTCCCTGCCTTTTAAAATTTTATTTTCAAGTCTAAGAGCATAGCTCCAGAACAATTTTAAAATGCACCAGACTGAGTCAGAAGGACTAAAAAAGCAAGTACTGACTAAAGGATTCTTTATGGCTTTCAAAACATCTTTATAAGGTCTGTAACTCAGCCACTGATTTGTTCATATTTAAGAAGCCTAAGTTCTATGTAAGAGCAGAGGAAAAGACAAATATCCTCTTCCAAGCAATTTGAGCCAAAATTATTTCAGACAGATTCCCTCCACACTCTGCCATCACAAGGGAATTCTGGCTCAGAGATGTGAGAAAATGCATTCAAGGATGCACATATCATATCTACATTTTCTTGGAATTGAAGGAAGGCCAACGAAGCAGCAGGGAAAAAAATTCCTTCAAAACGCAAGCCTTGGTCTCTGATGTCTTGAAAAATCCATGTGGTCCCAAAAGAAGTACAGATCCTTCTAGTTCCAAGACAATCAAGATTTTCTGCCACAAATTTATTAATGACTACAATGCAATAACAGAGTCACCATCCCTGGATGTGTTTAAAAAAAGACTGGATGTGGCGCTAGGTGCCATGGTTAAGTTGAGGTGTTAGGGCACGGCTGGACTCAATCTTAAAGGTCTCTTCCAACCTAGACATGCTGTGAACTTACTGAATAATTCAATAAACTATAAAACAGTATATGAGTGAGAAATGATATGCACATTTCCAAGAAAAAAAGGATGTCACATCTGAGTAGCCAGAAAAATAATTGTTATTAACTATTTCAGATTTTAACTGAAAACACACATGACAAGAAGAAAACTCAGCACTTAGTCATGACACTTCAGATTAAGAGCCAGCTTTTTAAAAAAGCTATTCAACACATTTACAAGCAAGCATGAACATACTGGAGGATTTAATTTATTTCTTTATATGGGAACTAACAAGATAACCAAGAGGATATGAAAAGGGAAAGACATTAGTAAGTTATCAATCACAGTTTAAAAAAAAAGTTACAAAATCATTAATAAAAACATAATTCAACCCAGCAACATATAAAGGCCAAACCAGAAAATGTAAAGAGCACTTACTTCAGGTGGTTTTCTACCTAGAAGCAGGTAAGTAGCCATGACTTCATCGTACTTCTGGTTTACTAAAGATTCATGGATTTCTTCTCTTGAAAAGCCCATTGTGACCATAATGTCTAAAAGTAAAAAGAGCCAGATATATCAGCACAATGTGTTTGGGTTTACTGACAACTTAAGAACAGTGAAAACAGAAAAACAGCCTTATAATTTACAAGTTACTAAGATTCAAATTAACCCACTGAGGTTTTTTTGCTGTGCAAAAATAGAAAACTATATAAACTCCTCTCTTTCATTGTTATTTTAATCTTGAAAACTCCCAACTATATTATACAACTCTTAACTAATTTATACAACATTCAGTGTTATTCAACAACAAATAAAGCACTGGCAAATAGAAACTATGACTAGCTACTGGGCCAAACCAGTAACTTTCCCTAACTGTAGCAGGTAAGAAGTGCTGCCCTCATAACAAAATCTGTCTCCTTCAGTCTGTTAAATTCTGTAGTCTTATTTGTCTTTTGCTGTGCTTGTACATTGATGTCAGCTCAGTGAAGTCATAACAGTAGTTATAAGGAGGCCATTGTAATGGAATGTCTCATTTAAATAAAAAGAATGCATTTTACTTTTATGAATTTGACCTACAATCTCATCATACGAGTTTAGTTTGCCTTCCAAGATAAAACTGCCTGTGTCCACCAGATGCAACATCCTTCTGAAAGTCTTACCTATTCTCTTGGTGTCATTAAAATCTGGTTCAGGCTCAGTATATGGCTTTAGTTCTTCCTCTTCATGGCCAACATTCATCCACCGATCCTTCATGATTTGCTAAGAAAATAAAAGAGCTTTAGGCCAACATGCCCTTAACCATACCCCATTACAACTGTGCTAGCTTGTCTGCTTGAAAGCAATTTAAAGTTCATCTGAATGCTGCTCTTCCCCTCATTCCTTTTCTTCTCACATCTTATTTTTATCTTTCACATCCTTATATTCCCATAAATTCATTCCTCCTATTTACCATTTCCTATACAATCAACCTGCCTGAAATATCAGAAAAATTACTGAAAAACAAAATCTTTAATTTTGTACCCTTCACTTCCACTGTCTCCTTATCCCATTTTGCCCAGTGACTGATACTCATATGCTCCTCTTGGTTAACATGCTAATGCAATACCAGCTCTATCATGATTAAGAGCTCCTTTGAATAATAGCAAAGGAAGTGTTTAGAAACTAAGGAATGATTCAGGAATGTGCTGATGCTTCCTACAGTCATTAGTTTCAAGATCATGATGCCAATTGGTCATTTTTTCCTATGGATCTTCACTGCATTTGACCTAAATATGTTTCCAAGTTTGGCTGGACGGACAAATGCCTCTTAACTCTCTCTATGCCACACAGTTATTTACTTCAAAAATATCTCCCGCCTTCTTTGGAAGATTTCCTTCTATTGTGGCCTGGATCTTTTTGTAGGCCTTCAAGATTGATTGTCTGGAATCCTTAACCATCACAATTTTTCCTTAAGGGCATATTCATCTTTAAACAGCTAAAATCATTTTCCCTTCTACAGCAACAGGCACACATGTCTCTTCAGGGACAGATGCTAATACTGCTCAATACATGGACACAAGAATGAAACAAGTGCCAGCAAATCAAGTTTCCCATAGGCTCCAAATATGCCTTGCAAACACCAAATTAAGTTATTTCTCACAAAGAGCCAAAGACTCAATCTTCCACTGATTCAAATTCTTTGTATGTAGTGCTGCTGCCAAATTACAGACCCTAATAGCTGTGCCCTTACAAGAACAATACAGAACTTTGTGCCAATTAACATTTTGCTGACAATAACACTTAAAGGTTTGTTCTATCATGGAATTGATTTTTTGACTTTTGAGGGGATAAAGAGGGAGGGATTGTGAACACCTACTACTATACTGCATTTCTGACACACAGAGCATGAGTCTACTTGACAAGAGACTTGGTTTATGTATTTGTAGCCTTGCAGGAACAGGAGAGCCTCCCCAAAGAGTACTATGCAGTCTCTGCAATCAATTTTTTTCAGATACTGTTAAATAAATCTGAAGTTTAAGCACAATGAAGTGGATGACAGAAATCAATGCTCAAATTCTATCTATCTATCTGTCTCCCTTTCTTTTTCCATCTTGAATTAACCAGCAAGCCTGAAAATGCCCACTTACAGTTTTTCATGTCTCTTCAGTAGGTGGATCTAGAGTCCAGTGTAATCTGCTCTGTTTCCATCTACATTTCTGCTGGCTTCTGTCTTTTAAATACATGATCTCAGAGGCACACTGGGTTATTGTACAACTCTTAAACAGGCTCTTACAATTAAGCATTTTGAAGCGACACAAACAATCCAATTCCAGGATCAATACTACATTTGTGTAAGTTCTGCTAGGCTTTCAGTCAGCTGATTAAAGAGCAGCAGCCTTGGTCAGAATATTTAGAAATCTGACCCAAACTGTACTTCTTAAACATCAAGTCATACTGAATTTCAACCAACTAGATATTATTGATGAGTTTTCCCCCAATTTTTAGGAAAACTATTTAATAAAAATCTGTTCTGGCTCAAGTCCTGTTTGTGTCAAAATTATTTTGCTTTATTACACTCTGTAAGCATAAAACTACTCTGGAGAAATTTCAGAGCAACACTATGCAAAATAATTAAACACTGGGGGAGAGGGAAAGAGGAATTTGTTGAAATCCTGACTGTTAAGAGATATTTTCTGACAGTACATTTTTCCCCGTTTCTTCCTGGGAAGATTTACTGGTTTATAAAACATTCTCTTGTTTCAAAAATGTTTCTTCTCGGCTGCAACCATGAAAAAGTCTAGAGGAAGCACTTTAATAAAGATTTGCCTGGTCCTTACCAGAGGACAAGTGCTAAACCTAACCCATATGGTGCTGGTCCTGTGTGGATCTCAGCTTTGATGCTGATGTCACTGACAAACATCCTTTTGGATGGTCTGCCAAAAACATGCATGGCAATTGAGAAGCTGTATGGCTGGGACTAAGCAAATAATCAGAAGGCAAAGCACAAAAAAATCCCCCCCCTCACTTAAGATGACATTGTCTTTCCACTTTTAGAAGCTTCTAACAAATGTGTACTTTCATTCTAACCATGTATTTTTAGAAGTGTTCAGACAAATTTCTTTCCAAACCACATACCACACTTTTTAGTCCAGCAAATGTGATTTCAGGAATATTCCTTTTCAAAAAAAGGTTGTGATGCCCCCCTCTCTCCCCCTCAGGTTAGCATACTGACCAATGGCTGTCATCAGTATTTTGGAACAGGCTCAAGGCCCCTGGTCACACATAACATTTACTCTCTCTTCCACACAATCTGACTGCCTTGTCGTTTCAGCAAGGCTGCTATCCAAAATCCCTCTCTAGGTGGAGAATTCCTGGTGCCAGGAAGGAATTTTACAAGAACTAGATAACACCACAATATCTTGAATGAAAGTGAAATTAGATTTGAAGAGAAAGTGATGAAAATACAGAGGAAAATGCAATAAAAGAAAAAGCTACTTCCCTAAAACCTAAACATGACACAGGTAAATAGTGATCTTTGAAGTGACTACACTCTTACCATTATGTCCTTTAGACAGTAATCACAGAACATAATGAGCACATATCAGTAAAGCAGAAGCCATCATTCACTGTTCTCTTCAGCACTGACTTTTTTCAACTTACAACTATTTATAAAAAACCACAAACCAGCATCAGGTCAGAATGAGTTGCATGCAGACAGAGCTCAGTTAGTGCATGCTTCCTTGCACAGGTAGCCTCCATGCCAGGAAGCATAAGTCATGCCACCAGAAACAAAAAGCTGCTTAAATCGGATTTATTCTCTGGAAAACATCCACTGGTGCACAAGTGTAGAAAGATGAAACAAAAGTCACTAGTGATTAACTCATGCAAATACTATTTAAAAAGTATTCTATTTATCTTCTGCTCTACTTTCATCTCTATGGTAAGTAGATGTTATTTAAAAAAGTCCCTCCCTGTTAAAGAATTCACACAATAGAACCAGGCAGCTTTTAGAGTGAACTCTACACCTATTATTTGTTAAATATCAGCTATGCAGTAAGTACTATCCAATACATCAATCTTGAACAAAACAGCCCCTTAAAAAACACGGAACTTTTTAGACACCTTACAAGTTGTGCACAGATACTCTCCACATTCCATGAAAAGAAAATCTAATTTACTAACAACAACAATCATAACTCATTAGAAATCCCCAAAACAGATGTTACCTGACGGACACAGCAGGAATTGTTATACATACAAATTTCCCAGCTACTCAGAAACAAAGCAACCAGAAGAGGGAGAAGAAAGGCTTGAACAGAAATAACTAGCCATTATTAGCTTATCACAGAGTTCTTAGTGTTTACATGTCTTACAGCACAAAAACAAAAAACTCCACACTCTTTTCCATCAGCTAGTTATTCTTCTTGCACCTATCCTTTTTAAGAGTCATGAAAATGGTCAGTTGAAAAAGCTTATGGCACTGCCTGTTGCTGGTCTTGTTTTTCTGAAAAACTCCAGGAGGATATTTACAATCTTGTCCTGCTTTCCACAGATTTTGAACTAGCTCCATTATCTGACTGAAACAAGTGGGAACAGTTCACACTTTGAAATGCTCTTATTTTAGCTGTTAGTCAGCTGCAATTAAGGTTAGATTTTCATTGATTAACACTTTCTATTTTCAAGCTGCACTGTTTCTGGGACATTTCTTTCCTCTTTTCTTTTTTTTAACAAGACTTTTGGGCCCTTAAAACAAGAACAAAGTATATATCCTGAAAAATTATGAATTCTCAAGCAACTGTTGTATTTTATTCTTTCTTAATTTGAACCCCCTTTTTTCCAAGACAAAAGGACTTACTTCCAAGCTGCCTCGTTTTATTGGGTTCAGTACTAGTAGCTTCTTCAGTAGATTTTCACAGTCTGTGGACATATAGAATGGAATGCGATACTTCCCCCTCAGTACTCGCTCCCTCAGCTCCTGTAAAATAAGAGTTTTAAAAGATGAGCTCCTGATGACACAGAAGATTTAAAGCCAGCAGAAACCAAGCTTTCACATTGTAACTGTACCTTTAGATTTTGACCATCAAATGGCAGTGATCCACTCACTAGTGTGTACAAGATCACCCCAAGGCTCCACACATCCACTTCAGGGCCATCGTATTTCTTCCCTTGGAAAAGTTCAGGAGCGGCGTAAGGCGGGCTGCCACAAAACGTGTCCAGTTTATTACCAACCGTGAACTCGTTACTAAACCCAAAGTCTGCAATTTTAATGTTCATATCTGAATCAAGTAGAAGGTTTTCTGCCTAAGAGGAAAATGAAAGAGGAAAAGGACAATTTTTGTATCAGAGTAAGTATAAATATATATAGTGCAATATATCACTTATCAATAAACACAAAAATGTGTTTTCTAAAACACTTCACCATCTGCCTCTTTCTTGCAGAATAAAAAAAAACTAATCTCCCCATATATGTTACCAGAACTGAAAATCAGCAATATTTACTCAAGAAAATTTAACTATTAAAAGCAGCTAAACAAACTTAAAAGGCAGCTAGTGAATCAACTATGAACATTTTATATTCTGGAAGAAATAACTTAGTTCAGCTTTAGACTGACATCTCAGAATAGCAGTTGAAGCCTTTGACAGGTTCATGCCAATTTCTGATGCCAAGGAGAGTAAATCTAATCCTAGACATCATCTACCATTATGGCAGAATAAATGTTAGGAGGAATTTAAGACTTAAGAAGAAGATACCTTCTGCTTGTAAGATGAAAACACTTTCAAGCCAAATGCTGTACCTTAGCATTCTGTACCAAAAAATCCCCTCCCTTTTATTATTAGTGTTTGCTTCAGCAACACCAAGGTGTCAGCATTCAAGTGATTTAATTCTTTTCACACAGAGTATGTTCTATACATCTAAGATGAATGCCTGTGCAGCAATCATGTGAATGCATTGCATCATATATACATAGACGAAGTGTACAGGTATCTGGAGAGTCAGTAAACAGTATCTTATATTTAGTATCACAGGTAGGTAAGAAGATTAAAAGGGTGAAGCTACAGAAATACTGATAAATTACTGGAGGAATAAAGTGATTTCTCAAAATGCAAGGACACAAGGCAAGGAGTGCAACAGAACTGGGAAATGTTTATTTATCTAACTGGGTCCCAGCTCCTGATCTGCATGCCAGCAACACAAGACAGCACCAAGCAGTTCAGGAATCCTAGTTTTTCAACAGGAGAGGCCAGGTATTAACCAGAGTAGAGGGCCCACCTTATTGCCAAACAACAGTTTTATAGCAAAGAGACGTCTCTCATCAGATGCTATGCTCAGAACTGAGCCCAGAAAATATAAAAATGTTTCAGCTTACAATCAGAGAAGCAGCAATCTAATTGTCAGTGGATTTGATTAAAAGGGCAAACATGATTTTGTCTGTGTTTGAGTTTATTTTTAATAATTTCACTTACACTCAGTGAACAGAACAGGAGACAATTAACTACCAGTATATCAAGCCAATAGCTGCACAACAGAATTTAGCCTTTATCAGGAGTAAAATACAGCCCATTTTTACAAACTCTACCCTGGAAAATATTTTATTTTTCCAATTCATGACCTGTAATCCCAGCTGGTTCCAGCTGATGTGCCTGCAGACAGACTCACAGAGCTGTTTTCCAGATCTGACAGCCTTCTACACTACTTCACAAAGACTTCATTTTCCTTGTGGTGAAAACAGTACTGTCACTGCAGCTGCTCTGTGATTACAATAGTCCTCCTAGTTCAACAGTACTCTGCTACCCAAGTGCCCCATGCTTTCAGGTTCCTTACTTCAAACAAAAACAGTAAAAGACCCTTTTAATATGCCAAATAGAAAGATGATACTCTTGTTGATTACATGTTCAGAGCAAAAAGCATGAACTGAAAAGATAAGTTCTGGGCATCACAGGATGAGCAAAGCTGGAATTGGTTACAGCCCTTTCTAAACAATTTTGTTTATAATTACGAAGTAAAAAGGAGACAATTCTTCTACCAGAATAGCTGGGACAAACTTGCATATTTACTTACACATCTCTCCAGTTTAGTCTGAAATAACTTGTAAATAATAGAGTCTACCCTGTTATTAAAGCAAAAAAGCCTTATCAAAAATATCCAAAGTCGTGCTAGACCTCTGTTGTGTTGTGCTGCAATATCAACTGCTCAATGTGCTGATACCAAGGAGAGGCAACAGAAGCAGATGAGAATGCAGACACCACTTTAAAGTTGCTTTTTCCTTCTCTGCAGCTCCATGAGACGAGTTTTTAACAAGACAGAGATGTCATATCACTTGGAAAGAAGAGATGAAGCAAGAACACCTCCTCAAAGCCACACATTTAGCCTTTTTTCCTTTGGAAAATGTATTTTTCATCAGTTAGGCTGACTGGTTCTCAATCACACTTTACTCTGAACTTTTCAAATGAGTCTAGCATAACTCCAGCCAAGAGAAGACAGAGAAAAATCAAATAAAAGTTATTTTGGAGCCTGCCTGGCTGTCTTGCAAATACGAAAGAGATCAGCAGGAGACTCCTCATGGCAGGTGGTTCCTGTGTGAATGCTGCAAAGCTGTTTTGTATGGGCTTGAGAGCAGGCCCTGTGAGCTGTGTGTGCTATGGAACTGAGAAATGGAAGAGAGAGGGAGGCTCTGAGGGGCTCTGGGAGATGCAGGATGCTGAGTAACTAACTACAGGGGTTAATGCAGCAAGATTCAGTCACATAGCTGGGCTGAAGGAGCCAGAGCTGGATAATCATGAGGAGGTGGCTGGCTCCCTACTCCTGGCCGACCGAGAGCACCAGTGAAGGGCTTGATCTTGCTGACCGGGAGGTCCCTGGATGCAGCCTTCTGCAAAGCCCAACAGCAGTGGCTGCAGTAAGCTCCAGGGAGCTTGAATAAACATTCACAGGCTCCAAACCATCATGCAAGAAATGGAGGAATTTTTTTTAATCAAGATTTCCGTGAGATCCAACTCTTTTTTCCTTCCTTGCATTCTGACTTCAGAGTGCTGGGCAGGCACCTCCACCATCAGATGACAACACTCCTGGGGCAGGGACAACTCAGCAGAAAAAGATGCATTTATTTATTATCCATCCTCATGTGTACATGCAGGAGCTGGCAGAATGACAGGTATCAGGGAACAGATTTGTTAAGAATGAGGTTGAAAGAATGCTGCTGTGCATTATAAGAGAAGAAAAAAGATCCTGGTGAAAAAAACCCTAGGAATTATTCAACCTCAGCTTTTCACAAGTATTCAGACACATTAGTAAGAAAGAAGCTACACCAGTGTTTTCTTTGTAGATGTTCAAAAACAGACAGCTTTTAAGCGGGTGAGGATGATGTCCAAGTCCCATGATACCTAAACTTGGCATGAAGACAACTTCAGGCAAGGCTTAGGTTGTACCTGCATTTGCTGAACTCTTAATATGGTCTGGTGGTTTACACAGATAGATTACTAAAAAAGAGTTAAAAAAATAAATCAACTAATTTCTGTTTACCCTTAATTGATTTTTCCTGCCCAGATTAAACACTAGAATGTAAACTAGAAACTCAAAGGGATTAAAAATCGAATGTATTTCTTATAAATCACCAAGGAAAGACTGTTTCATATAGCCTTGCAATAGACCTTAACTGGAAATATTTTAAATAAGTAGTGATGGCTGGTATCAATTCATCTTCTGCAGCTTCACTGTGTAGATACCAGCATGACAGCAGGTATAATTCTTTGGCGAGCACATGTATTTTTCTTAAAGCCAAAACTGGAATCAAAGTAACACATGTTCTATTCTTGTCTCTCCCCTGTTCCAAGAGGAAAGCTATATTATTTTTGCACTTCAGGAAATTGAGAATGAAGTACAAGTGATAGTTCCTTCATTCACATGTTTGAGGCATTCACAGGCAGTGGCAAAGATAATATATGGAATGAAACTAAGTCTGTATGATAGGCAGCAAAAAGTAAAATAAGTAACAACCTACCTTAAGATCACGATGAACGATGCACTTTTGATGACAATACTGTACAGCAGATACAATCTGAAACACCAAGATGATCAATGAAATGTTTTATTTCAACTTCACTATAAGTTTTTGCATATAATTTAGTAATTTTGTTTCCTGATATGATTCACTAGAATCATAAGAAATCAATAAAGTGTTTATCTTAAAAAGTATTAATCTAAGTTTCTTTTATTAAAGCTTAAATACTAAAACTAGAAGTCCCTATAAGCAGCTCATTTTCCTACTAAAAATAAGTTTAATACATACCACTCAAGATAATTGGAGAACTATATTTTTTAGATGCAAATCACCCAATAGCAACTATTGAAAGGAAATTAATCCACCCTTCAAGCCAGTAGCCAGATACATCTTCTCAGATTTTCTTATAAAATACCAACTGCATATCTTTGCAGTTCATCCTTAGCAGAACGACTAATTCAACATTTTCATGTCTTTCACATATACAACAAAAACCAAATCTGAAATCGCAAGTAAGAGCAGTTTCTTTAAATGTTAATTATACAACTTAATATATTTATCTGATTAAAGCTTTTCCAAAACAATCACTAAAACCAGGGTAAGAAAAGGATTAAGATGAGAAAGTCTGTAATAAAAATATAAAAGGCTATTACAGAATAGCCTTCATACAAAACAGTGTGACATGACACAGCAGTACCTGTCATCATATCAACATCTCTACATAGAACAGTGAACAGCTGTAAAATTCTTAAGTATTCAGAAAAGGATTTAAACCTCAAGTGAGTCACAATTAAAAAAGTGACTCTTACGAACATTGACTAAAAGAAAATGTAAAACAATTTTACTATTTTTAGACAGTATGTAGGAAGCAGATATTTTTCTCTTCTGGGATTTTTTTCCACTGCAGCTTTGATAAACATTATCTAAACAATTTTTTGTTAAGTAAAAGAAGTTTGCTCACACTCATGTCTACCTGAAAACAACATAAATAGAAACAAAAAAAAGAATGAACACACTAATTTCATACCTGCCTGAATTTTGAACGAGCCTCTTTCTCTTTCATTCTTCCATGTGCAACTAGGTAGTCAAACACTTCTCCTGAGCATGACAAGGAAAAAAAATCAGTATTAATTTTTTTTACTATCACACACAATCAAAACATGCTTGAAAACAACACACACTCCATGCTGCTCCCCTTCTTGGAGGGAAAGCTAAGAGAAGCAGCCAAGAAAAATTCCTTTTGACTTTTCACATTGGATTTCATTCAGACAAGTAATAACTAAGTAAAAATGGAACCCTTCATACTAAGACTTCTTCAATTTTTAAAATAAATTTACTTAACCACTGTGGATAAACAGAATCAATCATGAAAAATATTAATATCGTGTGTAAGACACAATGGGAATCAGGCAACTTATGCACCAGATTTGTTTTGCACATCTCTAGTGGCTTCACTTAAACGCTATTTATATTATTTCTGTTTATTCCCTCTTGTTCTTTTCCTAATAAAGCTGCTCAAATGCCTTTCAGATCCCCATCTTTGCACTGTCTGACAGCAGCCTTTCCTAGCTGGTCACTGGTGCTGTGCTGGATTCTCTTCCCACATTCAAACATTTCCCATTCAGATGCTAAGCAGCTTCTCAAGCAGGCACTCACTATCCCTCTCACTGTGAGCCTGCTGGTTCCCCTTCCTGTGTTACTGATTCCCATCCCCGGATCTGCCTCTTCAAGTGCTTTGGCACACATTTGCAAGATAAAACGAGGCACCAGTGCTCGCCTAAATATAGCAGATAAACATGAGTCGAGAGTTTTTGCCAGAATCTATGCCAGATTATGTCCTGATAC
This sequence comes from Dicaeum eximium, assembly GCA_013396995.1. Classification (NCBI taxonomy): domain Eukaryota; kingdom Metazoa; phylum Chordata; class Aves; order Passeriformes; family Dicaeidae; genus Dicaeum; species Dicaeum eximium. Next base: position 30,784 of record VWZP01004808.1, on the reverse strand, counting down.
TGCAGCAGAAAGCTCAAAATGGGAACTACCCTGGAGCACAAATCTAAGAGGCTGCTTAACAGAATCAAGAAATCCTGCCCTGAGAGGTCTGCTGGGACTGCTCAGAAGGCCAGATTGGAATAACCCATTAAATCCTTAAAGCGTTTCTAGGCATGTAACTGGCATTTCAGTTTATCCTTAACGCACATTTCAGAATCCACTTACCCCCACTGGCATATTCCATTACCAAATACAACGTCTTTTCAGTCTCAATAACTTCAAATAATTTTACTGCAAGAAAAATGAATGAGAGAGAGATTGCAGCCAGGAGTAAAAGCACAGCACAAACAAACAATTATACTCAGGGAATGAGTATAATTTATGGCTAGTGATAACACTAAATCATACAAAAACTTTATATCCTTTAGGTTAGCGTTCTTTTGAGGGGGAAAAAGACCAAAAATTAATTTCTAAATCACAGTTGATAAAGCATATTAATCCACAATTTTCTCAGAAGTTTATGCACACTGTACAAACGAGTTCATGCTGAAATTAGTGTTTAATTTGACACAGACTTAATTTAAGATCATACAAACCTCCCCTGTTTTGCTAGCAAACTGCTCACAGTCAGAAATCCAAGATTCTGACCAACTAAAAACCAAGTGGATACCAGAAATGTTAAGTCTGACTTTCTTCAGATTGCAATATAACCACTCATTTAAAACAAACACACCCCCACTACCACCCCCAAGAAAACAAAAAACAGCAGAAGCTATGAATGCTGAAAAAGCAACAAACAATTTAAGGGATGAGAAGGGAGTGCCTAGCATGTAATAACTTGTACACCTCATCCATACCTTGTATGCAACAAGCCCTCTGGCCGATTCAGGACCATTAACTGTCTCTGGAACAAGACTGTCCAGCCCTCCTCAGCCAGAAGAATTGTCATCACAAAGTAGGGCCCTGAAGCTGTGGGGCAGGTGAAAGAACTAAAGCAGAAAGGGAGAATTACATACTTGGTAATTCTAATTTTCTGGAAATATCAGTCAGCAGGAGTCTTTCCTAGACTGAACTAATGGAGTTCTGCTACTCTCACCTAAGAACCTCATGCGTTGGGGTCTCAAGAATAATTTCAGTAGAAAAGGGGAGTTGTGGTACTTGATAGACTGGAGAGCTCACATGTGTAAGTCTTTCCTGGACTGAGCAGTTTACCTCCTCTGAGCAAAATTCTTGATGCAAGCAGAGTCAATAAAGGAGGTGAGACAATGAAGCATTTACTGGACGCTTACTGTCCTATTAGCTCCAAAAAAAGTCTAACAGCAGTACATTCAAATACAGCCAAACAGAGTAAAATGTAAACAGTATAACAGAAAAAGTCTGCAGAAATGCAGGGCTCCTACCAATATTGGGATGATTCAGAATCTTCATTATTCGTACTTCTCGAAACAACTGTCAAGGAAGCAGGACAATTTCCTTAGAATATGCTTATTAGGGAAAAATTACACAAGATATGCAATGTTAAATGTCAAAATGAAGACAGAAAAGGCCACACAAAGTAGCATTAGCATAAAATATAGATATATATAGTGCAGTGTACTCTAGAAAACATGATCTACATCTTATGCATTAAATAAATATAACCAATACAAACAGCTACATAGCAAAACCAGACTAATTTTTAAGCTTTATGCAAACAGACACACCAAGTTGCACAGCTCTTTCTGGAGTTCCACATTGACCAAACCCTACAGATTATTCACAAAAGTATTCACTCTCTCTTTCTCTGATTTCTTTGGTGACTGGCAAGCTAAGCCAACTACCCTGAGCACATCGAAACTTGCAGGTGCCAAGTACAAGGTGCAGCACTAAAGTCACACACAGATGTTCAAATGGAATCAGCTAGCAGGAATTCTGACATCTTCCAAGTCCTGCTGCTCCACAGAGGTGAAGCAGGTGAGTTTGCTCTTCCCACAACTACCAAATTTTACACTGGTCACAAGTAGCAGTGATGCCCCCCCTCTCCCCCTGCAAATCCTGAAGATTTATCATTGCTGAAAGTCTGCTGTATGACACTGAATCACATAATTATAAACAACTGGACAAACTTAAAACCCTTAGTATACATACTTCACCCAGACTTATTTCTTTTAAAAAATAAACAAGAGGTTATTGGTTTTAAATTTCTACCATTCATGGCTTTATTAATTAGAGGTACATCAAGACTAACCTAGGGGCTCAAAGGAAAGAAGGCAAATGAAAGAAATCAAAAATGCCCATGTAGTTCAGTGCTGTGTACTTGAGGCTGGCAATACTGATAGGCTTGCACTGTTTAATTGAACAGTACAGCCATTATTCAAAGTGCTGCACAGACTTTGGTCCCTTATTGGGCAAATGTAGGATGCTGAAATAAATGAAGAAATGCTCACTCTTCAGCGTAATGCTTAGACATTTTGTAAACATCTTACAGTCCTCCTTAGAGAGAAACTGGGCTCAACACATTAAGTATGTTGTTGCTGTTTTGTTTCTCTGATGTCTCAGAGACATCTCACCCTCCATTGTCAAAAGTAGTCCCATTTGATCAGATGCAACCATTGCAAAAGGGTACAGCGATGCAAGCCAGAGACCAAACAACTCCCCAAAGAGTAGCACTTTAGTGTATTTTATGTTCCTAAAATTCTGCATTTATTTGACAAGTTAAGACTACAGAGCAACATCCTCTTAAAACTCAGCTTTTGATAAAGTACGATTACTACTCAAGTAGTACTCAAGCTCAAGTAATAATATTACAGATTTATACTTGCATTATTTATTTCATGCTAGTTACTATGCACTTGCCTTATAACTGCCATTAAAACAATTTCAGAGGGAAGCGAAGACTACAAAAGCATTTCTCTGAGCAAACATGAACAGATGCAGTTTGCTTATGTCTAAAACACAAAACAAGGGTATGTAACATTATGCACCAGAATTAACTTCAGCAAGTATCTTTTCCTCATAAAATCAGTCATTACTAAGAAAAAACATCACACCAGGATGTTCTTTGTGAATTTGTTGTTTTTCTAAGTATTGGAATTTGTTGCACAAGAAAAAATTTCTCAGTTAAATCAATATAAACTAATTAGAAGCTAACAAATCTAATCCAATGGTATGGTACGGCATCAGATCTTTTAAGCAAGTATGTGGAAAATCAGTTCCCCCAAAAGATTAGAAAGATATTTCACAATTTAAGACTATTAATGCTGGTATAAGAGGTACAGCAGTGAACCTTCATACCTTCATGAGCAGGATTAAAGTATGCGACTTCTACAGAAAATAATTTCAACCCTCACACTTTTATAATATTTAATGTAAAGTACATGGGAACTGAAAAAAATCCACAAAACCACCAAGATGTGCATTATTCTATTCAATAGTCTCACAAGATTTAGAAGTTCACTAATTGGTTTAAGACTAATTGGTTTAAGATTCAAATTGATTTTACGGTGACAAGAAATTTTGTTCCACAAATATTTCTGAATAAAAGCTTTAACAGTACTTGAGGACATTATTTCACATTGCAATTCTGCATTCCATGAAGATAAATCTCCTCCCCCACACTTTCCCCATGCAGAGACACGCTGGTCATTAACACCTACAATGCCAATAACAATGTATTTACAAATATAAAGACCTTTAAACAATAGCCACTACACCCCTCAATAACACTCAGGATACACTTCTTTGCATATAGAGGTATTTAAGCAAAAAGACCACAGTTACTTCCTACAAAGCCAGGTTTGTTAAGTTTATAAAAATCTAGACAGAACAGTGATATTTGTTCTCTGAGGACAAGGCAACCTGCTGCAGGATTATGATCTATTTTACTGACAAAAAATAGCATTTTCAGAATTCAGACACACCTGTATTTTCCTGAGCAGCAGTGTCCTTTTCTCTCAGAAGGTGTAGGTGGCTTATACCCCTGACCTATCTCTCCTCATCCCATCACATATTTACAGGACCACTCTTCATTCTTGGAAAGTGCTACCATTCAAAAAGCTCTTGAACAAGCATCTCCTTGTTGGAAAGGTGCTGTAGCCTCAAAAGCTTTACTTATAGAAAGAGACAGCCAGCACTGTACTTGGTTTCTAAAATTTGTAGTTAGGAAAAAGCAACAAGACTTGAAAAATTGTTTCCTGTGCTTCCAGCTTAATTTTCCAAGGCACAAACTGCAGAAAGTAAAGATCTGCCACACCATTAATAACATTTCTACTTGCTACCAGATTGACACCTACATTTAAGATTTACTATTTTAAGTTACTACAATCAAACTGAAAGTACTCCGTTAACCAAGGCTTTGTCTTGATTTGAAAAATGTGCTCGAAAGCTGCTCTACTTTCTAAATTGTTACTGAGAAGGGATGTGGCAAAAGCAGCACAGCTCTCAACAGGTAACACATTGAAATTGTTCCAAATCTTCCACACCACTTCTGTTCTGCTTTCTCAACAACAGAAGGAACTTAATTTAGAGGCTCCAAACATTTAAAGAATAAAAAGCTTGCTGACTCCTAAAAGGGGCATATCTGAAAAAAACATTTCCTAATTAAACCTATTAATGAAAAAAAGCACCTTCTGCTCCACTAGCAGTTTGCAGAAGAGCAACAGAATGCTGTTTCAGAAACATCCCTGGTGAAGCCAGTAGAAGACAAAATTTTCAATGTAGCAGATATGCAAAAAATAGACCAGCTATTTTGATACAAATTTGCTTATGACAAAACCCAGATACTTACATTTGGGAACAAATTACAATAGTGACAGTGAAAAAAGCTAAATCAGTACAGTATGTTACTATCAAGACTGCAAGTCAACAATAAGGCCAGCTCTGTTCTAAACAGATGCTCACTGAGTACAGTGGTAACCATATACTGAACAAACTGAAAACAAAATAGAAAGGCAGGACCCTTAATTCAACATTGGTTTTCTACTTAAAGAGGTAGAGGTCCTGGAGTGAGAAATACAATGTAAGTTAAGACATTAACAGAAGCTATCACATTGCATGGACGTGAAAGCAAAATTAAAAATTCACAAGGTCAGCTTACTTAAGCCATGAAATGTTAGGCCATGACAAAGCTAAACTAACTGTCTGAAGTACCCTGTGCACACAACAGGGCATGAAAACCACTGGTGAGCAGCTAGGAAGAAACGAAACACTCTTTGCTTTTATACCCGTGACTAACTACAGACCCAGCTTGTATAACACTTCCAGCAAGTGAAGTATGCGCTCAAAAATTTCTGTTTACAAAACAGAATGGTGCATGTGAAGCCATGATGACTCATTTCACTTAATTAGGTCAGTAGCAAGTACTGTAGCAAAACTGACTTGCACTCAGTATCCTTCGTACTTTAGTGAATGCAGAGAGGATGGTTTTGTCTATGACCCTACAGCCAAGATAACCAGAAATTTGTCTTGTTTGATTAATAATAATCAGTAGTGATTGAAGGTCTAAAAGTTTTGCTGAACTGCATACAGTTTATCAGCTTTGAAGTCCTAGAGACCATCCTCTCAACCAGGAGAATTTAGATGGGTTCAAACTCAGGAGTAGTATTTTTGTGCCAGTAACATACTCCAGTGTCCTCCATAAGCCTTCATTAGGTAAGTGTCTATTCCTATCAACACAATACTATTATCACTGCTTCCCATTCCCAACACTGCCTCTTGAAGAAAAAAACCCAACTACTTAAGAGCCCTCTGTATAGTATAAGCCTGATGACAAAATTATAAAACTTTACATTGCAGCGATACTAAATAGTACAAGGAGAATCACAAACAAAATGTAATAGTTCAGTGTAGAAAAAAGTGTGACTGATTTAATAGAACAGAACAAGATTTTTTTAAAATTTTACTAACAATTCACAAATGACCCATTAAAATACTAACAAATTACCTTAAGCACATTAATGAACCACCCTCGCACCTTTATTTGCTTAATATTTACAGTTGCTTCAGTGACTGTGGAAAAATTGTACTTAAGTTTACTTAAGACTTTCAGGCAACCAATATTCATTCACTCAGTCACAGCTAAAGACATCTAAAGCTTCAAAACAAAGATTATTTGTTCTGAAAACCATAATCAGTATTTTACAAACGAAACCATGACACCAACAAATTATCCCATTTTTCCGTGTGAGCAGAAGACGCATGGGATCAATATATTCAGAAGTTACTGAAGAATGAAATCCAGTTAAACCACTAAATTTAAACATCTATCCTAAGTTATATTATAAGCTGCTTCTAACAGTACCTAGCACTGTTTGTCTTGTTGCCAGCTTCCCACTCAAAAAAACCCAAAGAACAGCAGCAATATCCTATTGCATGAGTATTTATGCACTGTTTGTGCAGTGTGACAGCATCTTTTGTATGCTATGAAAATCTTATTTATACTTGGAATGGTTTATTGAATTATTATCCAGTATCCTTGTATGAAATACAACTTAACATTAAAACTATTGTCTCAAATTGGAGTTTTTCTTGCTTTGTTTTCCAGAAAGTTTTAACATATTTTAGCTTCTCATTGGTCAACAATGAGACAAACCCAGCTCTTCAAGTGTCAACACCAAGCTAGGTAGGAAATAAGCTACGTGAGCAGCACAGGATTTCCACAATATGCTCTGTCACACACTGGCCCTGTGGGTCTCTGCTCTCTAGCTCAAATATTAGCAAAGAGATTTGCTTAATACAGGATATAGGACTTAACAGCAAAGCTTCTGCATGGACTGTACAGCAGGTTGAATTAAAAAAAAAAATCTAGAAAAACTCACACTCAAGTACTACAAAGGAGAAATTAAAGCAAATAAAATATAAAAGAGATAAAAGAAAAAAAGAAATTAAAGCAAAGCTGTTTCTAACTCCCCATAACCAAAGTTACACAATAAAATAAATTGTAACAGCAGCCAGAGATGAAAGAACAGCAATAAGCCCTGGCCTCTCTCATTTCTACAGCTACTGTCAACAGCAGTCCAGTATTTGTAAATAAAAAATACCCCAAATTTTTATAACAGGCATCTTCCAGTAGGACCATACAAGATTTCTGTGCTTTAGCCACAACAAAACATACACAGAGCTAAATAGTAAAAACCCAAACCAAACAAAAATCCCCAGGGTTTTGATAAAACCTTTATCACAGTGACTATGAAAGACTTCTGAATTTCTATCTACAGGCATAAACAACACTGTTTTGATTATAGTCACTCATTTTGTCAATTCTGTGCACAAAAAGTAATTGCCACAGGTCTCCTGAGTTCAGCAAATATTTTATTGAAGTTGAAAGACTATAAAGACAAATGTAGAAAAACCCATTAAAGCAATAGAAGTTGGTACTCTAAGTCCACAAAAAACCAATTAGTACATTAAAGAAAAAGTCCAAGAAAAATACCATCCTTTATAGCATTAAATCTTAGTTTCACATGTAGACAAACTGTTTGCATTCCTAATGGAAAAGAAATGTTACTGTTGGCAAAGAGGAAAGCTAGAGGAGGAAGGAAGAGCAAAAACAACAAAGCTCAGATAGGAACCACATGGAATCACTGCCCTCAGACAAATGTATGTGCACATTACAGCAGGGAGACCATGCTCTCCCAAGGTCACACACAAAAATGTTGTTTAGCAAGATAAGGGGATCAAATATTTTTGTCAAGTAAATAAATCACAGTTCAGCTGTTTACAGAATTTCAGACGTTATGGTCTATTCTTACCTTTTGCAGGCTAGTAGGATTTAGCTGGGTTTTATCTATTATTTTCACAGCAACCTTGGGAAAAAAAACCAAACAACTATGAATTACTAAACTCAGAAGAAGGTTTGAACAAAAACACATTGCACCTCTGTGAGCAAGAGCATAGATGCACCTCTGAAACATGTGTGTCTACTCCTACACATTTCATCAAACAAAATTCTCAAACTTATTAAGATTTACCATCAGGATTTACCAGTGGAACTTTGCCACCAAGGAATCAGTTTTATACTTCTATGTTTAGACTGAACAACATTATCTTGTCCAGGCCCTCCAAACACAAGATTTATCTATTAACATCAATATCTATTAATATAAACGAAATCTGCCCATCAATACATTTCTCTTCAGTTTTAAGAAATGCTTGGGGATGAACAGACACCTTCCCAGCCCCAAAATACCGTTTGATGCACAACAAACATTTTGATCCTTTCACCAAGAAGCTACATTTTAAAAAGGGGTAGGTAGGTGGGTGGTTAGGTGGAAACTCAGGCATGTCAGGTAACTTCTTCTATATCCTGAAACAAACTCTAGAAGAAATACTTACTATAAAGATAGCCAAAGAAAACAAAACAGACTGTCAGTCCTTTTTTTCAAGACTTACCTCTCTTCCAGTAAGCACATGCCTTGCCAGCTTCACTTTGGCAAAATTTCCTTTTCCTATTGTTTTCAGTAAGCGATAATTTCCAATGTGAGGATGCTCTTCATTTGTGGATGTGATGGAGTTCCTACATCGGGGGATGTTTTGTCTGCTACTTGACTTGATGGGCTGGATGTGTGGTTCAGTGTACCCATCCACAGAGGTGTGCTGCAAGGCAGACAAAATAGTTGGGAATTTAGCTACTTGGATTTTAGACAATTGCAACAGAATAGACCACAAGCATAAAAAGATGTGGAGTAATTTATTTCACTTTTACAACGTAACTGATAACTCTGGATGGCAGCCTACGGAGAAAATGCTGCCTTTGGGCAGAGTTGGATACATGTCTCATGAAAAAGTCTGCAGAAAGATTTTACCAGCTCCAAAAGCAAAACTAGATACCTGGGCAGTAATCTACAATCCATTACAGACTTTTTTAAACATGCCAAGCCACACAGTATAGCTCTATGTTGCAGATACATTTGTCTAATCATAATCAAATTTAGTCTTTTTAAAATACACTACAAAATATACTTGTACCTTGGTATATTTGGAAACAAGGTTTCACTCTATTTTTTTGTTAACTTTCTTCAGTCAAATGACATTACCAATTTTTTTTCAAGCTTTGTTCTCCAAACATGTTTGCATCTTTTAAGTTCCTGTTCAAGCAGCAAACTATCTACATCTTTATTTAAAAATAACTATTCCTTAAAACTCCATGAGATCGCATAAAATATTTTAAACTTCAAATGTCTGAAGAACTAAAAGGAAGTTATTTTTAATGCATGCCAACACATCATCCCACATTAAATGTTAGTCACCGAAATCTGCAGTGCTTCTGTACTCTAACTTCCAAGTATATAAGGGGCAAGTTACAGATGGGGCTTGGAATTGTTCCAAGGAGAAACCAAAGTAAAGAAAAATGTCAAAGGAGTGCTAAGTGTTTCAGTATTTCAAATACTTTCTAGGAGTGGCAGATGGGTACAAATGTTCAACAGGTAAAATTTAGCTTCTAATCTTAAGTTACAGACTTCGAAGGCTGGCAAATACTGGAGGTAGAAAGAGTGTCTTCCCAGAGCAGTTTTTAGATTTGCAGCAGAAAGGCATAGTTACCCTCAGCTAAGCATAAAGCACCAACAGACACCTGAATATTTTCCCATTACTGATTGCCTCAATTAAAAAGTGAGTATCTTTGTACAGAGCACTAATGAGCCTGTTCCTAGATCCCTGACCTTAAGCTGAGAGCAGTCTGAGGGTAGCTGGAGTTTCACTGCTTCTCCCAATACCCAACCTAATGCTGGGCTGTGCTGATCTCATCCATCATTCCTTATGGATTATTTTCACACACAAGCAGAATTTAAAGCAGTACTTCCAGCTTCAGTCTGCATTTGCTGGAGACTGAAGTCAATCCCCTCCTGTAAACACTCAGGCTTACAGGCAGTCCCACTGAACCAGGCAAAATTATTTCAGGACACAAGCAGAAGTGGCATTGGGAAAAGTAGCAAACAGCTGCAACACCACCGGAAAAAACAAGTAGTATACCACAACCAGAATGTTCTTCCCAAATGTAGCACAACCCTGCTTACATCACCTCCAGTATTATTAATTATTCACTATAGCCAAGAGAACAACCCTAAATATAATTTTGTTTGTCTTTTCATTGCCTGAGTCCTTCTGCAAAATACTACTGTACTCCCACTGCTAAACTGTTTTCCAAATTACTGGAGAACCAAGCAAGCCAGGCATGTTTAGATTCTGTATATCAGGCAAATTTATTCAGCTGTGAAATAACACGCTAGTCATAGTATTTATTCTTCAGAAGCACATCATTAAAATATTTTCTGTGGACTTGGAAAGAGAAGATCAGGAGGGCTGTTCCAGGCAAAAAAGGCTTTGAAATAAATATTCCTTCAGCACTGGACACCAGTCCCACATGTGACAGACCATAGCCCAAAGAAAAGTCTCCCCTAAAAATACACCCTGTAAAATCAGTATCTGTATGGTGCTAACAATGAATACTTCAGCTGTACTTAGAACCCCATCCAGGGCTACAGCACTGTGCTATACAAGTTTTAGAAGTCTTTGAGCCTCTTTACTCATTGAATTAAATCTTCACTACACGAAACATAATGCTACCAGAAGCCTTAGCAATCCTAATATCAGTTGCCAATTTAATATCTTTCCCAGGATTAGAATAGTCCCAGCAGATACCAGAAGGGATCTCTTTGAGAAACAGTTGGACAGACTCAAGTAATGCCATGGGCAAAGAGGAAGATGCCTTCACAGAATAGATCATTTAAATGCAGATTGAACAGGGAAAGCATTATTTAATCAAAATGACAGTATAACAGTACCAAACCTGAAGAGGAAAAAAAAGTAACAAGGTTCATGGTCATGATGATTCTGGATTTTGGTCTTTTTGTGACAGAACAACTAAGCCACTCTGGATGGTTCCTAATTATTCCTTCTCAAACAGATTCTCTTCAGAGTCAACCAACCATTTTCTCCAGCTATGCCCAAGGATGACAGAAATCATGCATAAAGAAGGTCAAATTTCCTAGTTTGTGAGCCACAAAAATAAATACATACAATTTCTGACTTTGAACAGCTTTGAATGAAATTCAAAGTATTCTTGCAACAGGCCTCTTTTCTGCATGTAAACAGCTTGCTACTGTTGGAAGGTAAAGAGCAATTTAAAGTAGAAACTTATCAACTTCTAAAAATCAACATTCAGTGAAATTCAAACAAGAGATTAAGAAGTTATAACAGTGTAACAGTATGTCAGAGATTATTTCCAAAGAATAGTAACCAGAAGTATGCAACATCCACACTGTCTAGAAGACCAGGCTACATAGTTTTCAGATCCTTCTGGTCCATTACAATACATTCATTCATTATGCATCAGCTACTATGTGGCTATTTAAAATGCCATTTTGGTAGAACAACCTCTAAATTCTGAAAAATTTTTCAGGCTGCTGGAAACAAGAGGGCTGTAAAAACCAACACCCTCCTTGAAGCTCACTGTAATGTAAAAACAATTCCAGCTAACAAGCTGCATTTGCACACAGGATTTTTAATTAGAGGTTCTGTTATTTCACTAGATGCTCTGATTTTGAGATATATATATATATTAAATGTAGTGGGAAACACTACTAGTACCTCATAAACGTGACTTGATATATTCAATTTATGTTGGTGTAAAAGTCTCTAGAAATAAACACATAAAATTAGATGTTTCTTAAAATGCAATTTTAAACAAAAATAGGTGAAGCAGTAACAAGTTTAGAGCTGAAACAGTTTATTAGAGCATTTAGGTATTTTGCACATTAGTCAAGTATTTTAAAATAAGAAAGTAACTTTTGCAAACAAAATCCACCTTTTCAGGAATCTCAAAAAGTATTTCTAACATTCAATTTTAAATTGCAACAGAAGAGAGCTCGATTAACACTTATTGCTCCATACTAGCAATATCTGTCTGTTTCTGACATGTTCCACCAGGGCTGTTACAGAAAGCTAAGGTCAGTAACACCACAGGAGAGTTAACCTGACCCATTGCTCCTCAAAGCTGTCCTTTTCTTTGTTTACCCAAGGTAACTTTGCCAAAGCAAGATGACCCCATGGCCAGACACACCATGTTTAAGAAAGTGCAGAAGAACTAACCCCACCAAATAGGTACAACCCGTGGGTTTCACTACTTCACATATTCAGCATCCTTTAGCCACTGAGTAGCCACTGGAGTAGTACTCTCAGGGATTATACACTGTAATCAAACTTACATCATCACCTATATTAACTGCTGCTACAGCTTGGTCTTAAAAATTCCCCCAAACCTTTCCAGTCATCAACACACACAGCCTTTCTCAATCAAACAACACTGAAGGCCTCTATAGTCCTTCATACTAAGAGGGTAATTTCCACACATCAATCTGCCTAACAAACAGACCTCACTTGATTAAACAAACCTCTTAGTCCTGAATTTCCCCCATCTTGATTTATCAAGAGGCAAATTCCTGGTAGAGCCAGCCCATGCAAGCCAAGTCTGCACATGCAGTTGTACAAAAGGCAAACCATCACACTTTTCTCACTCAATGTTTTCTAGCCTGTCCTGGACACAAGTATCTTGCAGCCAATTTTTATATCAATAACTCCTACCAGTTCCAAGCATGTGCCATACACATGAGCATTTGTAACAGTTGTCATATTTTGCAAATATGCAAATATTTTTCAAGTAGCTAGCTCAGACAGAGGGTATCTGAAGGGTTGAGAAGACAGTCTTCTAAATAGCTCTGATCTGCAACAGTTTTGCTCTTAATATATGTATAATGTAGTGGGAAACATTCCTTTACCAGTGCAGCATAAACATGACTCCTGATATACCCAGTTTATGTCAGAATAAAGTCTCTAGAAATAAACACATGAAATTAGATGGTTCTTAAAATACAATGTCAGGAAAGGAAAGGGGACAGAGGTGTGAAACACTATCCTGGATGTCCAGCTGCTGTCATGCTGCTGTCTGTCACTACTCCTTAGGACCTAGGAACTTCTAGCAAGCCACCTCAATCAAGATTTTTGCTGAAGCAGCAATCAAACTAAACTGAAAGAGTCCAAGTTTTTGAAAGCTCTTGGTGAACTTGAAAGTAGAAACCATCAGAGATGTTCAGATGAGCTTGTTGTGCATCATGTGTGAAGAGCATCCAGGTGGTACAGGTATGATGCAAACTGCTCATGATTATAGTACCTGAGCCCCCAGTTAGGGGCAGAAGAAGAAGGGGATTCCCTCCTCTTCCAGGTAAGCCTCACATGTCTACAAAACCACACCTTACTTCTGCCACACATATCTATCATATCATACTGCAATTCCTAAAGCACCTTTGCTCTATCTATCTAACAGATCTAATTACTATCTAATTTTTCCTCTCAGACATGTGAAGAAGTGCTTTGGAAGGGGCAATTTAAAAGACTGAATGTATGTACACATGATTTTTTTCATAATTTCTTAACAGTAATTACATTCACACTAGATTGTGAATGCATGATAGAAACTTTGCTATTAAAGAAACCACCAAAATGCAAAGAAACCGACCTTCTCCACTGAAAGAGGGGATAATATGCAGGACTAAGCTCAGAACAACCAAAGCAATGACAGAGTGAGGAAAGAAGTAGTCACAGTTCGTAAATCAGATACCAAGATCAGTGCAAGGCAGACAAAGAAGAGAATCAGAGACAAGAAATAGAGACAAAACTGTGACAAAATGTAGAATGTGCCTGCTCATGCACTCGTTCCAAAAGTGCAAGAAAGCAACTGAACACCTGCATGTGCATCCTTCTCTATAGATCACTTACATAATATGTAAAAATACCAGACATGATCTTTTAGAATAGCTTGAATCTACCAGCTATAAGATACAACAATTTGAATAAAGCTGGCCTGAGTCAAGCATATACAAACATTTCATTAACTGACGCTGCAACTCTGAAAAGCATTTTATAAAACGTCTTTAAAAACTGCAAGCTATACAGCACCAAGAGAGATACTAAACAAAATAATGTCATTTTATTTTCTCTTTCTTTTTCTTCCCAGCTGTAATATTGTGTATCTCACAAAAATAACTTCAACAGTAACAGGAAAACATTTCTACTACAAGGTGAAATAAAATCCCCCAACACCAACAGACAAACAGTGTTCCTTTCCCAAAAGCAGACACGTACACAAGTGACAGGTAAATTTATGCTGAGCATTGAGTAAATCTTAATTTCTGCTCATTACTATGGGATCTAAGCCCCATGGAAGTTTTGCCTTTTTTGTGTTTGTTTTGTTTGGGGTTTTGTTGTTTGTCTTTTAAGTGCTCAACATATGCGGACTTACGTGAGACGTACAGAAATAAGTTTGCCAACTTTGAGACACAATTGTTTTTCTCCTCTCAAACTACACAGGATGCAATGTTTACAGCTCTATACTTGAAGCAATCTAGGAAAGGAAACACTCCATGATCTACCAGTGCAGAACTAGACACAGCTAATAAGAGTTTCAGAAGTTCATACTAAAGGATCTTTAGAATAATTCTCATTTTCGTATGGTTACACCAACCTGTATTAATCCTGTGCATGAGATAGTATGTTCATTCCCTTTTTTTTTTTAAGCACTGCAGTAACGTCATATGGAAGGGTGGATTTCATTATCACACAGAATTACAGATCCTTTTTATTTGATGGATAAAAAAACCTTAAAAACGTGCTGTTCCATCCACAAGATGATAGCCAAAGCGTTTCAGAAAAACAAGTACCTCCATAGCATGAAATCAGGTTTTGTAACCTGAACTCAGCTAACATGTTTCCTCCTCTCCCTGGGCCTGAAGCCCTCAGCCTGGCCAGGCATGCAGGTGCAGCAGAACAGGACCTTCCTGCTTTTGTTCCATTTCACTCAGAATTGGCACAGCTATTTCAACCTGGCACTTTCCTTCCTGACTCATCCCAAATACACAAACAAGATTTTCCAGGGCTAATTCAGGACAGCCAGCCCATATCATCTCCATTAATTACTAGGACAAAATTGAACCCTCCCTGTAGCCCCATGAAAACTGAGACAAGCCAGCTAAAAGCTGCTGCAGTAAACCACAGGTGGAACCAACATGAGAGGGGAAAAAAAGGAAAGTTTTTGTAAAATTGTTTACTCATTTTTGTCATTTGTTACAGTACTAGAAACTACCATCAGCCCTATCAAGCAGGAGAGTTAAACATTTCCTATCTTGTCAAAATAAAATATCAAATATCCCTCACCCATGAAACCTAATACAAAACTGTATTTTTGAAAGAAAGCATTTACAGGAGAGTGAAGGAAGGAGCAGGACCATTCCTGCAGCCTTCCTGGACACATCTAAATACAGCCCTTCACAGACAAGAGTTCTTTCAACATTTCTTGCCAGCCATTGCTCTTTCCTCAGGAGGTGAACAGTTTAACCTCACCAGTCTTTTTTGACTTATTTCACGAGATCTTTAAACCTGCCAGCACAGAGCTCCCAGTGAGCTTTCCCATCTCTCCCAGGACATCCTGCCAGCACTTGGAGGCACAGGCAGCTGTAGGGCACTACTGATTCTGAATGCTACAGCACCCACAGTTTGCTCAAAAATCCCCTGTGTAACAAAAAGTAAACTAAATGCAAATGTTGGTTGTTAATTGAACCAACCAAACAAGAACAGGAACACACCCAGAAAGAGAAACTTCTGGCAAAGGAAACTGGCAGGAGTTTTTATTGCACTTATAAATGATGCAGCCAGGTTATTTTTCAATCGGCCTAAAGAAAGGCAGAAGGGAGACACGAAACAACTTACAGTTCAGGATCATGTCAAGCACATGGAGCTTCTCAAGCATTTGCAGAGCTCAAGAAGTAGAAAATGCTTTAATATCAAAGTTCAAAACTGAGAGAAAAGGGCTGTCTCTACAGTCTAGAGACAGCAATCCTGAAACCTGAGGCTTGCCTCCAGAGGAAGAAAACATCAGCAGGAGGCAAGGTTTACTCACAGAAGAACAACCAGATCAGAGTGTGAAGCATGTCTGACACTCAGGATCAAACAACCACTCTTCTGGCCTGGCTGAGGTTTTCCTGAAGAAGGAAAGGATACAGCAGCTAATTGGGACCAGGCTGTGAACTGCAACTCATTCTTCCTCTCAAAGTTTATGAAACAGGCATTTCTTCCTTATCCACTGCATACCTACAACAACTCTGGATGAGTCCCCATGTGACATGATAGCTGCTGAAGCTGATCCAACACTGTTCCCATGTCCACACACACACCTACAGCCCCACTATTGCTGGGGCAGCAGGACAGACCGACAGCACAGGCAGCCGAGCCAGACAAACCCTTACGATTCTGCTGCCAGGGTCACCTCCAGCCCCTGACACCTCCCCAGCAGCAGCACAGGCACAAAGACAAAAGGCAACACCCAGCACTGGGAAGATGGGATCACATCAGCTCTATGTTAAATTCTTGTGGAACTGTGCTATCAGGGCAGGAACAACATGGAAAAGAAAATTGATCACACTACTTTTCTTGATAATCCAAAGGCAAATTGACACCAGTAGTGAAACTTTAGCTAGGAGATACTTATTCCCATTCCACAGCAAGGTAAAAAACACACAAGGACTCAGAAAAGAACCAAAGCCCACGCCACAACAAAAATCCCCCAACACAAAAAGTCCCAGACCAACAAAAACAATCCCACAAACAAGTAAACAGGCTCGCTTACTTGTGTAGTTCACCCTCAGAAGAGCACACAATGTGAGCTTAAGGAACTCCCCTTTAGGGATGACATGAGTCAGCAAAGCAGCACCCCGACACTTTGCTACACAAAAGAGAAAGTTCCTCCTCCAGCAAGCTGGACAGTATTTCTAAAGCCTTTATATCCCCATTACTGCATTCATCCAGTGGATCCAATGACGAATTCACCAAGACAGATCACCATCTCATTTTGAAGACTACTTTACCTCAAGGTCTTATTAAATTTCTGAAGTAAAGCCAGCTTCTAAAAAGTGATGAGATGACCAATTAAAATATCCAACCTGATAGCAGTACGTACTAACTGATGCACACAAAGTCCTAGGAAAGAAACTGTCTTGGGCAATGCAGGACTCTGCAATGTTTGATAAACATCAAGCTCTGCTTCAAATGCCCTTACCCCATGTTCAGCATGATTTTCCCATATTCTCTTGACATGCTCCTTTCAGGGATCTTGGAAGTCTAATCTAAAGAGCACATAGACTCATCTTAACAATTCCCTTCATACAATACAGTACATACAAAATAAATGTAACAAGAAGTAATTCTAAAAATTAACTTGTTAAAACTTGTTAATTCTAAAAACTTGTTGCCTAGACAGAAGAGGGAATAGAAAGCATGGATCTACAGCAGATTAACAAGGCCTATCTCAAGCCCTTCCACAGAGCCTTCAAGGGAGGGGCAAGGCATCCTTCCTGACCTGAAAAGCGCTTTCATGGCCTCTTGCACTAAGCATACCAGTTTAGTTGCTCCACTTTCAAGGTTTGATAGTATGTGCTGGTCCACCACTCAGCAGCCAAGGACTTCTGATGTTAGTAACAAGTCTTGCCTCAGAAGACTGAGCTGCAGAGGGCCTAATGGACCTCATCTGTCAAGGACATACGGTTTCTGTATTTAAGCCAGGATATCATCAGACCCAGCACCTGCAGACATATTTTTTTTCATAAGCATAAGGTTCATTCATAAACATAAGGCTGACTCTGAGGAGTAACACATACTTTCACACAGGAAAACCAGAACACCTTCCTAAGAGGAGGAAGCCCCTTGGACAACAAGCCTGCACTCAAGCAGCATTCAGTTACAAGAATTTTGTCTCCTAAGAACAGGCTAGAAGAGCATGACCTGATGGTGGGAGATGCAGATAATTATAAGAACACCACTAAACTTGGTTTATGCTTTCAGTAGACCAACAATGCTTTACAGCAGATCACGATTATGACAGTGTATCCAAGTCAACTGGCTGGGACACAGTGAACTCAAAACAAAAAGCAAAATTAAGAGAGTCTACTGCTGAGCACTCTCTACTTTGTTTTCCCTCTAAGTGTTAATTAACAGATCAAATAAAATGTTGCCAGTTGAGCGGTAGTAATTATTTACCTTTATCTGGATAATGCTATACCACATTTCAACTTAGCAAATATATTCCTAGCCTTGCACAAATTTATGCTTAACTTTAAGCTGTCCAAACAGCATCTGGCCCTTGGACCAGCTCCTATCTTATGATCAAAGAATGCATTTCTCACAGAACCCAGACTACAATATCCACAGAGCCCCTTGTTCCTAAACTTGTGCAACCACCCTGTTTTAACCTTTGGGCTTCAATTATTCATGATCACAAACTACTGCAATGTAGCTCTCCAGAAATACATGCAACTAGGAAGCTCAATTGATATATGGAAAAAAGCAAAGAGCAGCAATATTCCCACAAGATTTTGCAAAGCATATAATATAGCTAGGAAAAAAAAAGAATAAATTTCTTAAGCTGTTTTCAACTGGAAGACACAGTGATACAGTGGATAATGAACACTGATAACCACACATACACAGCAGAGAGATGTCAATGTGCTGAACTGAAACCAAGGACAGAAATCACATGTGAATGTAACTGAGATGTAAAAACCAGGCACAAGAAGAAGAATTAACAAAACAAATTTAATAGACCACATAACATAATTTGGCTAAGGAAGTATAAGGAAAAAAACAAACAAACCACAGGATGCAAAGAAAATATTAAAAACAGCAGATACTGCATTCACCCAGACCATTAAAATAACAAGTTAGGAAAATGTGGAAGAAATCATGTACACATATATATAGGTAAATCTTAGTAAAACAAGCCAGATAATCTGTGATTAGAGGTTTGAACAAATCTAGTATGTATTCAAAATGAATACAGTCATTAAAATAAGCAGCCAATCCAACAGTAAAAGATGTATGACCTTCTCTAGAGTCCTTGACAATCTGTGGGTGAGGAATCCCAGACCCCCAGCTATGGGCTTTACACAGCGGCCCAGCCTGCAGGCTGTAAAAACTGGGCATTTCAGACTTCTTTATCTAGATGGTGAGACACATCAAATAACCAGCAGCAGCAACAGCAGCCTCCAGCCCACCATTAGCAGGGGCAACTCTCCATTCTGTCTGAGCTGGACATCAAAACAGTTTGGATAATACTAGAGCAGCATGCCTGGAAATCCCCAGCTGAAGTTCCTTACCAAATCAGACTGCTGTCTCATATTAAAACAGGAATTAATTTCATTCAGTCTCAAGGAAGGGAAAGTCATAAAAGCAGAGGAAATCATAGGGACCTGAGAGCAATGTCACAGGTGACAGAGATTATTCCAACCTCTCTACTGGAAACTGTGAATTTGTCCCCAGACCTTAAAGGAAAGACATCCCCAAGTAGATTTCAAAGGGACACAACTGAATTTTTCCAGGTCTTAGGATGAGCCACCAGCAATGTTTTGTTCTCTCTTCCACCACCAGTGTGCCAAGGGTCCTTCTCCCACCCACAGTGCTAAAATCCTCCTTGCCTCTTAAAAGATGAGGAAAGCCACAGCATGGTAGAAGAGATGATCACATATCTCTTTGCGCAGCATTGCAATCTCTGAATTATCACAGGCTCGCTGGGAACTCTATTTTTTTCCTTAATTTACCAAACTAACTAGAATGCTCACAACCTCTGGAGATGACAACTATTGTGTTCAATACTCTTCTCTTTTCATCAAACAGTTAAGGACTTTATTAATTTTTTTACTGCTTTCCTATGATCCAACAGGTGACCTGAAATCAGGCATAATTTTGGAGAAAGGGTAAGAAGCCATCTGGAGGTATACTTAACTCCAATATATATATATATAGATAGATATAGATACATATATATACATAACTCCAGGCAATAAACTTGACAGTCCCTCAGTCTTTCTTGTTTTCCTCTGTCCGTCACTCGCAGAGTTTAATTTTCAGTTAAGTCAAGACAATATTAGGAAAACGGCTGATGCACCATTGACTCTTCACTTAATCATAACTCAAATCTAATACTCAAGTGCTGTATTTAATTCAGCTTCTTTAGGTTAGTAATTATTTGGGGAAGGTAATGAAAACAAACAGAGGGATAGAGGAGTCCACTTTGTGTCTCCTACACCACTCCAGAAGGCTTGACACCTCTCACTTGAAAATAATTCCATTGAAACATAATGTTACACACCACTTCGAAGTTAATTTAACAAGTAACGGGGAAAAATACCAAAATACAAAGTTTTACAAAAGGTCACACAAAAAAACTAATAATAACAACAGCAGCAGTAATAATAATATATCTTGTACTATTTAGGAAACATCAAACTTGACTTTTATATGAGCACTATACTTCTGCAGTCACTGGAAGAGCACAAATAGCTTTCTTAAAAAGGACCTTTAAATGCAATTTTATCAGTCTACTCTGCACAGGCTGTGGGATTAGATTTCCCTTAGCCTGACTACAAACACTGCTGGAGGCACACATTCTCTGATAATAATTATGTCTTCCACTGACTAATTCCAGCATCTATATTAGCTCAACCTCATTGCTCATACCAGGTTTGAGGATAAGATTTCACTGGACTCTGCAGTAGATGGAGCAAGAGTTACACTGTGAAGGGCTTTCATAAATTTTCTTTGTTTATGTCCATCTTATGTCTATCACTGGAAGAAAGAAGTCTAAAAAGCAGCCAGTCTTTTAAATTTAATATCAAATTAAGAAAAACAAAATTGAAAAGCTAGTATACATAGGTATGTCTACTAAAGACTACTCAGAACAGTATTATTAATGTTTTCTGTATCCATTTCACTGTATTGAATGATTAAAAATGCTATTCCTTTGGGAGTCTGATCTTAAGGAAAAAGTCTGATCTTGAGGAAAAAACACTATTTTAGACCTCCAACAAGTAAAGACTATTCTTTGTTGTTTTTTTGTTTTTTTTTTTAACCACCAGTAGACTGTCCTTACTGTAATGGCAGGGGGAAGAAAATCAGATTACCGGCGGAAAAAAATTACTAAATAAAACCCCAAATGCTTTAAAGAATTATATTACCTTGAATCAATAATATTATCTGGAACAAGATATGAGTAAATACATTACACATGTAATCCATTTGTGGAAAACAACCATATCCACTCTAAGAGCTCAATGTAGCATTTCACAGACTAAGTTAATTTCCATGGCAAAACCAAGACTCCTCTTAACATGTAAGATTCTCTGAATTTCTGAGCTATGCCTCTACTTATGTTAAGTGAAAACAAACATCTAAGAAGTAGAAAGATACTTACATATGACTGAAGCCAAGCATGCACTCTCAAAAGGAATTTCAGATATTTACTGTTTAAGCACAAGTAATTTACACTGCTGCTACCCAGCCTGCAGTACACCCTACCCTCCCCTTCTCCAGCTCTGCAACTCTCACCCATCAAATTCCTCACGTATCTGAGCGTATGGAGAAAGTCTCTAAGAGAACATGATAAAATTGTATGTCCTGTCTAAGTAATCACTATGAAGCTTTGGTTACTCTCTGCTGTTATCTGAAAGAAGAAAGCCCAGCCCAGTAACTTTACCAGGGTGGGGGGAAGCAAAGGTAAAATGAGGAAAATACAGTCTAGCTGACGAATATTTCAAGTAGTAATAATCATTTTTGCTAATATTTGAAAGAGCCCCCAACACAGAAACAGGTCTTCCCAGTCCACCAACAGCAAAGAATTTTTCCACTCCCTTTATCTTTACAATTTAGATTATTCCCACATTAAAATGTTCCTTGGGATTCATACAGAAGGGTATTACTTGAAGGATAAACAGGCGCTACAACTACATGGCTTTTATCAAGCTTTGTATTGGGTTTGCTTATGTCATTAAATGAGCAAAACTGGAAAAGGTCCCAGAAAGAGTGAGAAGCATAAGGAAGCTGGCAATGAGTGTGCCAAGCTCCAGCACAAAAGCACATTAGTAAGCAAAATGGGGGAGAAAACAAGGGGGGGCAGGGGGAGCCAGAATGTGAGATTATAGCAAATTGCAGGGATTTAATGGCCAGCAAATTAATCAACAGAGTCAGCTGGAATCTCAAAAAGATGGGTATTGGATATGTAAGGATAACGCGGATGTGATGGGAGGTTATAGACTAGCACCAGGTTTAAAATTAAATTGGTCAAATTTTTGAGGGACTAAATAAGTGAAATTATCTATGTGACAACCTTAAGATTACAAATAAATGGCCTTTTCCTTTCTGAAAAAAAAAAAAAAAGGGCTGCTTGTGGACAAGTAGAAGATGTTTTACTTTATTTTTCTATTACTTTCTTCTTGAGCATTGGGTTAAGACCAAAAAGATAAGAACCAACAGTAGGGAAGGGAGAAATGCAGGAGGAGACCTTCCAGGAGAGCTTAAAATAGTAGTCTAGCCCAGTGACTAAGGCTGAGCCTGTGCTCACAAGGAGCTGTGTGTTTTACTGCACCACGAGTGAGGTGTGGGCCCTCCTACAGAAGCACAGCAGAGGCACTACAGGTTTTACCACAAGTCTCACCTTAGGCAAGAGCCTTTCCAGCAAGCCCTGCTACTATCCAAAGCTCATCTATTTTCTTCAACCACATCTGTCTAATGAAAGATAGCACTTCTCTCTAACAACCTTGCCTAATTCTGTGTCTGCTTGAGATTTTAGAAGTTATCATGCAGTACTTTACTTCATAATACAGAAGCAATTAGACTTTGTCACCAGTAATATCATCATTATCTGCTTTTGGAAAAGACTGCCATGGGCTATCCAGTAACTCTGTATGTTCAGCTACATGAACACTGATGTACTATACAAGTGCTTTCATCAGAGGTGAAGTAAAAGCTCTGTCTTATTACTCAACATATCACAACCATCTATGTTTAAAATATGGTTCTGCAACTCAGCTGGACAAAACTCCTCGTGTTTGATCACTTGAAATACATTATTAAGTTAGGATGTCATTCTCTGCTTTGATTAACATTCTGCTACTTTTGTGAATTATACAGGTGTTCAAACAAGAAACGGGATGATTATTCTGCTTCTTCCCAGCACATCAGTAGAGTCACAGTGAACAAGGCAGAGGCTGGTCTGAAGACACAAACCTGATTCATTGTGACCTCAGTAAAACTCCATTACGTGTAACAACCCTTACCTCAGAAATCATTATGGCTGTGAATGCACATATCAGTGTGTGGCCATTCAATGCTCTTTTAGGCTGGGTATACATCTTGGAAATACAAACAATTACTTTGGCTAAAGCTTACTGTCAGAGTCTTCTTTCTGAGGTACTGTCAGGCTTTTGAAGAAGCCAAGTGTGAAGAGAAAGAACCCTTTTCTACACCACACATTGTGTTGCTGTATTTTATATTTAGGTCTCTATAACAATCATACACTTTTATAAAACATTGCTAACTGAAATAGTTTGCAGACAAAGGGACAGAAGCCATTCATACTGAGCACTTAAATCTTGAACAGCCACGAAGGGTTCTTTACAAAAGTCATCTTAATTGTAAGATACATTGATGCCACCCAAACAAATGGAGTGCAGATCACTTCTCATTTTGACATCACAGCCTATACCTAAGGTATCCCACAAGCATAGAAACAGCAAGATAAAAAAAAGGAAAATTACTTTTTCCTGGAACCATATACAACAAACAGCAGAACAGGAAAGCTTGAAAACCCACAAACACATTCATTCCAGCAAGAGGGCCTGCTTTCCACAAGGATTTAAGCAATGTAAAGTGACTGTTCATCAGCTGTCCTGATAAGATGGAGAATTTTAGAATAAGAATGATCTTTCACTCTACAGAGATGCCAAATAAACCTGTGCTTTTGGGTTTCACATAAACACAACTATTGATCCATCGTTAGACACTAAGCTGTGGAAGTGTTCCATGAGCATGTCTGGTTCATTGCTTTTAAGGTTAATTGTAGCCCAGCTGAATTTAACTATGCAAGCACCCTACTACCACTGTGAATATGTCTCTCAACAGAGGTTGCTGTTTTCTTCGAAAGCATACAAAAACAAATCCCTGAAAAAAATGCTTATGTTAAAAAAAAAAGAAAACAAAAGCCCCCAACAAACCAAATCCCACCAACCAAACTTTCTTTTCAACTGCCATCTCAGGTCAAAAAGAAGTAAGATTATGACAAGCACTGAGTGTGGTTTCAAATGCTCTTGCCTTCAACTATTTTCCCACAATAGCTACAGCATGATTAGTCACTACTTAGGAAATAAAAGTGGAAACAGTCACAGGGAAATGTACTTTAAAAACAAGGGCCATCTTATCATCTTGGAATTTTTAACCTTAGATTCACTAGGATGCTCACCAAAACAATCTAAGCTGAATCATCACATACAGCTATGAAGTCTCAAACTGACCTTGAGATCTCAACAAGCCTTTGATTTTGCTATTTTACTAAGTTAGTCGCAGAAAAACAAAGATGATTCATTCTTACATGAAATACAACTGGCCCAATTTAAAGCTCGGTTTAGCACTGAGCACCGAGAACACACCAAAGAAAAGCTAATTGACAGTGTGAAGGAAATAGAGAAATGCTAACAATTAATCAGGCTTGGTAGCTGATGTGGAGAAAGAGCTTCTTGTTAAAACTCAGATTGAGTTGCATTATATTCATTACACTGAACAATGTGCATGTTTTGATGAAACTTTCCTGTTTTCATGGCTGTTTTCAAGAATAGTTAACTGTGGAAAACATTTCTTCCTAATTTACAACTATCTAGAGCAGAGTAAACATTCAAGAATCAAGACCCAGAAAAAAATTGTGAAATCCTAACAAAATTTTTTTGCTTATTCTGAAATTCCAGAAAGATTAAAAAAACACAACAACAAATCCAACCACAAAAAGCAAGCATTGTGTTTCCAACAACAACAAAAAAATAGATGGTGTCATGACCACAACATAAATAAGCTGAATTTGAAACTTGTCACTGTCTGCAGCAGCTTACAAGTACTATGTTTAACCTAGAGGGCAGCACAGGCTGTAAACATGTATTTTACAATAAAGGACAGGCTGAAGTTACTAAAAGATAAAATCTAAAAAGAAGTGATAAAACGTTTTCTCTCTGATATTGCAACATATGAAAAGTTTGATTGAATTCTCAAGTTGTGAGTAGGGCAATCTGTAAAAACCTATCTTAGGGCTTCAGCTGCACTATAGTTTTCTAGCTCCACATTAATTGTAAAATCATCTCCTTCTTGCAGGATAGTTTCTTAATGAATCTGCTCTACTGGAATACTGTTTAAAATTCTCTCAAGCACCAGTAAGATACTACGGTCAGGTCTATCTAAATTCTGAGAACAAGAAGAAAAGCTCCACAAGTACAACTACAAATCACTGATTGAGAATATAATTTTAGAGAAATCATAGTATCTGCACTTAAAAATTAAGTGACTACTTTTTCTGTGTTTAAACTATTGCTATCAATTAGAAGCCAGTAGGAGATTCCTCTGCAGAGCAACAGCAATTGTGATGGTAGAAACTTAATACATTTATAGTAGAAACATTAGTTTGCAAATGTAATCAAGTGTCCTGGGGGGGAAAAAAACCCTGCCTTTTCTGATGATTGAAGCATTTAAAGTGCAGAGATAAATTTTTTTTTAAATTTAAACCTCTCTTAATATAAACACTAAGTCTATACTGATCAGAAATTTACAATAGTAAAGACCCCACTGGTCAGTTTTCCTAGAACATATTCTCCTTGTTCTAGTTCAGTGTTTAAGTCCACTGACCATGTAAGTAGTTTTCAGAACATCAACCACAAACAATCCAACTTAATGTTTACCTATGAACCTCAAAAGCCCAAGAAGTATGAAATGAAACAAGTACTACAAGCAAATTGCATTAACTCTTTCTAAACTTTAACACTGTAGACTCATTTGTGATGCCTAGAAAGAACACTGAACCATGAACATTTTCAGTGCTTTGTACCACAATATTCCTCTTTACATAAAGAAAATGAAACTAAACATGTGTGTCACCTGTCCCATTATTCTGTCTGATCCACAAGGAAGGTCAACTCCAAAATGAACCTTGCTCTCTCCAAGCATGGTGCTCTAGCTCAGCACATGTTTTCCCCCACAACACAGGAAGTCAGTCCAGATGTGAAGCAAAATAACAAGAAGAAAAAGTCTGCACAGAGGAAACACAAACCTTCAAAATAAGATTAGGAGCACATACCCTCTTCTTACTGTTCCAACAAACATAGAACCTAACGGTGTATTTATGATCAAGGAAAGTGAACATGCAAGGAAAGAACACGGACATTCTTCACTTTGCTCAAGTCCATCTCCTGTGGATAAGAAAGATACAGCTGTGCTCTTGAACCCATAAGGTTTGGAAATCAGGCCAGTCTTCTGCTTAAGGC
Organism: Dicaeum eximium; assembly: GCA_013396995.1. Classification (NCBI taxonomy): domain Eukaryota; kingdom Metazoa; phylum Chordata; class Aves; order Passeriformes; family Dicaeidae; genus Dicaeum; species Dicaeum eximium. The sequence goes on along the minus strand of VWZP01004808.1, from coordinate 4,442 downwards.
ACTGAAGGAAAGAATTCTTGTCAGATACTTTCTCCCACGCCCCCTCTGTCCAAATCAAAACCATGTGTTCTTATTGTGCAAAAGCAAATCCAGAAGGAAAACAAAACAAAAAAAAACCCCAAAGAAATTAAACATGGTATAATCATTATGATCCCAATTTGACAATTTCATTCTATCCTCTTATCTCTTGCCCTGTTCAACTTACTTCCTCTTCAAAATGCAGCTGTCTCTTAGGCTTCCCTGTCGGAAGGGCATCCTTAACCACACCCACTTGAGCTGGCCAACAAATGGGTGTGCATGTGCCAAAATTATAATTATTTGTATGATAATGAAGCAAATCACATGATCATAGGTCACTGGTTTATCCTTCTTAAAACTTCCCCTGGCATGACATCTCAATCATTCTCACACAGCACTGACTAGGTAAGACAAACCACAATTCCCACATTCCTCCTCAACTCTGGCCAGAGTTATCATATAGAACTCCTGCCTTGTTTGTTCCTTCTTCCACTGCAAACATGCCTGATTGCTCCAGCAGAATTAAACAATTTTGAGGTATTTGAAAAGTACAAAACAAAATAATACCTTCAAACTTAGCTAGATAGGTGAAACAACAGCACAAGTAAACAGCAATACCTTCACAGATAATATTAATACCTTCAAAATATTAAATTACACTTACTATAGAAGAAAAAAAATGTATTCTTATTCCAGACTAAGAGGTCTTTATGTCAGAAGAAGCAAACTACTTTCACCATTCTCATTCTTATTAACTTTACTAAAAGTACTATACAGCAAGTAGGAAATTCAACAGCCAACTGTTGAATCTGAGTCTTTTCTTACACAGAGCTCCCCAGAAAACACCCAAGAGAATATATTACCTGTGTATTTCTTCTCTGTTGCCTTAATTCAGGAAAACCATTTCTCAATTTAATGATACAATACAAGGCAACACATTATGAAGGGAAAAACATAAAAGCTCCTCTTTCCTCAATTAATACTAACTCAATGGAAACAGAAGAGATACTCTAGCTCAAAACTTTTGATTCCTGTCCTTCTTTTCCTCCAGCAACAGCAGAGATGGGAAGCTCAGTTCACCCAAACTAACCCCAAGTGCAATCGTTTGAATGCAGAGATACACTACCTGTCACAGCCTATGAAAAATGTATCAAGAGGAGGCTGTAAATAGTTACATGTACAAAATCAAAATCCAGGGAAATTATTATTTTGACTACTGCTCTTACCCCTCACTTGAAAAAAATAAATCCAGTAATACATGTGAAAATACAGTACTGCCTCCACCCATTAATTTCCCCAAGATTCCCAATAAGCTGTTAGTAAGAATAAGTGTTTGATAATCACAATCTACTTTGCTTCCTTAAACACAGCTTTCGTGAACGAGAAATAACATTTCCAGTAAAAAAGTATTTATGGACATATGCTAGGGAAGCTAAGCATAGCACTGGGAGATGTCAAGAATAGCAAAAAGGCAAAGAAAAGAAAAAGAGTGTGAAGCTCCACAAGGCAGACCTATCAGTTACACACACACTGATGCTTCCCAGGCCCTGGCTCCCTCCACCTGTTGTCTGTCCCTTGCTGCCTGTTCCTGTTCTTTTCACTCCAGCTTTCTGATAAGACTTTATCAAGTAATATGCTGCCTGATCTTATCCTTCTGAAATATTTTCAAAGGGTACTGTGGGACAAAAGGCACAAGGCATTAGGGAAACGAGCAAGTTTTTCACCCATCCCATCAGGAACTCCTGTAATTCCTCAAGGAATGTACAGTCTTATGATAGGCGCTATACCCAATATTATAATTTTTTTCAAATTATAACACAAATGCTTGCACACTCACTGAGAAAAGCACACATTAAAATTTTATTTGTCTTCTATTTCAGAGTACTGCAAGTAGCTGCCAAGAGACAGGGGGTGGTGGTGGCAGGGTAGCTCCCCATGATTTCATGCAACAACCTCACCCCATGTGCAGGGCACAGCTGGACACACACGTAGGGCTGTACTCAGAAGCATCAATCAGCTCTCTGGGACACAGAGCTCCAGTCTGTCCCTTGGGAGCCACACAATGGAGCAACACTGCGAGATGGCCACGTGCACCAGACAGAAGAAAAGAGCCTCTCCTAAAGATCACCATTAGCTGCTCAGGACAGCTTTGCCAGTATACATACTGGAGAACTGGAAATATGCACTACAAAGATGGACTTTTTTACCAGGCCAAAACCTGCTCCTTAATTCCTCTTCTCCCTTTAGTTATAACTTCTCATCACCTTGGTTACCCAGAGCTTACTAGCTCGACTTTGTCCATCCTGAGCCACCAGCATAAACAGTTCCCCAGTCCATTAGAGTTTATTAGCAGAAGGAAGCACATTAAAAGTAATTTAAGACTCTCACCTCACCCTCACAGATTCCATTTTAAATCAAGGAATGCTGCTGGTCAGGAAGTCAGCAACGGACCACCTACTCCTCCTCCATCCTACATTTGCCACTTTAGCCAAAGGTCTGATGTGAGAGACACCACGGGTAGCAAGGATGGCTCCCGAGGCTGCCCAACAGGCAGAGCTCGAGGTCTCTGCTCCAAAATCCTGCAGATGCCCACTAATGACAGCACTGGAGTAACTCTGTGCAGACTGGGGAACTCACAACTGCACAGATCTTTGGTGCTTATCTGCCTAGAAGATTATATTCAGTCGTATAAGGTTTCAGACTCACACCAAGGTTTTCAGAAGCAAACGTGCAGTTCTGAGTGTTCTGATACCCTGCACAAACCTGGGTGTTTCAGATGCCCAATGCACTCCCTGAAATTACAATAATAAAAAAATAACACTTACTATTCCTTAGGTGTCAAAATTGAGCACTCACAAGTAGCACAGTATTTTCTAAATTAGCAACCAACACTTTGAAGCTTTCATTCCATAAATTATGATGTCTGAAAAGATTTCCATTTGTCTTGAGTAAATTTTGCAACTCTTATAGACTGTATTACCAGATACATACATAAATATTTCTTATCCTTTCCTGTCATCTATCTCTCATCTACATTCCTATATACATTTGAAATAGACTCATGAGTAACATGCATCATGCAAACTTTATCATTTAATTAAATCGAAATTTTCATCCCAAGGACTTGCTTTTGTTCTTACAGTAACACAGAACTCATCAGTCCATGAAGAGTAAGGACAGACCAAACACATCTATTTGCTTTAACTAGTAATAAGTCTGATATTGCTGTATCAATTAAACTTCCAGGGAGTGACTGATACTAAAAGCTCATTATAATAAGTCGCCACCCTGAGGTTTCACTTATCTATCTAAATTACCTTTATCTATTACCTTTGTCTTCCAAATCATCTTTTTATATTCACTTTTCCTTTTGTATCAGTCATTAACCTATTCAGGAGGCACTACTGCTTGGGCTTGTATAGTAACAAGCCTTAGGAGTTCCAGCTACTAGCCAGAATGTCTATGGAATAGATGGATGCAATAGAAACAAACATCTTCTTCAACCCATTTCAGCCATTAGGCCACCTTCCTTCATTTCTTACCAATCACTTTCCACACAAATAGAAGGTGGATATGACTGCATGTGTTATATTTCCTATGACTCCTTTTCCCCCTCCTTCTGCCACCTTCCAAAAGGCAATTAAGGATACATATTGTAAACAATACTGCTTTTAACACTGATCCCCTCACCCAAGAGGAAAATTTTACAACTCCCACTGGCACTACCACCTATGTAAACAATCACCACTGATGGACAGGACCAGACATGGTTCAGCATTCCTCAGGTACACCGTCCATCATAGCCAAGACTGGTTATTTTCTATGGAAGACCACCACAGCAGAGAACACCACTCCATCGAGTCCGGGCGGAGCAGAAGAGACGGCAAAGATATTTAAACAGAGCACAAAGGAAGATACAATGAACTGGGGAAGAATCAAGGACACGACCACAGCCTCTCTCAGAAGCAACACAAAGCAAAGCAGAGGAAGGGATACACCACCACCAGGGACCGTCTTGGAGGAGCAAACCGAACAAAGAGCAAGCACCGCTGAACCCCAAAGGTGAGGCAAGGCCAAGTGCCAGGCAAGGCGCTCACACAGCCCACAAGTGGATGTCCCGAGGCGTGCGCGGAGGTGCCGCGCGCGGGGGCCGCCCTAAGGCGGGGCCCGCCGGCAGCCGCCCGCGGGGGCTACAGGCCTCTGTCCGCCGGGGGCCGCGGCCGGCAGCCCGTGTGCGCCGACAGCCCAGGACATATAAGGGCAGCCCGGCCCGGCCCAACAGCGCTGGAAGGGGCTGCGGGAGGGTTCCCCGCGGGAGGCCCGGGGCCGCGGGCGGGCTGGGGCGACGTGGAGCGCGGCGGGCCGGACCCGCCCCGGCAGCGCCGCATGGAGGAGCCTGGGGCGCGGACAGGCGGCGGTGCCGG
>VWZP01004775.1:0-17183 GCA_013396995.1 Dicaeum eximium | reverse complement strand
GACAGAGGAGACTGGGTACTAATAGTATCCAAGCTATTGGATATTAGACTATTTATTGNCACCTGAACGAATCATACAACACTATGGACCAGCCACATGGAATCCTAATGAATTAATATCAGGTGCCAGGGATCCCATTTATAATTTAAATCGGTTAATTAGGTTACAAGCTGTCTTTGAAATGATAATGAACCAGACAGGTACAGCCCTGGACCTCCTTGCTGACCAATCTACTCAGATGAGAAATGCAATACTTCAACATCGGATGGTATTAGACTATTTATTAGCAGAAGAAGGGGGAGTGTGTGGCAAATTAAATGACTCAAACTGCTGTTTGCAAATAGATGACAATGGAAAGGTGGTGAAACAAATAACAAAAGGAATAAGAAAGTTAGCTCATGTACCAGTCCAAACATGGAAAGGATGGGAACGGGGCATGTTTTCATGGTTACCTGGTGGACTATGGGTTAAACAAGTGGGTTTTTTTTCTCTTATGTGCTGTAGCAACTCTAATCTTTTTACCCTGTATGATCCCTTGCTTAGTACAATTTATTCAACATGTGATCAAAAGGATGCAGGTAGTAGCCATGCCTACTGATCCAGAGATGGTTACAAAAGAAACAGAAATGGATGTCACTGCAAATAATTGCAAAACCAAAAAGGACCCAGGAACAGGAAATTAAGTCAATGATAACTAAAGTTTGTAAAGACAATTATTGAAAAAATAAGAGAGAAGGGTTGAGAGGAATGATAGACTTGTTTTTACAAACAAACTGTGGGTCTGCTGGTAGATTAAATTAGCACTGAGAGATAAAAGAAACAATGGGAAGGATTCCACTGATTGATGAATGGGAAAAGATATTTGCCTTTACAAACAAACTGTAGGGTTGCTGATAAATGAAACTGGATATTGAAAGATGAAAGAAACAATGGGGAAAAACTTAAAATTCCATGAGAAAAATTTTAAAGGAAGGTTATACGTTAGAAGGGATCAGGCATTCCAGGAAGTCTGTACCACTCAAGTACTTCAGCCAATGGGGAAAGAAAGAAGGGAAATGCAGCCAGGAAATCAGGATAAAAAGGAGGCTGCATCCTCCAAAAATTTGAGAGACCCCAGGGGAATGCCCCATGGCCTCTCCCTTTATTCGAATAAAGTAAAGGGACTCCTCTGTCTCCTTTTTTGGACATAAACCTTTGATGTTTGTGGATTAATTTTCCCGACAGTAATGAGACGGTTTGCTCTCACAATTAAGGGGTGAATAATATGTGTATGTTAAGACAAGTTTTATAGATGTATAGTTATGTTATTTTGGTATGTTCTCCCTATAGTCCTCTTTCCCCTCCTCCTTGTATTGTTGTCACTGGATGACCTTGGTAGCCGGGGCATTTGCGGGGCTTGTTACTAGGAGGCATGGCATGGCAACACCTGACCTCCAATCAAGTTGCAAGAAAGTGATCTCCAACAATGGATGGCAGAGAAGGAGTTGACTGACGGACTTTGGGAGGGGCCAGGGCAACGAAAGACGGAGCATCCATTTTGTAGACGAGCACAAGGTGGTTTAGCTCCATGCTCTCAGATCTGTAAATTTTTCCTTATTCAGTCTTTTGTTGTATTTCGTCAAGGTTTAATAAACCTTTGAAATTTTAAAAGTGAGCATCATTTCTCACAACTGATCACCTCTCCCTTGCTAGGCAAAGGCAATTATCGCCTTGTGCCCATCTGATAAAGCAAGGATAAAGAATAATAATGTGTAATATTTCTAAATCCACAGTTCTAAGTTCAGTTTGTGTTGTGAGTTTGTTTGGCTTAATGAGATTTTTTTGGGTTGGTTTTTTTTGTTGTTGTTTTTGTTTTTGGTGGGTTTTTTGTTGTGGGGTTTTTTTGTGGTTTTTGGGTTGTTGTTTTGTTCGTTTGTTTGTGTGGTTTTTTTGGTTGGTTGGTTGGTTTTTTTTGTTTTGTGTTTTTTGGTGGTTTTGTGGGGTTTTTTTTTTTGTTTGGTTTGGTTTGGTTTGGTTTGGTTTGGTTTGGTTTAGTTTGGTTTGGTTTGGTTTTTTTTGTGGTGGTGGTTAGATTTTTTTTTTTTAAACATTGAGGTCTCATCTACCTGGAAGAGCATTATTAAGAACTGTTTGCACGTACACGATCCAGACTGAGAAAGCACATATACACTTACTCTCTGACTGAAAACCATGCTGCTTTTCTCTGAAAGGAGTGTGTCCCAACAGAGAGTTGGATGCAGCAAACAGTTAAGAATCCTCTCTAACTTCAGTTTCAAAACTTAATTGGAGAGTTCTCAGTGACTTCGAAGAGGAATAACAGCAATTTTGCTTTACTGCAGGTATGACTTTTCAAAGGGAGGCTCACCACAGGACAGCCTTCCACTACCTTCTACTCAGGGAGTCATCAGAGAAGTTGGAAGCTAAACGAACCATTCAAAATTCATGGTAAAGTATCTGTGTGAAAACTTCCTCAGGACACTCTCAACCCTCATTAAATAGATGAGTTAACAGCAAATCCAGCAGACAGTTGGTTAATGTAGCTATTCTAAAGGAAGCAGCCAGTCCTAAAGTTTGCCTGTGCTTGATGTAGGCATGCCAACATTTAGCACCTTGTGCTCCTGACTCATATAATTTTTAATATGTGACCGTTCCTTGTTCAAGAGCCATAGCTTCTTTTTATGAAGGCCATTGAATATGACCATGTTTTACACTATGAATATTTTTCAGTTAGGAAGGGGGAGCTAATCACTTTGCAGGGTTCTGTGAAGATCCAAACAACTATGCTCATTTCACAGCTTAGAGATTCTTTAGAAGCATTAGAGAGTCCTGGAAATAAAATTACAATACTTATTAAATTGGCTTTATCTCATAGCCAGTGGATTTTTTTAATGCTCTAGTGTGAAAACCACCCTTATGGATGATCAGCTTAAAAGAACTGAATAAGGAGTTCTGAGCAACTGAAATATATTGCTTCTTTATTTTTTTCCTTTCCCCACCCTTTTAACACCTAAACTGCTCTTTACATTACAATCAAGAAGGAGTTCAAAGTTTCCAAATTCACATAACTTCTGTTTGGCTACAGACATTATTTATATAATCTGAGTCAGATTTCCAGCAAGAACCCCCTGTTACACAGGGCAGCCTAATGTGGAACAGGTCACCTGCAAACACTAAGTTTAATTCATGTGACATCACAAGAACAAATTGTTTAGTAGCGTGTGCGGTCAAACCAGACTCTCTTGAAGTTTCAGCATCCCAGCAAAGTCAGATGGATTCCTTGGGAGGGTTAAGCACTCTGAATGAATGTCCCTGCAACAACCGGCCATGAGGAGGAGAAAGGGCTAGAATAAAGCACTCTGCTTTTTCAGATACAGATGGTGCCCAAAGGACAACAGCAAGTACTCATTGTGGAGCAGTACAGCAAATAAACACCATAAGCTCTTGTTCCCTGCCATTCCTGAAATGTTTAGTCTCCTCATACTTTTATTTACAAAGCAAAAGCTACAATCCTTGTATGCTTACATTTACACAATGTCTCTTTCAGAGCCACATATCTTCTCTCACATGATTTTTCTTCCATTATCACTGTACAAGGCAAATACATTTTAATTCCCTTTAATTTTCAGATAGCTACTTGCAGTTCTGGAGCTGGTAATTTTAACTGCAGCTACTTCACTAATTTACAGATATGGCAAGATTTTCCAAGTTGAAGCATTGCTTCTTTTTAAAAGAATTATGGGAAATTATTTCTCAAATGAAATCTATTTTGGCCATTGGTGTTAGGGCATACAGGAGAGGAGACAAAAGACAAACCTTCAATTTGAAGACTCATTAATTTCATTCAGCACAGCTTACCTTGTATTCTACTTTGAATCCTGAATCACAAACCCCAAAAATTGCTAACAATTAATTCCTCAATAAAAGCCTGACTATTCCTTGAGCCAGTGGGGACTGCCTCTTTGAAATATCCAGTCTTGATTACTAACCATTAAAAATTATAAATGCTCCACTGAACCAGATCCTGTTTTATCCAGAAATAACTTTTGTTCATAAGGCTCTTTTTTCCAAACTTCAAATGCAATTTTTAACTTTTCTCTACATCACAGCTCAAATATCATAAAATTACTATGATCATAAGTCCTTCCAATCAGGAGGGTAGTAGCAGACTTCCTCTTACTTAGCTGTAAATATCTGCCAGACAGTTACCTAAATCCAGGTTAACTTTGTGTGCTCTCTTCTGCATCTGTAATACAAAAGGGTCCTACTGAAGGAGATTCATCAGTTATCTTTAACAGTATCTTTAGACAGTATGAACATTCTGAGCTTGTCAACTTCAAATCTTTTATCAACAGCAAGTTTAGAAGAACAGCTTAAACTGAAACAGCTAATTATGAAATACCTAAAGCAGGGAGGGAGGGGCAAATATCCTACTGTTCTCTCCTAATAATTCTACTGGATTAACTAATTTAAATTCCTTTAGACTCACAATAATAGAGTTTAAAAAAAAATTAGCTCTTTTCTGAAGCTCTGTGCTATGAGTTAATCTCTTATATGTCCCAGAAATAGGCTTGGCTTTTTGGCTACTGGAACATGCTAGACACTAATGCACCTATGGCATGATGGATGTTCTTATCTATAAGGCTCTGATGTACAGTCAGAATTTTAGCACCTGTTGCATCCAGACTCACTGAAAATAATGGCAATACAGCATTCCCACACAGCTGGTAATGGCTCAGGTTATTAAGAATCAATACCAGTGGTCATCAATACAGCTCAATTCCTTAAATCTTACCTAAAAGATCTTCCAGATTTCTAAACTAAAAGAGTTGTAGAAACAGAGTAGGCCCATAGTTTAACATGAATCCACCAGGATGTGTCATAAAGGGGCTCTAGTGTATGAGAAAGCTCAGTCTTAGTATTGTGACTTCCTGGTTTCCAGCAATTAATTTCCAAAAGGACAGTGCTCTTTCATACCTTACCATTTATGGTTACAAAAGGCTTTATAATAGGGGAATTAAGTTAGGAGTTCAGCCACAGCAAAGCAAACCCAGAGAAGTACAAGAAAAGGAAAAAAAAATTCCTTTCAGCTCTGAGCTCCTCTACTATCCCAAGTCTGTCATGTAACAGACGTTTTTCATCAGAGAAAGCAGTGTTTCATCAAAAATTGTGAGTATATTTCTAAAAAACTGTTTTTCCTTGGGAGCATGTGATAGCTTTATGTTTTTAAAAGTACAGTGTTTTGGGAAGCAAAAGGCTTTCTATATCTGCAGCAGTATGGAGGACAGGGCAGATAACTTTTCTGTAGCATGCAGACTGAGTTCTTTCTTTTGTAACTGGATGCAATCTGATCATTCTTCACAACTGTTAGCAAAGGTAACAATAATATTTTCACAAATTAAGAGCTGCTCATATAAGACCATAGTTCTTATTCATTTTAATGGTAAATGCACTTTTGGTCTTAGAAGTTTCATTGCTTTGGGTGTTCAGCATTACTCTAGAGGTTGTGCTTACCTACCCCTAAGTCAGAGAGGAACCAGGCACTTGAACTCTTGAAGGCTTTCCAAAAATCTGATCTTAAACTGATTCCTTCTGTGCAGCCCTTTACAGCACAGAATCAAAGGAAAAAGTACTCCAGAAAGATTTCAGAGCAGTTGAACTAAGCAAGTAACTTCTGTCTTTTTTCCCCCATATTTTCTTTTTTTAAGAACCACCATGTATAAAAGCTAATAGAATTAGTCTTAAACAACTGCATATGTTTTTAGACAATTAAAAAAGCTAACTTCTTTAATTCGCTCTAGTGGCACATCTGGTAAACTGTTCAGTAATAAAGCAAAATGATACAGCATATTTCATAAAATAAACATTTGTATCATGTTACACAGTCAAAATATTGCTGTTTCAGGTTTCCAAGACAACTACATGAGAAATTTTTCTGTGCAATTTTCCATCGAGGCTCAGCACCACCTCATTCTGTAACATACAGTATTTCTGGCCCCAGACCCACAGAAAGCGCATTAAGTAATGAAAAAACTGGTGTTCTCCGTCTGCAGCATCACAGTCCGTACTACCCTAGTACCAGCAAGAAATGCCTGTAACTGCTAGAGGGTGGGGATAAGGAAAGAAAGTGCTAACAGAAATGTAGTTTTGACTACAACCTGTTGTAAGTGGTGGGGCAGCAGATGACAAAATGATGAGCATAGGATTGAAACAGAAAGGAAGAATCTAAGCAGTGTTGAAATACCCATGGAGACACAGATAAGCACGTGTGAATGATCCAACTAGCTCTGCCTAGAGAGAGTCCTAAGTATGTAAATATGAGCTCTGTTCCAGTAACATAACCAATACAGAGCTCATATTTGCAAATCTAAAACTTTTGCCTACAGGTTCCTACAAAATGCATTTGGCCAATAAACTGTCACCAAGTACTGTGCTCCTCTTACAAATCCAGCAAAGCTGGCAATTTTTATTTTGTCTATACAAGGTGTTTTGGGAATAAAACAAGGTGGCTTATGTTGGCATTTGGCAGGGAAAACAAATGGCTATTTTGCATGTAGAAGCAGTATAGGCCAAAGGGTACAGGCCTGTTTAAAAAGTCCTCATCGCTTCAGAGATGTGGATGACTTGCATCATTCTTCTTGGTATGATGCTGTATTAGAACATAATGTTCATCTGAAAGCAATACATAAATATTCACTGGAGATTCACCATATAATGTGGAATAAATCAGCTCAAAGAAAAATCAAACGAAAAAACCACAACACTATCTCACTGTTAATATTTATTCCCAACTTAAGTTCAATAGAGGGATTTAGCAGCCTTTCTTCTGCAAGCGAGGTAAATTAATCAGTGCTACTCATACCTTACCCAAATTAAGAGCAGTTTGGAATAGCTGGAGAGAGAGGTCCCATCTGAACTCACAGACATCACAACACTGGAAACTCCTCAAAAGATGGGAGAGTAGGGGGAGATAGAGACTTCCCACCAAGTATCAAATATCTCTCTAATTAAAACAGGGGACTATTTGAAACTTGAGCAGATGGCATCCCTAAGATTATCACTAGCAGCTATGAATGCAATTATTATACATCGAAATTGCACAGCTAATGTACTGTATAATTTAACTGGATTGAAGAAGATTAGGCAGAGGGAACGTTATCAAAACATTTCCAATTTATACATTCCTAATAAATACGAAACCACTGCATAAAATCTGCAGTAGAAAAATACATTTACATTTTGTCTTGAAGGCTGGTCTAAGCCTTGCTTTGTACACTTCAGCATCTTCCAATTCAATTTTATTCCGACTGCCTGGGCCAATCAAGTCTTCCACAGTGTTTAATTTTAAATTATTTAATGTTTTTGTCAGAGGAAACACTAAACCAGCTATTTCAACACTCCTTTTAATATACATAGAGCATGAAAACAGAAGATTCTCTTAATCAGAAAAAATTAACCTTTAAAACAATGAAGGAATTCCAAATAAGTATGTTTTTCTATATGTATGCAACTTTGCTTTGTCTTGAGAGCTAGAAAATCAAGGATTTTCAGCAGTAGTACATAGGAATGTTTATGTAAGAAAGAAAAAAAAAAGCACATGGGTTTCCTTTGCAGTCCTGTGTTTCCTCTTAAATTCTTCTGCACATGCATGAAGTGGCGTTACAGATTTTTCTGGTCTTCTACATTTGAAAGCAGAAAAAAATGCACCAGAAAATGTGTATTTCCGTTTTAGGGACCACATTTACAGCTAATTTGCTACAGCAACACAACAATGTAAGCACCCCTGTTTTACATTGCCTGAAGACCTAGCTGGCTATTTTTTATGTCTACAGAAGCCCTCAGATTGATCTTTTTAGATGAACCTTTCTTGTTAACATTCTCTGCATAATTTACATGTCCTTATTCTCTTTGGGGTAGAGCAGTTATCTGAATTGGGGGAGCAAAGGCAAACAGCATCACTTAGCAGCCATTGCAGACAGCCAGGGTCAGGCAGTCTGACTGGTGTCAGGATGGGGAATGGCTCTGCATTTAACCTCTGGACCACTTGAGAAAAATTTCCTTTTCCTTTTTTCCTATTTACACATACAAGTTCTTTTTTTGTCTTAAAGACACGGTCTGCTAGTTTTAGCTTAGAATGAGCTGAGTGGTACATCTGCTGCACGTGTGGCTGGCATTCAAGCACACTTTTGGAGCAATTGGATTTCTGTTCTAGGGTGACTTTATGATGCTTGTATCCCCAAATCGTTTGTTCTCTTTATACTGGATATTATATTCTGTGCCTTCAAGACTGGGTCAGAGAGTGAAGGTGGGCAGAAGAAGCAGCACGGAGTTTGTTATCAGAGACTGCACATTATTCCCACACATTCTGCTCTGGACTGTGTGTCTGGCATGGGCAGAGGAGGAACTGGGGCTCTCCTGCTTTTTAGTTAGTTTAGCTANAGGGGGCAGGGGCCACGTGGGTTTGTTTTCGGAGGCGGGGGGGGGGCTTTTGGAGGTTTTTTCCCAAATTTGCCCTAAACCCTGACAATTTCTTATTAATTCTTTGGTTAATAGTCTCACAGTTCTTGTTTTTCATGTAACAAGGGGGTTGATTAACCCAGTGTTTCTCAGTTTAAATAGGACAGCTCTGAAAATACTATGGTTCATAAAAATTCAATCTGTTATCAGCTCTAGAACTCTAGAAGTTTTCCACAAGTCACAGTGGCAGTACCAGTCTTTATTTTTTTCAATTTCTCGCAGAAAATTAAAGATTATTCATTGTTACTGTATGTAAGAATTTCTTACCAATTACACAGGTTTTCACTCATCTATCACTATCTCCCCACTGTGCTATAAGGATGTGCTACTCCAGTACCATTTCGTCTCAGGGCCTGTGCTCCAGGGCTGATAATGTTCCTTTATTCCACTTCCCTCTCTGACCAAGCTACACAATAGGTAAAGGAGAGCCAGTTTAATAACAATTGGTATTAAGGTACTGTATTGCACAGTGTTCCAATATTCTAAGTACTTTGGAATTCTTTAGGTTTTTAAAGTTTTATTTCCAATTTTCCAAACTAAAAGAAATGATGGAAGGTTCCAAGGGACAGTTACTGACATTTACCACGCTAGTTTCCTTGCTGTACACGCCTCTTCACATAGTTACACGTGAATATGCAGGCGCAGCACGAGTGTGCTGGGAACATTTGATACCACATGTTCTACCTATAGCCCCACTGACCAAGCAAAACACAGTAAAGCCTTACTTAAGGGCATTAGCTCACCTTCTGTATTAAACTCAAATGGCAGTAAACAAGGAAAGTTCCTCTATGGAAATTTTAAAATTGAGATGCTTCTTACAATGCCAGTGAATTATATGTGATCAGAAAAACAGAAAAACATAATTCCTCTCGGAATCAGAAAACAATTCCTCTCAAAATGCTGTATGCAAAATTCACAGTAAATATGGATGTTTTATTTAAAGTGGACTTAAATATGAAAGTGAACAAAATTCAGTATTCTAAAAATAACTCAGTTTCTAGGGACACCTAAAAACAGCCTTCCACTTTGATGATATCACATACTACCACCTTCAAAATATATACTTAAAATCTGCAACTAACCACAAGTTCTGCTAAATGACCGAAGGTGTTTTACTGTCCACAAACATTTATATTTTTATTGCTAAGAGAACTAACATTCAGGTGTTATAGCAGTCTAAAAACAGCAGGATGTTAATTTTCAAATACCATTTTCATGTGATCATTAAACAGTCAAAGCGAGGCACTTTACCAGTGAAAACCAGAAATAGTAGGAAATGAAAGAACATTCAGAATGTATTTCCATTCATTCCTTTAAGAGGTGATGCTTATAGCTTTGAAGGCTGTCTCATCTTTCACCAAATTCAGCATGGTCCCTTGCTTGCAGTCACACCACAGCTCTGTCAGCCTATAGTAGCTGGAGGCCATCTGCTGACAGATAACCTGAAGAGCCTATTTGCCAACTTTGGTTTGTGCTTGTCTTACACTGTGTATAAATCTGTCTGAACACAGGTAGATTAAGGCAGGAACTATGCCATCCTGACAGCCAGACAGTAAGTATAAACACTAAAAAGTTGCACACACCTGGAACTAAAATCCTGAAAAAGCACTGCCTAAAGCTGTACACCACTGCCTTGTGCAGAACAGCGAAGAAAACTAACTTGGCATGAATGTAACTTTTTTTTTCTCCTGCTGTGCTTTCCTCTCTTATCTCCAAAAAGCCCACACAAAGCTTGCCAGTCTTGTCATTTCCGTAAAAACAGTTTTTGCCATGTTTTCATGAAAAAACAAAACCCCACCAACTTGCAATCAGAGCTGTCAGTGCAGCAGGTACTGGTGATGGGTTGAACTTGCAGTGAAAGTTCTGGACTATTTCTACAGAAACCTATACGTCACTCATAATTACTTAATGGCCTATGGACTCACGGCAATAATTTTCAGATTCTCTTCAACAAAACATTATGGATCATTTATGGTGGATCATTTAAAATGCTCCTTGTCAAGGGAGTGGAGACAGCAGGTTTGGAGCACCTCTGAATTGACAAGGCCAAGCAAACATACAGAAGTCAGAAATCTCAAATGTTAAATTTTTAATTTCCATTCTTTTGAAATAAGACAACACCATTTCAAACACTCCAGAAGAAAAGGCATAATGTAAAAAGGTTTCTACTCTGGGACGGTTTTCCTTTCATTCAGCCTTTACCAATATACAACTCTAACTTCAGAGAAGCAGCAACATAAAACAGACTGAATTAAGGCTGAGGACAATTAGACCGTTAACAGAATTCTCCCTAGAAGTTACCAGGTTTTCCTACCTAACCTCCTGGCTTACATACACTTCTTAAGGTCCTACACGATAAATTTAAAGAGCAAAAGAAGAGTCTAATGATAACAAAAAACAAGTTTTGGTTGCGGTTTTTTTTAGTTCTAGTTTTTGCTAAAATGGGGCTCCATCAATTATATTATATTTCAGAAACTTGTTACATAACTACAATAACTGTCATATTTTCTCTTTCTTTTCTGTATTTTATTTTACACCAAAAAGAGGTTGTTCAAGTTTCACGACTCTAAATCATGCTGGGAAAGAAGTTGGTGACTGCACAAAAGCGAGGGGAGACAAGAGCCCTCTGCCTGGGACTGGGAATGGTTGCATGCTCCATGATGATGTACTTTTTTATTGGGATCACCATTGTGCCATTTTACACTAAGAGGTAATAAGAGCCATTTGTTTATGAAAAAAGCTATTATTTTTCCTGTTAGCATCATATACAATAATTAAAACAGTGATTAAATATTCATAAGTACATTGTACAATAAACAAAGTGCTCTCAAAGAGCTCATAAGGATTTAAAACAGAAGAGGAAAAAAAGTGTGCCAAGAATTCACCAGGCACAAATGAGCACAAAAAAAAGGAAATTATTCTCCTTAGGGCTAAACAAAACAGACTAAATCAAAACATTTACTGTAGAATAAAAAGCCAACCATGTTTATCAAAGCTTGACAATGAAAAGCCAAACCTTGCATAAATAAACACAGTTTAAAAAAGCTCTTTCATGGGCAGGAGAGTGTCTTGTTTAATAACACCTGAGCAACAGAAGTCATGGTAAAATTGTTCACTCAAGAATCTGTATCTTACTTCCATATTAACCATCATAAGAAAGTAGCACCTTCAACAACCCAGTGTGCCACACCAAATATTACGGAACATAATGAATGCTGAAGGAGTTACTAATGCCCACCCTTTTATTTAATTTTGCAAGTTCTGCCTACATACACAAAATCAACTTGCAAAATATCAAAGTAACAAGACAAAGAGTGCAGTTCATTTGTTCATATTTGAAGATTATGACAGCGAAAGCAAGGACATCCACCTCATTCTTCTTCCTAGAGCACCTTTAATCTCAAAACTATTTGAAATACATTCTCTTTAAAACAGAGTAATTCACATATTTATTCCTCTGCCTCCAGATTGCATTACAAAAGATGGATACATGTATCAAGAGTAGTTTCATAAGAACTGGAGTGAGACTGTGTCTTGACTTTCTTTGCCACCAAACTGTACTACTGTGAGCAAAATTTAATGTGTTATCAATAATAGAAAAATAACTCTTGAGAAAAACAGATAAGCAACAGCAAAAGTTGACTTTTTCCAGACAAAATCCTGTGATTTATTTCTGCAAGAGGCTCATGTAATAAAGAAAAAGAGAAGTGGGGAAAATGGATCTGAGTTCTGAGGCTTATTGAATTAAATCAGTCAAAATATTTCTGAGACATGAAGTGTACTGCATGCCAGGTATTTACTACCAAATTTTAAAATCCATAGCAATATTTATTTCTTGAATGACATGAGGCCAGTTACAGATGGGGAGGTCAGAATCTAACTGAAAACCACAGAATGCATAAAAAAACAACAGCAAAAGCAGCAAAAATAACAAAAATGTTTTCCTGAACTTACTCACTATGGCAGCCCCTCACCAGGTACAGCCACAGATTCAGGGTAGGCACAGTTCATCACAGCTGGGTGGAGCAGCTATGAACTCCAGCCAAGCCAGCACACATCGATGTATTTTCACACATAATTTACAACAGACACTTCTGATGAGCTTCAAAGGAATACTTTTTGTTTTGTTTTTGTAGTGTTTGGACAACAGAAACTGTGTGCAAGGTACTCAAAGCCAACATCAAGGACAAAGTTTTCTGCTCAAACAGCGAAGGCTCAGAGGATGAGGAAATCTTTCCTTATCCCTGTCTACAGGTGTGGGTTAATTTGACAGCCTCAGGACAGAAGGTTATGCTCTACCAGACTGAAGATACACTGGAAAGAAATCCTAAGGTACTTGCAGCACAGATTGCATACTCATTCTCTGCTACTATCTAACACCTTTGAGGTGAGGGGCTGATAGTTTTTAAACCAAGCAGCACAGTAACAGCAGGAGTTACTCATCTTTTACATGTTACATCTTTTACATGTACATGTCTGGGCTTACACCAAGGCAATTTTAAAACATTCCAGAAATTACAGTTCTGGATTTTATTTTAAACATTACATTAAATATTAGGTTAATACTTTTTAAGGAATGAGACCAACATGAAAATACAACACTTATGAACATTTTAAAACATGTAAGTCTCCCAGTTGAAGACCCATTGTAATAAATGGTTTATAAGCTGTGGCTTGCTCAGTTCCTTGTTGAATTAGCCCATGACAGATATCAAGTTTAAAACCATCCAAAGTAAGAGCATAAACCCCAATTTTACTTGGTTTTTAGGTGTATATTATGAAGCAGGGAATAAAGAAGGAGAAAATTGCAACATGATGCACATTTTAGACAGAAAGAAGAAACAAATCAGTAAAAATTCAGATCTTGGATGCCCAAGACTGAAGTACTTTCAGAATCCAGATCAAACACACTCAGATTACAAGTGCAAAGCATTTATACAGATTAGAGTTTCCCACAGTGCAAACCTAATAGCATAGAGCAATTCAGCTGAAGAGAATTTTCCTAGCTAATGCCTGTCTTAATAACAATTGTCTCAGTGTCTCAGGGAAAGCTACATGCAATGAAGGAGCAAACAGAAATTACCGACCATAGATGGGAACAAGAGCCTTCACTGCAAGGGGAGGCAACTTCTTGATGTCCTATCTACTTGCATTAATGCAAGTAAAATTTTCAAGTCAGGAACCATCCCTGCTTTTGCCTTGGCCAGGTCCCAGTTTAGTACATTCAAGCATTATTGTATACACAAAATAATACTGCAGAAAAAAATGTTTATGAACAACAACAACAAAAACCAACAAAATAATTACTACTTCAAAGTATATTTCCACTGAAAACTAAATTACTCTGCATTATTACTACAGGCCAAATAGTTCTGTTTTACAAGACAAGTAGGAAGCCTCCAACAGCCATGTTTGTATTTTTCTACTATTTACAACCAGAGGTGTGCAGTGAAACAACTTCATCCTCATGCACACTGATAAACCAGTGTGAATTTCTGCACAGCACAAACTTTCTTGCTGTGGCAGTGCCTAGAAGCTCTGTTAGGAACTGGAGTTTGGCACTGTTATAATGAAGTGACAGTGTCAAAGACTGCAGGGGTTTTTTGAGCATGTATGTTATTGATTTCCAACAATGTAACTCCAATCTGTAAATCTGCAGACTGGGGACACAGACATACTGTTGGAAACAGGGAAGCGTGGCATGGCAAATGGACATAATGAAACCAAGACAATCTCCAGAGATGCCAAACCACAGAAGATTTTGCCATTACTAGCATGATTTTTTTCACTCAATCTGGCTTAACTAAAAACTTTGGAGTATTTGTTATAATGAATCACCTTGATTTCTTATTCCAGTGCTCATATGTCCCAGACAAGTTGGAGAACTCTAAAGAAGTTAAAGCACGAATAGAAATAATTGCAAGCAATTTCAAAAAATACCAGACTTTCCCATGTTACTATGACCCAGGAGGAACACAGACCAGCGTCATTTTAAGCAGACTTTATCCCTCAAAAGGCCTCCTCTTTGCTTTCCTCTGGCCTACACTGATGTTTACTGGTGGATGTCTGATTATTGTTCTGGTAAAAATTAGTCAGTATGTTTCTGTTCTTTCTGCTTGGCAGTAAAAAATATGTATCTAGCATAAATTGTTGCAATTGTTGGAAGATATTAAGATGCATTTGTTCTGCCTTATTGCATTTGCAATTGCATTGGCATTTTGTGACTCTTAATATACCAGGTGTCAATTCAAGGGTAGGCATTCAAAAAAATTTAATAGCAACCTCTACGGTTGCTATTACACATTAATCCATTACACAAGGAGAAAATATAAAGCTGATTACCCAGAATGCCTGAAAATGCCTCACAAACACACAGACTTAGTTACTCTCTATTGTTTCCTTGGGCTTTAGGAGGTAGAACTGCTTTACACAGCTACAATTTACATTTACTACTAAACTCTTCTTCCACATTTTAACTGGGGTGCTAATTTTCTGTCTGGTTGAGATCAGTTGGTGCCAGATCCATATACATCATCACTGGCAGACACACCCTTTATACACTTATACACCAATACAGTATGTACTCACAACATACTCATCTGTTGAGAAAAGTAGCTTTGTTATGGTGCAGAAAAGTGTATTTTTTATCATGGATTTCTCTGCTTTTGGGAAAGGGAAGGGAGAAAGCCCCTCAAAACAAAAATACATATACACAGACTTTACAAAATCTGTACTCTAATCATCTGATACCACTTGTATATAAAGAAATATATGAATAAAGTACAGGGTATTGAAAAGAAGCCTATACTAAAAGTATGTTCTACTGTTTAACACACATCTTAGCCTTACCTTATTTGAGACAAGTGTGCCACTAAGGAAGGCTACGTGGCTGCCATTTGCAGATTATAAAACTGATACTAAAAGGAAATTATGATATAAAGAATGTAGTGTCCTGGTTCTGGCCAAGACAGGTTTCATTTCTGCAGTAGCCAGGAGGGGGCATGGCCAGGACCTAGAGGTTATTCTGTAGCACCTCACCTCATTTTCTGAGAAATGGCTGCCTGCCAGCTTGGGTAGCACAGCAGAGGGAATGGTCAGGTACTGTCGGGGATGAGAACTCAGGTGCAAATCCCTTCTTGTACACTCTTTTATTAGTATTGTTGCTGATACTGTTCGTTGTCTTTTCATTGCTGTTTCCAGTAAATTGTTCTTATCACAACCCATGATCTTTGCCTTTTGTGCCTCCAGTTCTCCTCTCCAAATCAAAGTGGGGAAGAGGAGACGGGAGTGAGCAAGCAACTCGTGGTTTGCAGTGTTTCTGTAGGAACACTAAATTGAGGAATACCCTTCTTAAACCACAATAAGTAAAATACATCTGTGATGTCTTAATAAATACAGCAAGCCAAAGTAACCACAGAAGTTTACATGCCTAGCACCAAGATATTTCACAAAAGAGATACATTTGTTTCCAGAGCCAAGACTTCTAGGAATGCTCTGATACATGAAGAGAGACTTTCTCTGTTCTCTGAAAAGAACTGTTTCTCTCAGCCAAATTTCAAATTGCTGTTGGACACAGGTGGAACATGAGATACTTCCTGCATACTGTATTTGACTGTCATCTGGGACAAAACTGATACAAGCTTTTTCACCACACAGTTGAACCACTAGGAGCTATCATTCACAAGGCAGTTTTGGGGCTTAGATACAAATTTAAATTAATTACATTACAGTTAATTATTCTCATTAATATGGTACAATTCTCTATTGTTTGTTGTAAGAAAGGTTGAAATATTAAACCAATACATGAATTTTCCAACATTGCTAACAAAACAATGTCAGAGTTTGCTTTTCACTATGATCAGCATACAAAAGGAAGTGGCTGCTAAAATTTAAAAAAAAGCTAACTCCCAAAAATTAATGTAGGAGAACTATGTCTACAAGGATGGAAGTACATCCTCACACAATAATGTTGTGACATGCGTCAGAAATTGTGTGTATTTACAATTCAAACCTCTCTCATTCCAGGAAAGTGAAAGTTCAGCTGGCACAGGTACAGGTGGTTTGGGTGACCAAATGGGATGGGAAGGGAAAGAGAACCTGTTTTGTTAGTTCATAAAAAGCTGAGGCAGAAGTGTGGTAACAGCTTAAAAAGTAAGCCAACAGGTAGCATAGTTGTTGAAGCTAGTGCACTGTACTGGTAGCAAAAGAGATGAACAAGCTAGCTGTGAATAGGCTCTTTGAAAAATTTACTCAAAATTTCATTTTAAGCAGTTTTAAAAAGAGTGTCCAGATTGCAAAGTAGAACTTGCTCATGACTACACTCGGTCCAGCAAACTGGTAACCCATTGTAGTGGTTTGGGTTCACCAATTCTAGAATTTCCCAATTTGAATTTTTCCCAGCCACTGCACTACTTTTCTGCTGTGAGATAGGATTAGGAGAAGGGCAAAGCAGGCTCAAACTTTCTAGAAAGTATTAAGATAGTTTTATTAACAGTAACTAAAAGGAAAAAGGAAAAAACCAGTAAGAATCAAAACAAACCCTATAGATACTTCTCTCCCCACAACCATTTCTTTCCCACTGTCAATGTAAAGAAACAAAACTTAAAATTCCAGTCAGTCCACCACTTATAAAAATAGTTTTTCCTGAACTCTCTCAGGGAGAGAAATCC
>VWZP01004751.1:576614-612318 GCA_013396995.1 Dicaeum eximium | reverse complement strand
TCCTGCAAAGTGCTTCCCATTCTTGTAAATAATAAGCTTTCCCTTTCATCTTTCCTTTTCCCCATCCGCGAGAGGCTTTCTCCCTGCCCTACTTCTCAGACACAAACCCTAGAGATTTAAAACCCGACTATTTTCTCTCCTCCACCCCCCTCCCCCCCAAAAAATAAAGATTCTACTGAAGGCCCCTGCCCTGCACCTGCATCACTCTTAGCTGCATCACAGGGTTGAAGAGGGGGGTCCGCATGCGGGCAGGGCCTCGCAGGGCTGGGATTAGGGCTGTGATGGTGTTGGTGCCGTAACCCCTCCCTGCCAGGGCAGCGTCCCCTGCACAGCGCCCTTCCCTCCTGGGAACGCGGGGGGGATGCGGCTCCGGGACTCACCAGCCAGGAGCGCCTGTTTCAGCTCCGCATCCCCCAGCACGCCGGGGCCCGGCCTGTAGAGCACCTCGCTGTCGGGCCCTGCGACACAGAGGGGACAGAGGGTCAGTGCTGAGCCCACCTCCTCCTTCCCGGCTCGGGGGGGGCAGGCAGGGGCTGAGAACGCTCCCCGCCCTGCCCAGGTACTGGGGAGCGTGGCGAGATGTTCGGCTCTGGCTCTGGCGGTGCTCTTGGGGCGCTCGGAGCCGGGCAGAGGAGGTGGCTGTGGGTGCACCCGGCTGTGCCCCGCGGGTGGGGCCCTGCGGCTCCGTACCTTGCTTTTCCAGCGCCTCGATGAGCCTGGCCACGGTGGGCAGCGCCTGCTCGGGGAGGGCGGGGTGCTCGGTGAGCTCTGCCTGCCCCGCGAGTCCTGTGGTGGAAAAAAAGGGGAGAAGGGGTTTGGAAATTCCTGCCTGCAGGAATTCCACTTTCCTCAGCTGCCCCAGGACAGGATCAAGCTGCTGCTTTGGCGCAGCCACAACCAACACTTTGGCTCGTGCGTGTCTAATTTTGGAGGACTTCTCCCTTTATTTGATCTTCTTTTTGCAGTAAGAGTCACCGTTGGGGCTCAGCCACTCGCTGAGATGCAAAGACCTGCTCAGGCAAGTGCCCTGCCTGTGGGGAGCAGCCATCCTTGGCATGGAGATCCTTCCAGCCAAAACCCCTTCCCCACCTCTCTTCCAGGGCACTGGGACTGCCCCTCTCATCTCTCCACAGCCCACAGTGACAGGAGGCAGGAGCTGGGGACAGATCCACGGCCACCTCAGACACGGCTCCCTGCAGCTCTCACCTGCTCAGTCCTCTGGTGTGCACAACAGGCTTGAGCACAGGCCCGGGAGGAGCCAGCCTGCCCCTGCACAAACCCCCGTGTGCTGCTGACTCCTGGCCTTTAGACCAAGGACACCTCGCTCCAGACCGTGGCAGAGAGGAGCAAACCCCTTGGCAGGCAGGAGAGCAGCTGTCCTTACTCCAGGGCATGTTGTATCCATCCACCCCTCTTTATCACCCCAGCTGATAAACCCTTCCTGTGTGGGTTAAACCCAGTGGAGACCTTGGCAGGGCAGTGCTGGGATTTCTCCCTGCTCTCTCTTTCGTGGCCTTGAGCACCCCAGAGAGGCAGGGGCAGGGGCTGGAGGGGCTGCAGCACACCAGGGCCGTGTGTGACTGCTGCAGCACAGACAGCATGTGGAAAGGCTAAAAACAAAATATAAGAGGGACTTTGGGCAGGGCCACACAGCCTTCAATCTTTTGCAAAAAAACACAACCTGGATGCAACAGGTAGGTCCAGGCTCTGATCCTCACCGTGGTGATGCCCTGGTGCTCCCTGGAGAACGGGTAATGATGCAAACCTGCCACTTGTGGGTGGCTGACCCTGTCCCCAGGCATGGCCACAAGCCCCAGGCACAGCAGGGGAGTCCCCTGTGCCACCCAGTGAGGGTGTGTTGGTACCTTGGTGGGAGCAGGGAAGATTTCAGGGTTAAAAGCAAAGTGCATCGTTGGAAGCTCAGCCAGAAATGTCCCCACTGCATGAGTGGTTTTGTAATTAGGGAAACTGGGCTTTTCCTCCAAATCAATGGCTTGGGGAAAAGGTGGTGACTGCAAAAAAATAACTTTCTGCTTGCTGGGAATGGCAGGAATGGCTCCAAGGTGTGCCAGGCTGGACCCCAACATCCCGATGGCCCACTGGACTCCAGCCCCAGGGGAAGTGGAGGTGATGCCTTGTGGCAGTGCTGCTGCCCAGGACAAGTCAGGGGCAAAACAGCCAGCAAGATCTTGGAAGTCCCCTGGGACTCAGATCTGCTGCAGAGCCATTTTCGGGATGTTATTTAATTAAAGGAAGGACCATTCCTCCCTGCAGAGCCAGCCCTGGCTCGAAGGCATGGCTGGGACATGCAGTGTCTGTCATCCACCTTCCTCCATGGCCTGAGCCAGCTCAGGGTCCCTGTGTGACACCAGGGCTGGGTGGGAACTGAGGGCACTCCGGGGTGGGGGCAGGGGGGGTATGCTGCTGTCACAGAAATATAAATTTGGGTGCTTTTTTGCTGGAAAAACATCCCTCAAACTTCCATCTGGAAATGGAATCAGTATGGGATTAATTTAAAAAAAAAAAAAAAAAAAACCGAAAAAAAAAAAAAACAAAACCNGGATTAAATTAAAAAAAAAAAAAAAAAAAAACCGAACAAAAAAAAAATACAAACCAAACCAAAAGTACCTTCTCTTCCAAGAGGATGTTGGTGATTTTTACTCTAAGGGGAGGCCAGTGAGCTGGGAGGTTTGGGTTTAAACTGGCACAAAATGGCACACGCTGCTCCTGTGCTGCAGAAAGACGTGGCTGTGGGACAAAACGTCCCCTGCTGAGGTGCCTGCACACCCTGGCATCACCCCAGGGAAGGCACCCACCGAGGGGCACCCCATGGCACGGCACTGGGAATGCAGCACCCAGTGTCCCCCGGGACACCTGGCCATGGCCAGAGCACGTCCTGCCGATGGCAGCGCCTCCCCAGCCCACCCCAAAACCTGGCTTTAGGGCTTTTTTCCCTACTGAAAATGATGGATTTCACATTTTTAAAAAATTTTGTTATCCTGTCACCTGAGTGCACGCAGGGCTGGGGTGCCTGCACTGAGACCTTCCACATGGGCCAGGCTCTCCGGCCAAGACATGCTTCCTGCTGCGGGCATTCCTGGATTTGTAGGGAATCCCCACATCCCCAGCACCTGTGGGCAGGGGTCCCTGGGCACATCTCCTTCAGAGAGGAGCCTGTGACACCCTCTGAGTGAGGAGCAGCAAAGGCAGAAACAAGAAGGTGGCTTCACCTTCCCTGGTGAGCAGGGCTGGAGAGCCCAGGGCTCTGCTCCTGTCTGACCCAAAATCTCCACACTGCATTGAGTTTTCCAGAGCTCTGCCTGCTCAACAGTCACAGGACTCACCACGGAGCTCGACTGGGCAGGGGGCTCAAATCCCTCGTCTGGCAGGATAAACACCCCAAAAAGCAGCCTCCACCCTCCTGCCAATCCAGCACGTAGCTGCTCACGGAGCCTCACCAGGGCTGCCGGGACTGCGGCTGCCTTGGCGCACTGGTCGGGGAGGAGCACCTGCATTTTGGTGAGGGGAGCTGTGGGGGGCCAGGATCCTTCCCTGTGGTTGTGGGGCCGCATGTCAGGAACTGCATGGCAACCCCACAGAGGGACATGGCTGGTGCTGTGCTCAGCCCAGAGCCAGGTGGTCCCCACCTCAAATCACGGTGACAAGGGGGTCCTGAACCGTGTTTGGGAGGGAGACAGACTCCTCATCAGTGAGTGCCCCTCTAAACCCAAATCAAGCACAGGGGCTGCTCCTTTGGTTACCACACTGGTCCCAAACTGGGCCAGGAGGTGTCTGAGGTGCCAGCCCAGCAGCTGGGCAGGTTTTGCTGCCACAGCCGAGGGCGGTGCCGCTCTCCCAGCCCCAGGCCAGCAGGAACAGCCATTTCTGCTCCATACATCCGGAGCAGGAGAGCACCACGGCTTTGACTGGGGTCACCGGGATGTGCCTGGCTGGAAGGGGGGATTCTTACTTTGGTTTTATTTTTTTTAGCTCGTGTACATTGTGCCACTGCTGTGAAATCCCTGCTGGCCCCAAGGCACTTGGCCGCGGTGAGTGGCGAGGGCAGAGCCGGCTGCACGAGCTCGGCAGATCCAGGCACAGAAATGGCCGGAGGCCTCTGTGCCAGGAAGGTCCTGCCAAATGTCCCCCCCAGTGCTCTGCTGCAGCCCCCAGGGACAGAGGAGCTCCCCAGGGACTGACCACACTGCTTGCCAAGATTGTCCCCTATCCCAGCTTGCACAAAGTGACAGTGAGGCTGGGAGCTGGCCGAGGGCCAGCACTCGCCCGGGCACTGAGAGCAGCCTGAATCAGGTGCCGCAGTGGTGGGGAGAGGAGCAGCTGGAGAAAAGGTCCCCAGGGACCACCAGGAGCTTTCTGCTCCTCTCTGAGGGGCCAAAGGGGCCTTGCATCTTCTCCTGTGTCTCATGGATGTGGATCCCCTTGGAGATCCCACGCCAGCAGAGCAGACAGCCTGGGGTGCTGGTGAGGAGCAATCCCTGCAGCATGGGGTTTGCCTGGGGTGTAGCAACACTCTGGGCATCCCCTGCCCCTCCTGAGGCTGCCTCGATACACCAGGGCAGACAATTCCCAGGACAACTTCTTTTTCTGGGGCCGAATCCCCATCCCGAGCGTGGTTTCCCACCAAGCCACCTCAGCTGCAAGCATCTACCCTGGCTCCACATCACCCTCACCATCTTGCAGGGGACACCCACCCGTGGGCTCCCACCTCCCTGCTCCCCTCGCACTCACCCCAGGGCGTGGGGCTCCCCGCGGGTGGCAGGGGCAAGGGCCGTGGCCTGGCCTTGGTGGCGGCGCTGGCGATGCGGGCGGGACCCAGGTACTCCACGTAGGTGCCGGGGAAGTCCCCGCGCTCCTTGGTGCGCTCGTTGACGCCGTGCAGCCATCCCTGGGGGCTGCGCTCGTCCCCGTCCTTGTAGCTGGGGCTGCCGAGCAGCGCGGCCCTGCTGACCGTCAGCACATCCCCGGGGCACAGCGCCAGGTCCTCGTCCCGCTCCTTCTGGTACTCGTAGAGAGCCCGGTACTGCAGCCCGTCCGAGGAGGCCATGGCGGCGGCGTGGCCTGGGTCACACTGGTCACACGGGTCACACGGGTCACACTGGTGACACGGCCAGCCGGGCACTGGGGCAGCTGCGGCTGGGCTCGGGCAGAGTGGGATGGGAGCGATCCCTTCCCTGCACACACGCAGGATGGAAACCTGAGAGGTGGAAAATCTGCGAGATGGAGAGCGGCTCCTGAGCCTGCGAGCCCGGAATTGCTGCGGAGCCCCTCCAGTGTCTGGGACTCGTTGGCTCAGGTGTGGTGAGGAGCTGTTCCCTCACCGGGGCAAACGGAGGGCAGCGAACGAGGCTATTGAGGGTAGAGGGGACAATCGTGGGTCCTCCTTAGCCCGGCTTCATCCTCACCGTGCTGGGGACATCCCTGCTCTGCCGGAGAGAAAGGCACCGCGTTAGTGACCGAACCTCGGCCTTGACCTCGGCGTCGTGCCTGTCCCCATCCCAAGCTCCCGGCACCGGGGACAGCCTCGCTCGGCTCCCGCTTCCCAGGGAGCTCCCGCCAGCAGCGCTCGGCCACTGCACGCAAGGAAAGTACCGGCAAGAGTCTGGAAAGTAGGGCAAGAGATCACGCCACGGGTTTTTTAAATAGACATATGTGCTGAGAAACCTCCTGCCGCACGCAGCTCCCCTCCGGCAGCTCCAGCCTGGCATTGCTGCACGGAGCTGGCAAATGAAGATGTAGGTTTTTCATGTGGGTTTGGTTATTTTTTTCCCTTTTTTTTTTTTTTTTAAATTTTTTTTTGGTGCATTTTTATATGTTCCTCCAAGAGTGACATCATCCCTAGGGGGAAAGACTGTGCTGCTGCCGACCCACTGTCCCCCAGCTTCCAGCAGGACCCCGTGGAAGAGGGATGGAGGGATGCTAAGCACAGCCGTCTGTCTGTCCATCCATCCATCCACCCGCTCCCAGAGCCCTCCCGCCGCCCCTCCAGCCTTACCGGGCGCGGTGGCTCCACCGGCGGGAGCGGAGAACGGGAGCGGAGCGGAGCCGGCTCCCGGCCCCGCCGAGCCGCGNTTTTTTTTAAATTTTTTTTTGGTGCATTTTTATATGTTCCTCCAAGAGTGACATCATCCCTAGGGGGAAAGACTGTGCTGCTGCCGACCCACTGTCCCCCAGCTTCCAGCAGGACCCCGTGGAAGAGGGATGGAGGGATGCTAAGCACAGCCGTCTGTCTGTCCATCCATCCATCCACCCGCTCCCAGCGCCCTCCCGCCGCCCCTCCAGCCTTACCGGGCGCGGTGGCTCCACCGGCGGGAGCGGNCTAAGGGTGCTAAAGGACAGGAGAGGACCAGCACCCCATGGACACCCCCCTTATGCCGGTCAGTCTCCCTCTGCACCCACACAGAATCCCATCCCTTAACCAGCTGAAAAACATGCACAGGACAGCCGGGAGACGTCATGGAGAATCCCAGCTCAGGGATGCTCTGGTTCCTCACTCTCCTCCTGAGCCTGGACAAGCTATCCCAGTATTGTCTGTCTGTGTGTGAGGCATAGAGAGGTGGATGTGATGTTCCCAAAGGCTTGCTTTGGTTGTTGTTGTTGCTTTTTTTTTTTTTCCCCTAAATCCTTGCTTCTCACGCTGACTTCTCTGAAATGGTTGTGGCTCCTTGTCTTTGCTGCAGGTTGGACATCCTAAAAATAGATGGTACCTAAAACACGGGCTCTGGGAAATGCACTCTGGCTGAATCCAAGCCACTGCAGGCAGCAGTGCAGGGGTGGCGTGAAGTCCAGGGAGGAATACCAGGTTCTGGGAAAACTGAGGAAAGAGACATAGAGGCAAGCAGAGCAAAGCAGGAGATGTGTGACCCTTCTCATCCGTAATTTCAGCAAATCCTCCCTCCTTTCCCTGTCGGGCATGGCCTGAGGGTGCAGCAGCATCCTGGGGGATCCTTCCCAGCTGCACTTCCTTGGGCAGCACACAGCCCCCATTGCCCCACGCCCCAGCTGGATCCAGCCCAGCTGCTGGTCCCTGGGGATTAAAAGTGATTTTTCTCCCCCTCATCTCATTTCTGCTGGCACCACGCTGCTGCTGCTGGGACAGAGTCAGAGTTGGCTGTGAGCAGCCAGACACTGCCCTCCCCACAGTCCTGCTTCCCCAGTTGTGTTCCCTGTGCCCCACCAGGGTGAAGAGGACTTGCTGAGTGTCTAAAGCCCTGCCTGGTGTCCCCAGTGTGTCCCACAGGGCTGTGGGCTCAGCCAGGCTGAGCACAGTGCCAGTGCTCTGGGGGCTGCCTGGGGAAAGGCAAGGAGGGGTTTCCCTGCTGGGGCAGGAGGAGAGCTGGGGGGGCTGGTGGGTACGTCACCATCAGTGTCACCACCCGTCCTGTCCCAGGAACAATCCAATGTACAGGCCAGGAATCAACAGTCCTGCAGCTCAGGGACAGGGGAACAACCTGGTGTGACACCCATCATCTCCCCTTCCCAGGATGCTGAGTGGGATCCCCCTTCCCAGTGCAGGTATCTTTCCCTCCTGATGCACCCTTGAGGTCCCCAAACTCAAAGGCACCATTTCCTGCTGGAGCCAAGCTCCACTGCCCAACCCTGCAATGGTTGGATGGGGCTGAGCATCACCCCAGCTCTCACTGGCTGCCTCCTGTCCCAAGAATCTCCAGAGCACCCCTTACACCCCATTCCAGCTGCACTGCACCAGGATCATTCCCAAAACTCTGCGCCCTGGGCTGCCCCTCACCCTGTGCCACCCCTACCTGGTTAATTTAAACCCCCACACCACTCAGCCCAGAGTTTGGCACATCCCCAAGGTGGGCAGAGGGCCCTCAGAGAGCACCCTGTGACGGCTGCAGGAGCTGCTTCAGGCCCTCGCTGCTATTGATTGAGCCAGAGGAGCTGCTTGTCAGGCCCTGATTAATCCACCCTCGCTGGATTAATGAGCAGCACTCATGGCAATGAGAGCTCTGCCTGGGCTTGCCTGGCCTTGGCTGCTGTGTGGAGAGAGCAGGAGGAGCTGTCCTTGCTCCCACAGCTCCCTTCAGGCTGCCCTTTGCTCCCTGTCTGGGCAGCCCAGGATGGCTCTGTGGGGACAAGAGCCGTGTCCCCTCGCTGGGGTCCCCATGCCCAGGGATAACCCTTGGTGGGAGCATCTCCAGGGAATACTCAGCATCCACCTTGGCCACCTGTCCTGGCCTTTCTGAAGGGACAGGGGTCCCACTGCTCCCCTCTTTGCTTCTGGGGGCTGACACGCTCTGTCCAGGGAAGTTGGCCGCAATGCTGTGAATAAATAGAGCATAAATAGAGCTGTTAACATGCCCAGCTGGAGAAAGTGAGGCTGCAGAACCGGGCTGAGCCCTTCCCAGCCAGAAAAAAAGTACAGAAAAGGTTTTTGATTTCCTTTGACATTTCAGAGTTGGCTTTTTTGGTATCACCACTGTTTCCTCAGTTCGGAATGGGCCTTGCTTTGCTTTCTCTTTAGGAGCAGGAAAACTCCCTGTCTCTTGGTTTTCTTCCAGAGTGCCCGGGATTGAGCTCTGGCTTCTGGGGATTTTGGTTTAGGGAGAGCCTCTTCAGACAACCTCCCGGTGTGGCATCCATGGACAACCTCTCGCCACTGGCTCCCACGGCCGAGCTCTGCCACCACCACGGAGCTGCCTGCTGGGCTGGGGCTGCCGCGGGCCTGGGGAGGGAGGGGCTGGAGAAACACAAGGGAAAGACGGGAGGTGCTGCTGGGCTCTCTCCTGTGCCTCTGTGCAGGGCTGGAGCCTCACAGCACGGAGCTGCCGGGAGCTGCTGGAGCGGGGCTGCCAGGGCACCCCAGCGTGGCACTCGGGCCCCTCAGTGCCACCTCTCTGGGCAGCGGGCACAGCACTCCCGGGAGCAGAGCTGGGCCAGGTCCCACCCCCGACCTGGGTGAAAGCCCCAGGCCCACCCAGCCCTGGCCATCGCGGCTGGCGAGCCGGCACAGCCCGGCGCTGGCCCTGGGCAGCCCCCGGAGCTCGGGCACGGAGCTGTCCCGGTGTGACCCGGCGCGTCCCCGAGCCCCGGCTGTGCGGAGCCCCCGGGAATTAATGCAGGAGGGATGTGCCGGCCTGGCCACGCGTGAGGAGCAAGGAAATGCGATCTGGAGGGGCGGGCAGGCAGCCGGGGCAGCGCAGCCTGGGCTGGCTGGGGGGGACACGCTCGGTACAAAGGAGGGACGTTGTCATCGGGCCCCTCGTCGGTCGCGTTATCGGCACCCGGCTGGGACAGCCCCGCGATTAACATCGGCTACGTGAGGCACAGGGACAGATCCGCCCGCTGAGGGACACACGCAGGGCAGTGCACTGCCGGGACACACTGGCAGACCCCCCTTGTCACCCCTGGATTTACCTCACACAGATCGCAGCACCAGATGGGGCAGCTCCTGCTTTTGGCACTCAAGCCGTGGTTTTGCACGTAGCCACAGAAATGGGGAGGATTCCCCCGGAAGCGGGAGCTGCAGCCACAGGGAAATCGGTGTGGTCCCACTGCCTGGTCCCTCCCAAGGTGGGGGAATTGGGATTTCCCCAGCTCTCCAGCCAAAATGCTTTGAGTCCTTTCAAAGCTGAGAACCGAAATATTTCAAGACATCAAAAACTTTTGGCTGATGTAGATATTTATTTCTCCGCATCAGGAGGTGGGAAGTGATGAATTCAGCACAATTTTGCAACGCTCAGTAACTCCATCATCTTTGGATTTGCAAATCCCAAGTCGGGTTCATCACTGGCACACTGCAGTGTGTCTGTCCATCCTGACTGTCCAGGTGTCTGCATGCTGGACACACAGCTGAGCAAATGCTGCCAGCCCAAAACAGACTCACCTGGCTGGGGATATCCCAAAATCCTGTCAGTCACAGATTTGGCTGGTCTCCATGACTGGAGGATGCCTGGGGCTTCTTACCCAGTGCTTTACCAGGAGGGAAACTGAGGCCACTCCCCTGCTCTCAGTCTCCCAGGGACGGGCTGCTTGGAGGAGCTTTGCTGCCCACGCCCTGGGGGAGGCATCCCTGTGCTCCAGGGAAGGGATGCTGGGGATCCAGCTGGCCTGGGGGAGAAGATGGGGACAGCAGGGAGATGGCGTGGCCTTGCTGGGCAGGAGGGACATGGGAATGTCACTGGACTTGTCCTTCTGTGGTCAGGTCAGGCCTTCCCAGAGAACCAGAATCCAGCCCTGGCTCCCTGATGGGGCTCAGGTGGGTGATGCTGGGGAGCAGCAAGTGCAGGAGGAGGTGAGGGGAACAGTCCATACCTTGTCCTCGTTTTTTCCCTGTGGCTGGCAAAGACTGGGAAGGAGAGAAAATATTCATGCATTTCCCAAAAATTGTTTTTGGGGTGGGGGATTGTGTGCAGCAAACAGGGTCAGGCTGGGATGGGGCAGCTTTTGGGAAAGGGGCAATATGAGAGGGGGTTTAGGGAGCAGCTGTCCCCCTTTGGGAGAGGAACGAAGGCTTGGCCCCAGCTCTGAGCAGCTTCCTGGCAGCTGCAGGAAAGGGCTGAGGCTACAGACAGTGAGGGGGCGAGGGCTGCTGGGGTTGTGTTCATACCCAGGGTGCCTGGGAGGGTTAAGGCTTCCCCCAAATACCACTGGGATTTGGCTGGAGCCCAGTGGGGCTGTCTTCATCCTGCTGCAATGTATCATTACAGCCAGGCAGGGAATGTGCTGTGGGGTTTTGGGGGAGCTGGGTGTGGGGTGGAGGGTGCAGAGCACACAGAGCCTGGTTTCCTGCAGGATGAGGTCTGCCCTGCCTCCTGCATCGCTCTGGGGGTTGATGACAAGTTGAAGGGACACGCTGTGGGTGCTGGCGAAGGGACCAGCATAAACTCCTGCCCCAGAGGTGCACGGGACGGGCAGGGCCACTGCCAGGGTCAGGTCTGGGAGGCAGCACTGTGAGTGTGACACTGTCCCCTCTGTGAGTGTGGCTCTTGCAGCCCTCCTCTGTGGGAAACCAGCCCTGTTCCAAAGCGTCTTTCCAAAGAAAAGCGCTTTTGGCGGCCCTTAGGCAATGGCAGGTCTCCGCTGACTGCTCCAGTGCTGGCATCTGTCATGGCTGTCACTGTCCTCTCCCGCCATCACCCTCTTGTGTCCCCGCCAGCAAAAATCCACCTCCCTGCGCGGGAGCAGGGGACGGCCCGTGCAGCTTTGGCTTTTCCTTTGCAAACCGGCTCGCGTTCCCCGGCGCCCTCCTTCGCCAGCTTCTCTTTTGGCCCAGGATATTGGAAATTTGGGTTTTGGGAGAGATCCCTGCCTGAGTGGTGGCGAGAAGGGGGACGGGCAGGTCACGCAGAGAGTCAGGCTCGGCTGGCAGGGGAGGCTGTGACCCGGGGGCTGTGAGTGCCCAAAAGCCCAAGCACAGCGCCCAGCGAGCGGAGGAGGTGACACCTCCACAGGCTGAACAGCCCCGGGGCTGGCACCGCTGCCCCGCAGTGTCCCCAGCGCAGGAGGGACCCCGCGGGGACACGGCAGGGACCCGGCAGCGCGTCCCGCGGAGGCCGCCAGCAGCAGAGGGCAGCAGGGCTCCGGGCTCCCCGCGACACCGAGGAGTGGCCCCGGCGGGCCGGGCGGGGCCGGGGGTCCGGCGGCGGGGGCGGCCCCGGGCGGCGCCCGGTTAAAGGCGGCACCGGCGGGGCGGGGGAGGCACAGCGGGACGGGGCAGGCGGGACGGGACATTGGGCTCTGCTCTCCCTTCAGGTGAGCTGGGCTCTGTCCCCCCCTGCCCGTGGGATCCCCTGTCTCTCCTGGAGCGGCGCTGGGCTCTCGGGACGGCAGCAGCTGTGCTGAGTGGGGGTTCCCCCGATAACCTCTCTACTCTCCCCAGGTGCAAAGATGGGGTGCTTCACCTTTATCAAGGTCATGATGATCCTCTTCAACCTGGCCATCTTCGTAAGTGCGCCCCAGGGGCTGGGCTCTGCGGGAGGGGGTCCCGGGGAGCCCCCGGAGCCGGGTGTGGGGTGGGTCTGGCTGGGCTCTCCTGCTCCTCCGGGCGATGGGGTGGAGAGTGCGGGCAGGTGAGTGTAGGTGGGATTTGCAAAGCCCAGAGGACTGTGCAGAGCTCTGGCGACAGTGGCTGTTGCATCAGCTGCCCCGTCCCTGGCTGTGCTGGCCTCGGGAAGGTGCTGATAACCCCAGGACAGGGCTCTGCTGGGGGTTCTGGTTCTACCTCTGTAGGGGAGCTGCCCCGCGTGTGACTGTGGCTTTGGGGTTCCTGGATGTCGGGAATTCAGAGCACATGTCGGGAATTCAGAGCACTCCCACCGAGGGCAAGGGGTAGCGGAGCTCGCAGAGGCTGCTCTGGCTCTGCAGGAGCCACCTGGAAGGGGATGTGGTGGGATACAGCCTTGGGAAGGAGGGGGTGCTGAGCCTCCCGGCCCGCTCTGCTGAAACACTCCCTCTGTAAAGCTCCTGGCAGGATCTGAGTGTGGTGGGGAAGGTGGAGCGGGCAGAGGGGAGGGCTGGCACAGACTGCAGGCAGCCCAGAGTTGACCTTGCCCAGGTGTCCATGGCTGCCTGGGGTCAGGGGCTGCTCAGCTTCTCCTCTGGGCAGGCAGGCAGCCCCCTGTAGGGAGGAACTTGTGGCAGTGTGATGGTGACTGGTGCCTGAACTGACCATGTGGGGTCGGGGGGAGGCTGGTGGCACTGCTGGCACTGAAACCCCTCGGGCTGGGGAGGGGGCAGCTGTGACACTGCCCAGGGGATGTGCTGGTGGTGGGGTGTGTTTCAGGGTACTGACCTGTCTGGCAGTGCCACAAAGCCTTGCTTTGGTCTGGTGAAAAACTGCCCAGGGGAGAAATGCCTGTGCCAGGGCCTTCCCCAAATACCAAATCTCAAGGCTGTCTGGAAGCTGACATTGCCCTTCTCCACCCAGCTCAGTGGTGGGACACTCCTGGGAGTTGGCATCTGGGTCAAAGTGGACGGAGAGTCATTCCTGCATATATTTGGGACGCTCTCCTCCAGCATCCTGCAGGTTGTGAACCTGGCCTACCTCCTCATCGTCATCGGTGCCATCCTGCTGGTGATCGGCTTCCTCGGGTGCTACGGCGCCCAGAAGGAGAGCAAATGTCTCCTGATGATGGTAGGGACCTGACTGACCTCGTTTGAGCTGGGTCTGTGGTGGGGGAGACTTGATGGGCAGATTTCTCTGTGGAGATGATCTCTGTGGATGTTTCCATGTGGTAGCAGTCTGGGTGGCCCTTGGAAAGGCAGTGCTGGACTCAGTCTGCCCCAGGAAAGGGTGAGAGGAGGAGGGGGGGGGGCTGAGTTGAGGTCTCTTCTCTTGGAGCACGTCCAGAAGCTCAGCCCCATGCAGGTGGAGGGCTGGAGGACCCCAAGGTTGTGCTGCTCCCACCCAGGAGCAGAGCTGAGGGCAATGAGGCAGGAGGGCTTGAGCCCTGGGGAAGCAGAAGTGTTCCAGGGGCCCCTGAGGATTCTGGCTGTGGGTTTGACCTCCCTCCCCTTGCTGTGTCCCAGTTCTTCTCAGTGGTGCTGATCATCTTCATTGCTGAAGTTGCTGCTGCCGTGGTGGCTCTGATCTTCACAGGCCTTGTGAGTGCAATACCTGAGTCTTGTGTTGGGCTGATCTGGGGCCTGTCCTACCCCTTGGGAAAACAGGAGACAGTTCCTGGGCTGGCAGTGCTGTCCATGGCTGCTGTGTGGTGGTCAGTGCTGCAGCAGGAAGGGATGCTGGTCACTGCTGCCACCAGCTACGGGGGCAGGCTGGGGCAGCCCGAGGGTGGTGGGAACAGGGCTCCTGTTATATCATAACCCTCATATTTTTAGGACAAGTTTTGCCCACTTCTTTCTGTCAAGCTCCTGAGTCCCTAACCAGCTTAGGCTTGACACCTCCCCACCTCTGAGGGTAGGAGCCACTGGGGGAGGAAGTCCCTATTGCCTCATGCTGAGCAAACTCACCCCTTATTAGGCACCTGAGAAACCACCTGGGGGGAAAGGTGACTGCTTCATTAGGCACTGGAGAAGTCAACCGCAGGGCAAATGTCATTCCTGGCTCCCTCACTTATCAGATGACTCACTGGGCATGAGTGACCTTGGTGCCATAAAGCACTGCTTAGTGGGGAAGAGGAAAACTCTCTGGGTCAAATGGACATGCTGGGTCTTTCTGGTCTCCTCTCCATAGGCTGAGACCAGTATGGGGGTGCTGAGCTCTGTGGTGCTCCCCAGGACCTCCTCTGATGGTGTTCTTGTGCCCTTTCTTCCAGGCAGAGACATTGCTGACAGGTCTGGTGACCCCACTCTTGAAGGAGAAGTATGGGGTGAATGACACATTCACAGAGATCTGGAATGTCACCATGACAGAGGTGTGCTGGGCCCTGGGGACCTCACCTCTGGGTCAGGGTCCTTCCAGCATGGGCTGGGGTGGTGCACATCTGGGTGGGACAGTGAGATGGAAGTGGGGATACACCACAGTCCTGGATGTGCTGAGCTGTCACCACCTCCTCAATTTCCCAGGTTCCTTGGAATTACCTGCTTGGGACCTAGTGGGGTGAGAGCTGTATGTGATGGTGTGTGGGGCAAACCCCTGGTCCCAGGCTGATACTGAGCAGCCCGCTGGAGCAGGGTAGAGCTGGGTCACACCCTTTGTGAGCCAGTGGCATCCAGATGGTGTCAGGGCCTGGAGGGAGACCTGAAGGATGCTCTTCCCATCCCTTCCCCTCTCTCCCTCTTAGGTTCACTGCTGTGGCCTGAATAACTACACAGACTTCAACAACTCCTACTTTTATGCCACACGTGGTGGCTACCCCGGGCAGTGCTGTCACATGGACACGCCCTGCAACGCCACGCTGGCCGCAGAAATGGCCGTGCAGGTACAGATGTGCTGGTTCTTGGCCACTGGCAGAGCCTGACTTGGGGTGTGCCTGGGCAGGGAGGGAGACCTCTCCTGTAGCTCCAGCCCCAGCTCTGCACATGGTGGTCCCATGGGCTTTAAGTTCTGGGGGGATGCTGAGGTGGCCTTGGCTTGTCACTGGTACAAACAGGTAAAGCTGTTACGTTGCTCTGGTCCTAAAGGGAACAGAGTGGCATGCCTGGTGCTGGGCATGAACCCAGGCACCCCTCTGCCTTTTTGGGTGATTTCCTTGCTTCTTCCCTTCCTTTTCTCGCTCCCTACTCAATATTTGGTCTGAGAAGTGTCTGAGTTGCCCCTGAAGCCTCAGAGCTTCTCCATGGCTATGTGCTCTGGGTTGGAGAAGCAGTGCCTCCCTTTCTGGGGGATGCTGTGCCCTGGCAGTGTGAGTATCACCATCTCTGGCCATCCTCACCTGTGTGGTTGCCTCGTGCAGGGCTGTTTCAAACAGATCTTGGAAGAAATCAGGACCAACACGGGAGTGGCGGGCGGCGTGGCAGCCGGCATCGCTGTCTTGGAGGTGAGTGCCTGAGCAGGGCTGTGCTGCCTCCTCCCGTGCCTGGAGGTGGGGCTGGGCCAGCCTGGGGGGGCTCAGGGGGCTGCTGCAGCTCCAGGCTACTGAGCCTTCTTCCCTGGGCACGTCCAGCCCTCCCTGGTGCACTGGGGGTGCTGGGCTGTGCCCCAAACCCGTGCTGGGAAGGGGAGGGAGGGTGCACGTTTAAGGGGCTGATTTGCACCTTGCCACACCCAGGTTGCAGCCATGGCAGTTTCCATGTACCTGTACTGTCAGCTGGATAAGAAGTGACCCCCCTGAGGCAGGAGGGTGACCTGCCACCCCCCATGCTGGGGTGCACCTGTGGCGTGCCATGCTCTCAGGGGGACCCCATCCCTCCCTGGGTCTGATGCTCTCCTGTGCACTGTGATTTGTAGCTGTATTTTGATCCACTGAGCTGGGATCTGTAGAGTTTGTGTATATTTTTGTACTGATACGGCATATGGAGCCTGTACATAGAGATTTGGGGTATTTTGTGATTGATGAGGGGGGTGCTGGGAGAAGCTGCTTGGTCTGTTTGGCTGATGCCAGCAGGAGATAAAGCAGCACAGGGGCTGTCCAAGGCTGCTGATCTGGCAACGGCACAGTGATGCCTTGATGAACTCCTGCAGGGGAGTGCTGTCCCCGCCGTGTCCCCCTGCATCCCTCTGAGGTGGTAACTGCACCCTCACTGGGGATGCATCTACTCCTGCACCCATCTTCAGCCAGCCCTGGCCTTGTTGGCATGTGGTCCCCTGAAAGAGGGGCTGGCTGGCCTCTGCCCCTTCACTGGCATGAAGACAGCCCTGGGGGTCCCTGGCTCTGCAGGGGCTGCCCCACAGCCCCTGCCATTTTGTGCCTGAGCCCCTCTCCGTGCTGTAAAAAAATGCAAATAAATTTTTCATCTTGGATACAAATTATTTTCTGGAGTTGATCTTGGTGCTGCCTTTAATAAATACCCTTTGCAGGGGTGGGGGCTACCTCACCTCCCTCCCACCTTCCCTTCCACGTCCTTGCAGGCAGCACAGCCCTGCCCACAGCCTCCCTGCCCTCCTCATCTGTGGCTCCTCACCTGTTCAGTGCTTGGAAACAGCACAGAGCAGCCCCGTGTTTGCACAACAGACCGGGTGCGGGGGGGCCCTGCCCTAACATCCCCTGCAGCAGCCACTGCTCGCTCACAACAGCCAGTCAGGGACTGAGCTGGAACAGCTTGGCTGGAAAGGCAGGGCTGGCTGGGGTGCTCCTGTGTCCCCAGCAGCTGCAGGAACCTGGAATGGGGTGGTGGGAGGGATGGATCCTGCCAGCCCCACCTCTGAACATCCCCACCCCAGCACTGTCCCACACCGCCTGTGTGTGATGCACTTGCCCTCCCTCTGTGTGGGGCTGTGGGAGGTATGGGTGGGCTTGGGGGGGTTTCCAGACACCCTCTTTCCCCCCTGCTACTCCCTCTCTGCTCTTGAGGACACACTCGCCCTGCCTCAGTTTCTCCATTTCAAAAGCACAGCCAGGGGTGGTGCTCCCAAGGGCTCCTTCACCCTCTTTGTGCCATGGCAGTGGGGCGGAGCACGAGGGCTGTGGGGCAGGGGTGGTGAAGGACAGGGTGGTGGCAGGAGCCCAGTGTGCAAACAGCCTCCCCAGGCACTGCCTCACTCTGTGCCTGCTGTGCCACCCCCTTATCAGCCCCTGCCCGGGTGCGAGGCTGCACCGAGGCACTGCCGTGCTCTGGCACCTTCCTGGTGCCATCCAGTACCTGTCACACTGGCAGGAGCAGGCA
This sequence comes from Dicaeum eximium, assembly GCA_013396995.1. NCBI lineage: Eukaryota > Metazoa > Chordata > Aves > Passeriformes > Dicaeidae > Dicaeum > Dicaeum eximium. The sequence goes on along the minus strand of VWZP01004751.1, from coordinate 595,113 downwards.
GGGAACAGTGACACAGGCGTTGGCACCCACTCCCCACCCTGGCTTACTCAGCCCTGGGGACGTGGCATTTGGCCCTGCCCCATGGCAAGGTTCATGGAAGCTGCCAGAAAATAGCTTTGTCATTCCTGGGCAGGTGAATTAATAGGTGCCTGTTCTACCATAAACTGGTGTCACCTCATGGGTGACGTCAGGGCTTTTATGCCTCTCTTCTCTCACCAAGGATGCAGGAGCTGCTAGGAAGCCCTTCCTAGAGGTGTTATGGTGCCCAGGAACCAGCTGGCACAGAGCTGGGCACACCTGCCCCCTGTTTTTGGGATGCCTCGCAGGGCTGGCTCCTGGCACACTCGCTCTCACCATCACCCCTGGGGTGGAGCAGGCTCGGGAGCGATGCCTGGCCAGCTGCTGGCTTCCACCTTTGCAACTCCTCCTAGCCATGGGGTTTCCGTGGGCAGAGCAGGCTGTTTCTGTGGCACTGAGTTTTGTAAATAACTCTGCAACCACTGGCTTGGTCCCTCCCCTCCACCTGCTGGGAAAACTTGACAGACCAGTTTCCCCTCACGGATGTGATTCCTCCCAGTTGCCCTCTGCGGCTCTTGGCTGCCCTGGCAGCCAAAATCAGAGCAGTGGGGGGTAAACTGGACTGGCACAGCTTCACTGTGCTCCCACTGTGCCCCTGCCCTCCGCTTCCACTGCCCAAGCACTGCCAGCGCCTTTGGGTTCCCCAAGGAGATCCCATTCCAGCTGCTTCCCCACAAGCCCCGCGCTTATGTGGGTGCCAGCAGGCACCTCTGCACCTCATATCCCTCAGACTTGCCCATTTCTCACAGACTGGCACTCTGGGGCAATCAGGAACTGAGAGCACAAGGCTGAAAGGTCCCTGGGGGCTTGTGGTGGCAAACAGAAACTTCCTTTTTGCCCCACGAAGATGGCAGGAGATGGCTCGAGAACCTGGCACATCCGGGTGTGTGCCAAAGTGGGAGTTCTTCTTTTCCACCTGGGATGCAGGGTGAGGGAAGAGAGGAGGGCAAAGTCTCCCTGCAGGGACGTTGGGCAAGCAGCCAGTGCCATGGTGGGAGCCGCACAGAGACCAAAATTCCTGGAGATTTGTAGGGTGCACTCTCCACCGGCATCTCTTGCCCCGGAGCACATCAGGCGAAACCCTGTGTGGTGCAAGTGTCTGTGCCGGCTGGGAGTGGGCAGTGATCAGCAGTTTAGGAAAGGAGCCGCCCCCTCTTTCCTGGGAATTAGCATCGATGGGAACAGGTACATGAAAATAAGGAGGAACTGCACCTCTTTGGGTTTGTGCTGATAAAGAGGGCAATTACGAAGCAAAAGCAAACTCATCCAGCGTCAGCTGCCAAGCAGTGCCTGCTGTGGGGATTTCCCTTTCCTGCTGTAAGAGCTGGGCCAGGATGCTCCCAGACTGGGGAGGATATCCTTGAAGGGTGCAGGCTGGTCCAGGGGAAAAAGCGAGGCAATGCACACTTTCCCTGGCATAGACTGCCTGCTTGACTCCCCTTCTCTTCCTCAGAGATAAACCCAGCCTAACCTCAGCAGTGCTTTCTAGGCAGCTCCCTCCCAAATTATTTTGTTGGGATATGAGAGGAGGCGATGCAAGGGCTATTCACAAGGCAGCAGGCAGGAGCTGACACCGAACCTGGCCCGTTAATCATTAATGCTGCACTGGACAGGAACGGCACAAAAACCGTCACAGCAATCCTGGACACCCCAGTTGAAGATTAATTTGCCACCTACCTTAAATGTGGGCACAGGAGGTGGCAGCCCTGTGTCTGCAGGCACAGCAGGGAACAGGGACAGGAATGGGCTGGGTGCAGGGAAAGGACCTCCCTCAAAGCTGGGAACAAGGGAAGAAGCCAAGCAGAGCCCCTTCCTGGGAGCCTTTTGGGCACCTTGGCATTTATGACTTTTTAATCATAAATGCTTTTGGTATTTAGGACTTTTTATGAAGCAGAGGGTGCTGAAAATTTAGGATCAGTTCCCTGGGCTGGGATGCAAGTGGCTGGACACAGCACCACTGACTCCCTCCCATGAGGGAAGGAGTTGGGGCCAGCACACAGAGCATCCTTCTAGTGCTGAGATCTCTCCATTCAAGAGGACTGGGTGTGTTATCCCAGAGGACTCTGGCTGGAAGGCGCTTCCCTCCATCTGTGGGGCACAGAGGAACCCATGTGCCATGGGAAGGGTCAGCCTGGATCTTGTCTCCCACATATCAGCCCGTCATCGGAGCACAGGGACTTCCTGCTTCCCTGGCACTGAGATGTCCAACGAAAAACTATAATGCATAAAAATAAACACCACCAGAAATTATGCAAAATTCCCCAACCCCCACAAGCTTTGGAAAGGTCAAGTTTCATGCCAACGCTATTCTGCTTTTGTTTAATTATCAGCCAGCTCCCGGGAGGTAGAGCAGCCTGGACAGGTTCTTCTTTGTAGGGCTGCACAAAGCCAGGGAGGCTGGGCTGGAGGGGACTGCAGGGGCTGGGTGAGAACTGCAGCTCGTGCTACAGCTGCTGCCACGTAGGGCTGAGCTGTGGCAGCCACTGGATCGGACTTCCAGGGCGGGCAGGCCAGGGGACAGTGCCTGGCCAGCTCCTGGGATTGCCAGGAATGCTCCTGCACCAGCAGGATGCATCAGGAAGTGAGTGAGACCTCCCAAAAAGGGCAGGATGATGAGCGACCCGGCTCATCTAACGAGAGCCCCCGGGACTGAGCCCCTTGGGTAATGAGCCCTGGCACCACCAGCACCTGATGAGCCAAGGCTCCCCATCAGCCTGGCACAGGTTCTCCCTTCAAGGGGTTAACCTGCTTCTGCTGTCATCCCTCTGCTTCAGGAGGGGAGGCTCCGACAAACGCAGCAGTCGGCACGTGGCTCCCTGAGGTGACCACACAGACCCGGAGGGTGTCAGACCTGAGCACAGTCGCTCTGCAGGGCTCTGCCCCCAGCACTCCGAAGAGCAGGTGGAGCCTCCTCTCGCCCAGGTGCCCTGGCAGAGGCTTGGTGCCGCAGGTTTGGCTCTGCAGGAGGAGGAGGTGGAGGCTGCCAGGAGGTGAGAGCCCCTCACCAAGCCTCTGGGACTATGTAAAAAAACTTCTGCTAAGGGGTTGCCCTGCCAGAAAGCTGTGCTTGGTCCTGGGCAGGGGCAGCCTGGCTGCAGGGATCAGGCAGGGGAGCAGGAGGCAGCAGGTCGGGGGTGCAGGTTGCAGCTGGTCCATGCTGGTGGGTGACACTCTCACACTACCACTTTATTTCAGCCCTGTGGTCTCTGCCCCAGAAATGGGTGCATCCCCAGCCCTCCTAGAGTTCCCTGCCCCATAGGGGCAGACATTTGGAGTGGTCAAGAGGGTGACAAGGCTGTAATTTTCACGACAGAGCAGCTGGAGGTGCCAGGAGGAACACGGGGGCGAGTCACCAGGCAGCTCGTCAGAGTTTCCATCAGAAATGGAGATAAAAGTGATAAAGCTTGAGGAGGAAACAGCAAACCTGTGCCAGCCCAGCTAGAGCTGCATGGTACCACACAGAGGACCTCTGCTGGCACAGGCATGGGACCACTGTTAGCCCATGGCCAGGCCTGTGCAGAGCAGGACACCAGAGGACAGGGGTCTGTCCTTTCCAGGCAGGACCCCAGAGCCAGGGAGCCCAGCCCTGTACCCTGCACGGGGCCAGCTATGAAACACACGAGGCTTAACAGCTTTGCAATGTTTACTCTTGAAAAAATAATTCAATTCAGAAAGCATCAAACCCTGGTGATGCCACACCCCCAGCCCTGCCACGGCTGCCACTCTGGAGCCCTGCTGGGAGGACAGGGAGGGACGGAGAACAGCATCCTGTGGGCCTGGCATGGTGTGTGGAGAAGGGGGAGCCTAAAGCCCACCAGCTGAGTCCTGCTGTCACTGAGAGCAGGGAGCCACAGAGCCCTGTTTGGCAGGAGAGGAGAGGGGAACTCATGTTTAGCCATCCCCCATCCCTAGGACCACCTTCTCCAGCCCCAAGAGGAGCTGGCAAGAAGCCAAGCCTGAGCCCTACCCGAGAAGAGCAAGAGGATGCATTTAGTTTCAAGGGGAAGAGAAACTGAGCCTTGGGAACAGAGGTGCCAAGTAAGGGCAATGGAGAGCCATACTGAAGTTCTTCCAAAGCAGGACATGGGGAACAAGCTACTTTTTCTCAGAAAGAAGTCCCTTTTCCATCCTTGTAAAAGACCTGCCTTACCCTGAGGGCCAGCACAGGGGCCACCTGCCCACTGGCTGCCAGAGCAGAGTCCCATGGAAGGGCAGCACTGGGGTGGCTGGGGAGGGCAGGGCTGAGCCCCACACTGGTACTGCAGCCTCAAAGGTGCCACTCTGCATGCTCTTGTCCCCCTCCTGCATCCATCCCATCCCTGCTGCTGGGGCAGGCATGCAAGGGACTGTGAGGGTCAGTCCCTGCAGTCATGCTGGAGCTCTGCTGCATCCACACTGGGATCATCTTGGCCAAGAGGAGTTTCCTGGTTCACAAGTTTTCATTCCTATGCTGGGCAAGGGAGGAAAGCAGGAAACAGAGGGTGGAGCCAGGGGGACAAGAGACAAACCTCCTGTGACTGCACCTGTGCAGACTGGGGGCTGCCAGCTCTCCATGCTGCTTCCTGTTGTCCACCCCTTCCCAGGAGCAATAAATAAATAAGTTAGTGTAGTGTACACCCCAATGCTCAGTTCACAGTGAGAAAATGAAGGGGAATAGCCCCTGTTACCTCAGGGAAAGGGCTGAGCAGCAACTCCTTCTCCCAAAGGCAAGCCAGAGCCCTGCATCCCTGCCTGAGGCCAGGAGACAGGCAGAGAATTGATCTCCTGCTGCACGGATGAGAGGAGAGCTGTACTGAGCAAGGGGACCAGGACTGTCCCCCTGGGGTGCAGGGACATTAGTACCAAATGGCTGGGGATGGGAGGGGCCCTGGGATCCTTCCTAAGGCACAGAACCCCTTCCCTCTCCCTCTGCACGAGGGCCGTACCGCAGGGAGGGCCATCCCAGACCCGCTCACAGCTTCCCTGCCAGCAACTTACCACAGTGAGGGCAGGAATTCAGAGGAGAAACTCTCTCTGCCTTCAGCAAAAACAGGGCATACCAGGGCAGGAAGATGGAGAGGCAGGGTGCAGTACCACAGGCAAGGACCACAGTGCAGCATCCCCTGCTCCAGATGACCTTGGCCATCCTGCCCCTGCAGCCAGGGCATGATGCCTGCTGGCTGCTCCCTTCTCGCTCTGCAAGGCACTTTCAGCCCCTCTCCCACGACCCAGGGGCAGGGCTGCTCCCCACAGAGAAGGTGGGTGAGGACAGTCTCAGCCAGAGCACACGGCCTGCTCCGCTTCCACCTACAATCACCTCCAGCTTCCAGAACTGACCATCCTCGTGCTGGGTGTGGGGCGTCCCCTCCATGTCTGCTGCAAGTCCAGCTCCTCTCCAGCATTCCCTTTTCTGTGGGCTGGGCTGCACCAGTACCTGCAGCCCACGGAGCAAAGCCAGGGTGCAGGAAGATGGCCACCCAGCACACAGTCTTCAAGGTGCATCCATCGTGCAGGTAACAGGAGAGATGCTGGAATATCCCCTCTTCAGCGCTTGTTCACCATGGGGCACAAAGCCAGCAGGCAAGAGTTAATAAATAACACCCAGCTGGCAGGCTGCAGCACTCACACCATGCTGGCTGCCTTCTCAGAACTTCAGGGCCAAAAAGGAGAGCAGAAGTGTTTTTTGAGGCTCCCTCTAGGCTCCAGTTGAGCATCTCTTTCCTCCAGCCTTGCCCAGCCAGGGGGCAAAAGGAGCAGCGTTAGTAGAGTGTCTGTGTTAAAAAACCAAGTTCCTGGGATGGGGGTAGCATATCTACAGGGAAGGACCCTGTCCTGTGCAAGGGAAAGGGAGACCACAACAGGGGGCTGGAGGGAGCCCAACACCTGCTTTTGCAGCCCAAAACAGGAGTCTGTATCCAGTCACCAGCCTCCGAGAGCTGCTGCCAACTCTGTCTCTGCACCGTGGGGGGTCTCTGTGCTCCCCTGGTCCCCTCTGCTGCCAGCCTCATGTCTGCTCTGCTGCTGCAACCGCTGGCACTGCCACCGCCCCCTCCTCCTTGGCAGGGGGCTCCATGTAGATTGGTGTCACCGACGAGGGCTTCTTGGACCTGCAGGTGAGGGGGCTGGATGGGAGCAGGCAGAGCTGATGGCTCCCCTCAGGACCCCAATTTCCAACAGCACTGCCTGGCATGATCTCCTTCCCACTGGGACATCCTACAACCCTGGGAATGTATCCTGGCCCCCCTTTCCACCACACTGACTAAGGAGTGAAGGTGGCATCCCCCGAGGATTGGGCTGGGACAGAAGTGGATGATGGTGTGTGCCAGGCAGGGGACAGTGCCATAAGGGTGGGGCATTACTGAGCCCTTCGTGTCCCTGATACTCACGAGTAAGGGGAGGCAGGGACCCCCACCACAAGGAAGTGGTTTTTCTTGCGGAAGAGCCGCCACAGCCCCTTGTGGTTCCCACGGACGTCCAGGTCCCAGATGTGGAGGCACTAGGATGGTGAGAAGGGAGGAAAAGGCATCAGAGCCTGGGGATGGACACCAGGGCCAGGTGTCCCTGGCATGGGAAGAACCACAGCCCCTGCCCTCACTGAGACACAGCAGAGAGGGCTGTACCCCAAGACTGGGGTGGCACAGGGCTGCATCCCTCCAGCCGCATCAAGAGCTTCAACATCACCCAGGGACACCAAGAACCCATTTGGTGAGCTGTGTCAATGCCATGGGAAAACCCAAAACAACAGCCAAGTGTTTCCCAGCAATGCAGAGACCAGTGCAGGACTGAGGACAGGCCATGTCAGGGCCCCCACCTTGGCAAGTTGAGTCCAGGTGGTGAAATCTGCTTCCTGCTCCATCCTGATGAACATGACATAGACCCTGCCCTCAGTGTCGGGCACAAAGGAGTCCTCACAGGGGTTCTTGCTGTGGTCCAAGACCTCAGCCTCACTGTGGAAACAGAGCAAGGAGTGAGAGGGGACCCCACCTTCTCCTTATTTCCACTTCAGAGTACTTCAGACATGCAGGATGTGGCCGGGGCCACCAGGGCCACTTCCACCCTTCCCTCTCTTCTGGTTGGTTCACCCAGTGTGTCTTTTGGTCTCCCCACCTTCCAGCAGGCACTCACCCCAGGAGCCGATGAATTTCAGTCTCATAGTTATCCTTCCTCAAGCTGTTGGAGAAGGAGAGAACACGGAGATCAGAGCAGAGTCAGACAGTTTGATCAAAAAAAGACTGCCCCAGTGTAACACTAAAGGCAGCTGGAACTGACAAATGGAGAGCAGGGACTGCCACACATTCTTGAGGTGTGGCAGCAAAACCACAACCCTTCAACATGCCCACCTGGAGCACACAGTAGCCAAACCCAACCTTGCAAAAACCACTGCCAAGACTCCCCAGCAGAGGCCAGTGTGCTAATGCAGGAGGTTATGGCCACTCCAGATGGGAGATGACTCCAGCACAGGAGACAAGGGTCAGACCAAGCAGCTGTTTCATCAAGGTCTCACTGTGACCAGCACTCACCTCTCCACATTTTTAAGCTGGACATTTGGAACTGTGTTGAACTTGTGCTTCTTGAAATAGGCCTCCTGGGAGAAAGAGAGAGGGTAGGGAAAGAAAACCAGGTTTGATCATGGTCAGCAATACCTGGAGATGACCTCAAGCAGTGCCACTACTTGAGGAGGTGTCCGAGTCAGAGCTCAGCAGTGGGACAGGGCCTGGGGGCTGCGGGAGGGCACTCACATGGAAGTAGCCGTTCATGTTGAGCCCCACGATGCCGAAGTGGTAGGAGCGCGAGATGTCCGGGATGATGCACTCCCGGCCCTTCCGCTGCTCCGGCATCCGCATCCACATGTCCCAGTCCCAGAGCTGGGGAGGGAAACTGCTACTCACACAACTGCTACTCTGGCAATAGGCTTTGGTAGTGTGGCCATCCAGGGACTTTTCTGGGTGCCCACACTGGTACAGCCCCTTTGGCCCCAGCTCTGTGGATGGTTATGTGCTTCCTCAAGTCACTGCCTGTCCCAAATCCATTCTGCTTGGGCATCCTTCCCAGTATAAGCACAGGGATAACCCCTCCAAGAGCTGGTCACCCAGGGACTGCTGATGGGCAGAGATGGGGACGTAGAAGAAAAGGTCCTTCCAAGGTACTCACCTTCTCAGGGGTTGGCCACTTTGGCTCCAGCTCATCCTTGTACAGGTTCTTCCTAAGCACCCATCCCAGGCCTGGCATGGTTTCCACACGGTACAGGAGCGATGGGTCCTCAGCTGTGTGCTCATAGCCCTGCAACGTTATGGGGAGTGTTCAGCACCCTGAATGCACCTGTCCCCCACCAAAAAAAGGGAGGCATCATGCTCCGTTGAGCTTCTCATCATGGGAAGAAGGGAACAGACACTGGGAAGCACATGGCAGGGACAGGAGGGTGATTTGCAGGGGCACTTGTGAGGAGTCCAGGGCTGGGGAGACAGACCCACTCAGGATGACAGTGGGGACACACCCCCTGCTTTAAAGATAGAACCTGGACCCCAGTCTGACATGGAAACAACACAGGACAGAGGTGGCCCTGCTCCACCATCCTTCCCTGACCCACCTGGTCATTCCAAGCAGAGATGCAGTACAGGCTCTCATCCTCCTCCAGAAGGTGTATGGACTGGCTCAGAAAGCTGAGGGAAGAGTTGACCCTAGTCAAACACCCTTCTACTGTGCAAACCAAGGCAAACCCAAACTGAGCCACCCCCAACTGCTGGAACCGCTTATCCCAATTTTCAGCCTGAGATAGCTGATGCTGGTGGGAGACCAGAGGAGGAGCACCCAAACAAGCTAAGCTGCATCTCACCATGGGGGAAGGACAGCATTGTCTCCTGTCCATCAGTCTCTTCTCCTTAAGAAGAAACAGGAGCCTCATCAGACACTGTCCCTGTCCACTGGCTATGGGGCAGCTCCAACCATGTGAATGGATCAGTGTCCCCAAAAAGCCAACCAGGAAGAGATCCCCAACCCTGAAGTCACCATGCACTGATTGCCAGGAGAGTGGCCTCAGACTCTGAAGGAAGAGCTCAGTTATGGCTTTTGCCTGAGATCTGCTCAGCCTCAGATAAGTGAACTACAGCTGGCAGGGGTCTGGCCTCTCCTGAGCATCCAGAGAGCTTCCAGGAAATGATCCTGCACAGGAACCCCAAACTTTACCTGAAGAAGTCAACAGAAATGTCAAGATCTTCCTCCAGAACCACAGCAAATTTAGCATCCTGTAGGGCAAGGAGAACATCAGAAGGATGGAGAGGAACACGACAGCAGACACAAGCAGTGTGCTGTGTCTGTGCAGTTCCTTGCCCTGGAGGACTGGTCCCAGCTCCTGTGGGACAGGGATCACAAATTCCAGGGGAAGGCTGTGCTGTAGCAGTCTCACTCACCGGGAACAGGTTGAAGGTTGCAGTCAGACTGGCTTTGTAGTGCTACAAGAAAAGACAATCATTGCCTGTGTTAGCATCAACTGGCACAGATATGGGCTAGGCCTGCCTCCCCCAAATGATATTCCAGGCCCTTGGAAATAACTGTTCCAGGATTTGGAAAGCTCTCTCACCTGGGAAACTCTGGCGTTTTTAATGCTGATGGGAGTGTGCTGTATTCCTGAGAGGCCAAACAGCTCCACGACATCCATTGGCTCCTGCAATGGAAAAGTACAAAGCTCGTCAAATGTGTGGGTCATTCTCCCCTCCCCTGCCAGGGTCAGCTCCCCAGGACAACAGGAACATCCCCTGCATGTGGCTCTCTTCTTGGGGAATAGTGAGGCCCAATAGAGACCCTGCAGCACAGAACCTGCCGAACCCTTGTGGCCCTTCAGTATCACCATGACTTTGTTAGCCCTTTTTGCAGACCCAAAGTTGTATCCAAGACTATCTGGGAGGTCCCAACTCCCAGCCCTGCACAGTGCAGAAAGAAAACAGGTATAGCCAGTACCACCTAATAGCTGCTTAATGGCAAGGCCACAATCAACTCAATTTTCTCTCACAGTTGCCAAGAAAAGGACCTTTCTGACCAAGCACAGGGGTCAGAAGTAATCCAAATTTGGGCTGATGTATCTCTGCCCCAAGAAGGAGCTACCAAGGCCTTCTCCATCCCCTTAATGTGCATCCCACCTCCTGGCCACAGAAGAGAGAAGGAGATCCCATTGTACCAACCCTTCCCCCTCTCCCAGGTATCCACCATGGCAGCTCAAGCATCTAGGCTGCCCCCTCGTAGCTAAGGGATGCTGCTCCTGTTGCCATGGCAATGGATGCTGCTATCTTTAACTGCTCTGATGTGGTGCAGTAAGAGCCTGCATAAACAAGCCAGCTCCCCCAGCCCCACAATGTGGCAGTGGTGGGAGAGACCTGCAAGGGAACAAATGTCTCCATCCCAGGGCAACCAGGCAGTACCTCACTGGATGCTGCAGAGATGAGGCCTAGCAAGCTCCTAAGACCTACTAAGATCCCACATGCCTGTCCCAGAGTACATTCCACTGCCAGAGAGACATGACTTTCAGTGAGTAAGACTCCCCAGGGCTGTAAAGGGTTGAGTGAGAGGAAGCTCTTTGCCTATAAAGGGCCAGTTCTCCTCCACACGGCCCCAGCTTTCATGAACCCCAAGCTTTGAGCCTTGGGAAAACACTGTTTTCTGTCTCTTCACCTCTTACTGAGAATGGAGCTGGACAGGCATGGCTGGGCTGCTTTGTTCCTCTCCATGTGAAGAACCTGACAGGTGGTGTTACACCCAGAGCCTGCTCAAAGGGCTGGTGATGCTCATCAAGTGAGAAAAGGGGACGGGGAGAGCCCAGCATGACCACTACGTGCCATTCCTGAACACCAAGCCCCTCCTGACATGGAGATGTCAGTCCTGGGCTTTGGGAAAGGTCAAGGCAGCTTTATCCACACCCATGGCTTGGCTGACTTTGTGTAGGGGCAGGTGAGGAGCAGCGTGACGCAGCAGGAGGAAGGTGACAAGGCTCTCAACTTGCCATCCACCAAGGACTGGGCCAGCAATGTGCTGGGGGAGCACAGAGCTGGGCACAGGGATCTCTGGCAATGCTCTCACCTCGTAGTAGCCATCGATGAAGACTGTGATCATCTGTGGATTGACACCCTGGGCTGACAGCAGGGAACGCAGCATCCTGCGGAGACACGGAGGGGCCTGAGCGCAGCACAGCCCCAGTGGGCACAGGCCCTGCAGCACAGGGGTGTGGGTCCCTTGGCATGGGGGAAAGTGTGCACGGTTAGGGAACAGGACCTACCTACGCCTTCCCTTCCCTCCCCCAAGCTCTGCCCTTGGTGCTCATGCAACCCCAGGAGGAGGCTGGATCCTGCCAGCAGGAGAAAGGGAAGGGCCTGGGCCATGCCTGGTCTCGTGACACGGAGCAGAGGAGCTGTGCCCTCTGGGAGTGCTCACCTGTACAGGTAGTTGGGGCGGTTCCCTGCAATGACAGCTACTGGCACGTCAAAGACTTTATTGTCTTTGAGCTGGAAGAGAACAATGAGTGTGAGTGGGGGTGGGAGAGGCCATGCAAATCAAAATGATGTAATGATTCTACACCACTGAGAGCAAGATCCAAGGGTAGGGGCCCACTGTTAAGGCAGCAGAGCTGCATAGTCCTACCTCTTGGCTCAGGGCCACACCAACCAACCAGGATGCCCTCAGCACTACTGGAGACCCTGCCAGCTTCCCTTCTTCACCTCACCTCTGACCCAGCTCCAAAATTCCAGTTTGCAACCACTCAGAGACCTGTGTCTGAACCCTTCAGCACCGTGCCAAGGACAGCCCAAAAGTCACAATAGCTGCTCTGTCTCTAGATGTTCAGGCTCTGCTGTTTACACTGGTATCCCTAGAAGAGGGTAACTATTCCTGGCAACTCAAAGCAAAAGAATTTCCCTGCCCCAGCATGACCTGCTCCCAAGTATTCACCTCACCTTTGCTGGGGCTGAGGGCTTGCCCAGGGGCAGCTTGCATCACTCAGCTAGTGCTTAAGGACAGTGCTCTGCATCAGCTGCAAAACACACCTGGTGTGGCCCAGCCCTCCCTCCTGGAGCCTTCCTGAGCACTGCCCCTGCACTCACGGGGTCAGGGTTGAACTCGATGGGTGTGGGGTCTTTGCAGCTGCAGACGCTGCCGTAACCTTCCACTTTGCTGCAGAACCTCCTGCGGCGCCGGTTCAGCTCCGTGTCAGGCCAGTGGCACTCGGCATCTGGGGCACCAAGGAGGAAAGACAGACCTGTCACCCCACAGACTCACCTTGGGTGCTCCAGGCTGAGATACCACACACATGGCTCTCCCTGGGCTCAGCCAGCACGCCAGTCCTCGGCAGTGAACGAGCAACACTTTGGATGCCAGATACAACCCCAGGAGCCATTCGGAGCCCAACCCCATCTCTGGCCTCTCTGAGCAGCAGTGGGTTGTTCAAGGCCAACAGTCAGAAAACAGACCAGACCAGGTCTGGTTTGGAGAGGTGACAATTGGCCATGTTCCCTCCTCTCCACCCTCACCTTTCTCAACAACCATGCCTGGAATTGCCATGAAAGCAGGAAGAAAGGGAGCTAAGCCCATTTTAAAAGTTACCATCATCATCATCTCAAAAAGCCTGAAATCCAGACCGATGGCTTTGACTTAAAACCAGGCAGGAGGGAGGCATCTCCCAGAGACACCACAGAGCAGACTGTACTTCTTACCTTCCACAGATGTCAAGTGAACTTCTGTCTTCAGCAGAACAGGGTCACCCCATGTTGAGAGGGCAGGTGACTTGGCATGCTTCTCCCCATACACTTCTCCTGGAGCAGGAACACAGGGTCAGGACTGCCTGGAAAGGCCCAGCCCCACTTTGCCAAGTCATGACCAGCAGCTGTCAGCCTGGGGAACAGCTTGGCACCTTTCCCCACTGGCCTCTGGAAAATTGCTGAAAGAACATGTGCCTCCTCCATACTGTCCCTCACCCCCAGGAATGGAGCTGCCACTCTCTGGATTTGTTCTCTGCTCATAGAGCCTGTTGGGGATTGGCTGGGTTTTTCTTTACCTGGCTTCTCCCAAAGAAAGGAGCCACAAACCCTCTCCCAGCCTGTGCAAGACTCACCCCCCTTCTTCCCCACAAATGTCCACATGTCCCTCCAGCTCAGGAAAGGTGCAACTTGGCTCCCCAGGCTTTTCAGGACGTTCTTGGCTGTCTCCTTGAGGTGAAAGGAGCCTTCATCCTGGAATAAAACACAGCCCTGCAGCTGAGGTCTGGCTCCTGACAGGGAAAAGTCTCCCATCAATATCAAAGGGGTACAGGGCCCACTCCTACCCTTGAACCAGTTAAGCCAGAAACCTTCAGGGTCTCGGTGCCACTAAAGCTGTCAGTGGCTTCATGATGACCCACAGTGAGGTCAGAGGAATCATGAACTCCTGTTTCCTTGAGACCAAATTGTTCTCAAGCAGGGCCATGCGTTAAGCAACACTTCCCACATCTAAACACAAAACCTTGAAGCAGCAGTACTGCTTCCACAGCAGCCCAGACCCAGCACTGTCCACTGTCCACTGTAAAGCCTGGAACTGGGAGCCAGAAGGATCCCAGCACATCCTTCTATTTCCTCATGTCCATTCTCCACCTAACCCCTTGTCTATTGGTATGGGCTCTGACACATCTGCTTTTTGCTCTTCTGCTTTGCTGGGCACAGCAGTACCTGCAGCAAGAAGGGAGAGCAAGAGGACAAGGGAGGTGATCCAGACAGAGAGTCACAGCCCCATGGGGATGTGACATTTAGTCCTGGGAATGCCTGATGACATTTAGGAGGCTACTGCCCAGATGAGCTTCAGGACATCCTGACTCAATATGACTTTTTTTTTTTATATTAGGGTCACATATACCTTAATGGTGAAGATTAGGATCCGGCCCCGGGCAACCATGTTGAGGAAAAGTACCATGGCTTCATCTTCATGGGGGGAGTAGGTGTCAAAGACCCTCTTGGCCATCACGTGACCCTGTTGGTATTCATACATCAGATGCATCTTAAATACTAAATGGTATGGACACACAGAATTATGGAAATCTGCCCTGGAAGCCTCATTCCCTGAGCAACACAGGGAGTGGCTTTTCTGGTATGCCAGGGAGTTAGTCCTCAGAGTTACTCCCCAGGCAAGCCCAGCCCTCAAGCCTTCCTGCATGGAGGTCCATGGGAAGCATCACCCAACCTCACAACTCCTCCCCTGCCTATTCCCCAAGGACAGCAGGCAGCACAAGGAAACCCTGCAGGGACTCTCTGGATGACCGTGCCATGCTCTGCAAACTGCACACAAAAAGCATTCAGGGGCTTCCCTCCTGGCTGCCCCTGCCCTCAGGCACCCAACAGCTCAAGAGCAAGGACAAACTGCCCAGTTTAGGAAGATGCTGGGATGTTTTACCGTGGCCTGATTTAAGACGATGACATGGATCCCTCTTCCCTGCTCCCGAGCCTCATCTTCCAGGACCTGCAAGTGGATAAATGGTGAGAATCGTATGCCAAGACCTCTTTTATTCCCTTCCCATTCTGTACAGCAGAGCCCCCAGAAAAGAGGCAAATCTCTTTGTCTTTGCTCATGGCACTGATGGGTGCCAGAGTAGAAGTCCTGGCAGCAGAACTTCTTGCCAGCCACTGGAGTGCTCTCACCACTGTTGTTTGTGGCTTCACCTGTTCAGCTCTGCCCACCCTCTGCTCACAGGACAGCCAGCAGTGTCCTCTCTCACTGTCACTGTCACTCACCGTCGTCCCATCCACAGCCACATAGACCTTCGACCGGCTGGAGTACACCTCGACATCCAGGACCTTCTTGTTGTTGACAGGGTGCCTGGGGACCTCCACATTCAGCATCTCGTCATCTACAGCAGACAAATTCCCAGTCTCAACCAGCCAAGGCATCTCTAGCTTGTCCCTGCTCTGTGCTAGCCCACCCAGAAGGGCGTGACCAGCAGGCACCCCAGCCCAAGGAGTCATGGGTTGGAATATACAGGGATGGCAGGAAAGAGGAAATATCAAATGACAACAGCCCTGGCCTCAGCTGACCCCACCGAGATCTCTGCAGCCAAATGTGCTAAAGCCTTCAGTAGACAGACCAGGAAGGGAGCAGCATTTTCTATTAATTTTTGTTAAACTCACATGCACAGACCTGTTTCTTGTGATGTAGCTGGTCACAAGTTAGCCTTGACTTAAAGAAACCCTCTGGTTTCCTTGCTTTCAAAGCACAACAGGAGGCTGTCCCTCACCATAGTCCTGTGCAGACTCCTCTTCCTCCTCATAAGCAGCTCTCCTGGTGTCCAAGATCAGCTTGATGTTCACAATGACGGTCACAAGCAGGAAGAGGACAGCACCTGTCTGCAATGCAGGATGGTTTGTATTACAAATTTATAAGTAACAACCCCAAAACCAGCCTGCCTTGGCATGGGCTGCAGGGCACCCCAAGGAGATCCTGCATGGGATCACAAGCATCTGACATTTTCCCTGATTTTTTTTGAGGAAAGCAAAGAGAAAGAAATACAGGTGACCGAGTTTCAGGATGAAATGCATCCATCAGCTGGAGAGCACTGACTCCTTGATATGTGAGAATTAACCCACTTCCAACATATCCCTGCTTCCAGGTCTGTGAGCAGATTCCTCCTAAATTATTGCATCAAGGCTGAGGGTCCCTGCAGGCAATGAGTTTGGTAATTCAGAGTTACAACTCCCAGGGTAACCTTAACTTCTGCCTCTGCTGCAGCATCACTACTCTCATCTGTCCCTCTGGAACCAGAGGATGCACTCAGGGTATTCAGAGGAGAGGAGATGCTGTACAGCTGAATCAAACAAAGGGATGAAGCTGAGGTCTGATTTCAGGAAACTGCACTGTACCACAGGCTGCAGAGACCAGCCTGCAGCCTTACTGTCTGCAGCAAACTTCAATTGCAACCCTTGTGGATGCTGGCACAGAGGGCTTGGGAAGGTCCAGAGGCTGTGGAACAGACCCTTGACTCTCTGAGGTCATGAGTGGGGCTGGGATCACACACTGGCCTGCCCTTGGTGAGAAGCACTAGAACAATTCCTGCCCTATCTGTCCAGCTACTGCCTCAGAGCTCCGTGTTGCTGCTATCTCTGCCAAGCAGGTCCAAGGAGTAACTGAGGAAAATGGAAAACCAGCAATAAGACAACACGATGGTATAAATGTCACTATGGCATTTTGGCTTGTTAATTTGCTGTTGACTCAGGACGATGAGCACCTTTTGGGATCTGTGCACAGAAAGCTTTTAATTAAGCATGAACAGAGCTGTGGGCTCATGGAGAGGCAGCAAGGCCACCTCACCAACCTGCCTAGAACTTCTGCCCTCATCAGCACTGGGGACATGAGGGAACAGCCCTGGTGACCAGAGTGAAAAAGGCAATAAGGAGTAAGAATTAAGCAAGACCAGCAGCCAGAGCTGGCTTAGTCAAAGCTAACTGATGAATGCTTGGCTGCTGTAGACCTGGCTATCCCATACCTGCAGCTCTGGTCTACCTATTTTAAGCCAAATTTTCATCTGTGTTTTAAGCAGTGCCACAAAGTACAGAGATGTGTGCAGGCTCTACCCTGTTGCCTCAGCATGGTGAGCAATAACTGCCTGAATGACCAGACCCATTCCCATGCCTTGAACACCCTATCAGACACAGAACTGAGCAGTCTTCTTGCCCAGGGAGCCCTCATGAGCCTTTATCCTCCCAGGCACATGCAAAACCCTCCCCTGCTCCCTCCCACAGCGACCAACTGTCAGATCTCATGAGCTCCTCTCAGGAAAGGCCCCTTTTCTGTGTTTTGCTGCCATAGGGCCAAACCTTCCTGTCCTTACAGCCCCAGACTCCCCCCAGGATACCGTCTCCATCAAGGATTAGCTGTTTTACAGCACAAGCAACCAAGCCTGAGGCACCAGCTGCCTCTGGGGCATGAGATCCTATTACCAAGCCCTATTTTCTCTGTCCACCTGTTGTGCCTTATACCAGGCTTGGTTTGCAAATCAAACAGCTAAAGGCTGAGCCCTGCAGCAATCAGCATGGGTCCAGAGCCAGATTTCTAGCTGAAAGCTTCCCAAGGCCACCTGGATAATTGTATCTCCTCCCAGAGCCACTCAACAGGTCTGAAAAGCGCTGCTACACATGGCAGACCCTTCCACACACAGGCACTTGGAGGCAGCTTCTTGAGGAGTAAGTTATGCTTCCTCAGCATGTCAGGTCACCCAGACTGTCAGCAGATGCACTTCCACCCATGCAGCTGCTCCATACACTTGTAAATCCTGTAGATTATCCTTCCTAATCCACGGCAGGGCGGCGGGTGACTCACCTGGCACAGCTTCCGCAGCGCACGCTGATTCATCAGCTTGTACTTCCAGGCCAGGTACCAGCTCCGCTTCTTGTGGGGCTTCACAGCGGGGTTGGGCTTCCACTCGTCCATAGTCCTGGGGGCTGGCACGGGTGTGGGGCGGGGGTCAGGATGTGCGCTGCTCTCCTCTCACGTCCATCGGGGCTCCCTGCCGGGATGGGTGCAGGGTGAGCGAGGTGCCTTCAAACCCCCTCCCCAGCAAAGACAGAACCTGGCACAAGCAGTGGCCGGGGACTGCACTGATGTGCTATGAGCAAAAGTCCTTTGGAGCCTCCCTGCCTGCCAGAATTCCTGCTGGGAGCCATGCAGGAGGCCAGGCTTTGCTGCGGGGTGAGGGGAAGCCCCTGAACTCATGGGCCAGTGCTCCAGGCCAAGCCCTCAGCGAGGCTGCTGCAGCGCCACGGGCCCACTCCCACGCTCTGGGAAAGAAAAGCAGCCCGAAGTCACAAGCAGAGATAGATCCCGGACCGGGAGTTGTTATGGAATGGGCCATCATTGGCCGTATGGGCCAGCGGGGTCCCTGGTGGAAAGACCCTCCCCACCAACAGCCCGATCCCCGCTGTGGGGGTGCAGCCAGCCGGGCACGGGGCGCAGCAGGGGCAGCGTCCCACCGGAGCCTCCAGCAGCGCGGGCAGAGGAGCTGTGCCGCGGGAGGCCGGGCGCCCTGCGGGGAGCGAACCGCGGGGCCTGGGCGGGATGCGGAGCCCCGGCAGAGCCAGGGAGCTGAGCCGAGCACGGCGTGCCCCAGCGAGGCCAGGCAGGGCGGGGAGAGGAGCGCTGAGGGGCCCGGAGGCACTCGGGGGACGGAGGTGGCGAAGGGCACCCAGGCGCTCCGGGCGGGGCGGGAGAGCCGGGGCTGAGGGCGGCAATGAGCGGCGGCGGGGACAGGGGGACCCAGGCGCTTCGGGACCGCGGGGAGGCCGGGGAGGGCCGGAAGGCGCGTGCCGGCCGCGCTACTCACGGGGAGGCTGAGGCGGGGCCGGGCAGGGCAGGGCCGGTCCCGGCTCGGCGGTGCCGCCGCCGCCCCGAGCACCCTCCGCGCCGCTTCCGGCGCCGCAGCGACACCGCGGGGGCGCGGCCGGCGCCGGCC
>VWZP01004751.1:498119-576606 GCA_013396995.1 Dicaeum eximium | reverse complement strand
CGCCTCCGGACGCTCCGCCTCGAGCTGGTGAGTGCCGCGGTACCGGGAGCGCTGCCGGCCGTCCCCCGGTAACTGACCGTCCCAACCCGCGTCACCGCGGCCGCCTCGGGCAGCCGCTTGCCACCCCCGGTGACAGTCCCGAATAGTGCCCGCGCTCCGCCCGCATTCTGGGGAACCCCCCTTGCTCCTCCTGTACGGATTAACAGCCCCCAGCTCATACCCCTTCCCCGGCCGCTCCCTGCCCCCGGCCCACGCAGCATCCACCCCCGGGGTCCCCCTCGGCCACCTCCGTCCTGTCCCCCTCGCACCCCCAGACGCCGGCTCTGTCGGAGATGGCGGTGTCCGGGATCAGAATTTAGGGCAGGGACCTTCGCCAAGGGCATGGTGGTGGATCTGCTCTCCCCCGGGTGTGACCCCCAGGGTGACAAGGCACAGGCACGGCTGGGAGCTTTCCCGGGGCTCGGTTCCTGCGGGATTTTCTGGGGTGGCCCGTGCCGGGCCGTGCTGCGGCGGCAGCCTCGCCTTTCCCGGGCACCGCGGGAGCGCCGGGGGCAGCGGCCTCGCCTCCCTCCTCGGAGGGAGCAAAGAGCGGCGATGCCTGCGCCTCCGGGAAACGTGGCGAGGTTGGGCAATGGGTTCAAGTGCAGCTGGGGGAAGGGACTCTCCCACGCATGGACATGCCGAGCGGGTGGGAATGAGCATTGTTTCCATAGGGAAACGGGCTAAATACGCCCGCATCCCTGCGTGCCCCCGGGGGCTGGAGCGCTACCCAGCCTGAGCCCTCCGCTTCGGCTGATTCAATATTCCCAGAGGTGCAAGAGCTTTCATCCTCCCTCTGCTTTCATCCTCCCTCCGCAGCGGCTGCACCCTGACCGGAGGAGAAAGGTCTCTGGGGCAGTGCCGTGTTTGCCCTGCCCAGGTGCCAGCAGCCTCAGCCTGTGGCCAGCGAGGCCTGGCTTGGGCCGGGCATTATTCACCTTGGCTCAGGAAGGCATTTCCTTGCCCTGTCCTGGCTCTTCTTGCTGGCCAGTGAGGAAATGGAGTCACCTCACACCCAGATCAGCAGCTTGGGATTGGAACCCGGGTGCCAAAACCCAGCACAGGGCTCCCCTCATCCCCCCATCCCCGTAAACAGGGACCAGAATTCTCCCCTGAGCAGCAGGAAACCAGCAAACCCAATGCTTAGAGGATAAGCTGGCCTGGGAGTGGGCGGTGGGTGGAGAATTTAGCAAATTCCCACTCTTGCCTCCTGATCTGAGGAGGAGGATTTATCCCTAGGGCTAGATCTCTTGAAAGGAGAAGGCGCCTGAGGTTTCTTTTGTGCAGGGGAGGGGAGCAGGGCTGTATCTGCCCGTGGAGAGCGTGAGGAGGAGTGTGACAGTCCCCTGTACAGCTGTCCTTGGTGCAGGTTGTGCAGTGAACTTCAGTGCATCTGGAGGAGTAGAGAGAGCAGCCTGTGCTGGGTCTCCTCCCACAAGAACCATGACTTGCTGGAGAGGGGGTTTGTTGGAGTGCAGTGGGGAGGTCAGGCTGGCAAGATCTAGCAGCAAATTGATGGCTAACTCCTTCCAGCAAGCAGTATGGAAAGCAGGGAGTGTTATCCCACCCTCTGCTTTTGGGTTGGCTCCCCGGGCATCTCTGACAGCTGCAGTTCTGTACGAGGCAGAGAAAAATGGGGAACCCCCCACCAGGGGTTTTCAGCTCTCCTCCCCCTTCATCGTCTCCCTGCCAAGGCCAGATTCTTTAGCAGTGCGTGCAGAAAAGTCCATTTTAGGCAGTTTTTTAAATAACTTGCCTAGAAAGGAAATTTCTGCACTTGGAAGCTGGCTCCTGCCGCAATCCGGGCACATCCCTGCTATTTTTTATTTAAATCCAGCTCGAGGAGCATGAGGAGGGGGTGGGAGGGCTGGTGTTGGGTCTTTACAAATCTTTGACCCTTTTTTTTCTGTCGTCTGGAGTGAGCGGTGTCACGTGCTGAAATCCTGGCTGGAGTTTTCCCAGGCTCCTTCCTCGGATGCTTCTATGGCTGTGCTGGCTGTGGGACCGGAGACAAGGATCTCAGGAGACTGGGGGGTCGCCCGTGGGCGGGCAAGTGACTCCCAGGGTACCGGATGCTGAGGATCGGGCGCTGTGCTTAGAAATGATCCCTGGGGAGCACATGGATTTCTGTCACAGCTTGCTGATGCTGGGCACAGGATGTGTTTGTGAAGGAGTCCATGGGCATTTGCAGCCTGCAGACTGCCTGCAGTATGTGCCCTGCAGTGGGTTTTCTCCCTTTCCCCCCATCATGGCCTTATTTCCTTTCCTGGCAAAATATTTGCGTCCTGCGTAGGGGAAATCCAGTGGCTTTTGGCGGCCAGTATCATACAGACAGGAATGTCTTGGCACATGGGGCTTTCCATTAGGAAAACAGATGTTTCTGCAGCGACTGAGGTTTGCAAAGAGCTTCCCCAGGCTCGGAGGGGCAGGGGTTGATGAGGCGAGTGGTGTGATCAGCAATGCCTGTCCTCCTTGTCCTCCCATTTTGGGAGTGATTTGGGTCTCCAGATCCTGCCACGTGACATTGTCACCAGGCTTGGTTCAGACCCTAGAAGGTGAGAAGTAAAGGCACGAAGGGGCCAGCCTGGGGAAGTGCTGGTGGTCCAGCCAGACACTTGCACTGAGCAATGCCTGATCCTCTTGCCCTGCCAGCAGCCTCCCAGGTCTTGGAGGATGCTCTGGGATCAGATCTGCATCCAATACCTCCAGTTCCTTGCTTGCTCCTTGTTCCCATAGAAGACAGCAACACAATTGCCTTGGATTTATTCCCTGAGGGGGTTGGAGGCACTGGGAACCATAAGTTGTTGGTCACCGATGGCCGTGTCCCCAGGTCTTGGACAGGGCCCCTGGGATGGTTCCCTGTGGGGTGTTCTCCCATACCACACTCCTCATCAAGCAGCTTAGGAGACCCGTGGCCACCACAGTGACACCTCTGCTGGGCTGGGCTGGGCCGTGGGGCCACGGGTCACCTCAGCCAGCCCGTGCTCTCTGTGTCCCCCCAGGCCTACCTGCGAGCGGTGGACGTGAAGATCCTGCAGCAGCTGGTGGTGGTGAACGAGGGCATCGAGGCGGTGAAGTGGCTGCTGGAGGAGCGGAGCACGCTGACCAGCCGCTGCAGCAGCCTGGCCAGCAGCCAGTACAGCCTGGTGGAGAGCCAGGAGGCCTCGCGGCGGGGCAGCTGGGACAGCCTGCAGGACCCCAACGACAGGCTGGACAGCATCTCCGTGGGCAGCTACCTGGACACCCTGGCTGATGACATGGATGAGTACTCCCACAACGCTGCCGAAACGGCCGCCGCGTCCGCATCGGGCAGAGCCCTGGCCAGGGCAGAGCAGGACTGGGTCAGGATCGACCCCGAGAGGGGTCTTGCCAAGCAAGAGAAGGACAAGGAGGAGCATGAGTGGCCCCACGTGGACCTCTCCCCGCCTGGGTTGCCCCAGGATCACTGGTTTGCTAAGGAGCCCCAGGTGGCCAATGGGTATTTGGGCCTTCAGTCCCCCTCTCTGGAACCAGACAAAGACACCAAATCACCACCGGGGGCAGGGGAGAGGCTGGGGAAGGGAAATCCAGGTGGGAAGGCTTGGAAAGCTGAGGCTGACCTTGAGAACTGCAAACTCAACAGCAAACTGCACCTGGAGTATGATGCCCACTGGCGCTGGCTCCAGTCACAGGATGATGTGACATTCTTATAGCCCGTGGCTTTGCCTTCCCAGTCCAGCTCTCCCAGCTGCCCACTCTGCTTCACTTGCCTGTGCTTGGGAGAGTTGGGGTGGCTGGAGAGGGGGGGCCACGCTGGCTTGGTGGTGTTGCACTGTTCCTCTGATGGCCCCAACAGCATTTGGTGATGCAGCATAAGGAACTGGGTGCCTGCCCTGCAGCACATTTCTGGGAGAGGAGGGATGAGCTGGGGCCTGGTAGATTTAATCCTTTGCTCTAGGGTATTGCTTGCAGGTGGCTGGACACCCCTCTGTTGTCCTTGGTGGTGGTGGGGAAGCCTGGGACACTGGTGGTCCTGGGATCTCTCCCTCTAATCCTCAGCTTTGTGTGTGCAAAACCTGGGGACCCTTCCCCTGAAATGACTGCCCTGAGAGGACAGGGGACACTACCATGCAGCCACAGCTTGGTGGCACCAGCATGCTCAGCGTGGGGCAGGACCATTAGGAGAGCATCCCTGTTGGAGCTGCTCATTTCCATCATTGTCTTCAAGGCCAGTGTCCATCCAGGGCAGAGTGGGCCTGGGGTTTGGCCCCAGCACATGGTGGATGCTAAAAAGCCCTTTCCTGTGGGAGAAGCCCTGCCTGGTTTAGATGCCTCTGTGAAGCCAGTCTGAGGTGGGGCTGGGGAGTTTCTGTCCGTGCCCTGCAGAGGAAGGATGATGGTGCAGACTTCCTGATGTGATGACATGAGAACAACAAAGCAGTGGGTGGGAAATGGAAATCCAATTCTCCCAGTTTGTTCCTGGACTGTCTTCCACCTTGGGAGCAGTCCTGCAGAATTCCCAGGATGTGGCAGTGCACGGGCAGCCTGGCAGAGCCTGCAGGGCTCAGACTCAGAGAGGCTCCTGCTCTCCCCTGACACGCTGTGATGGTGGTGCAGGCTGGGTTTCTCTGTCTGTGTGATGAATGGTGCCAGGTCTCTGCCTTCTGCCAGCAACCAGAAACATGAGGCTGCTCTGTCAGGGTGGATTTGCAGTGACTCTGCCCTGGAAACATCTCTGTCTTTTTAGCCTTGGCTTGTGCCCGTGCGTTTTGCTGTCCCCACCATGCCTCTTGCTGGCTTGTAGAGCATGGCTTGCAGCTGGAGCTGTGCAGAGCTTGGGAGGACCTTCTGCCTTCACCAGGAAAGGACCTGAGCATCCTGATTCAAGGAGCCAAGCTCTTCCACATTTGTGGATAAGCCTGGAGTGTCCTGACTTCAGAACCCAAGGGTACACCTGTCCCCAGCTGAGGGCTGTGATGGCTTTGCTCTCACCATCGTGCTGTTGTTCCCTTGCCTGTGTGGGTCACAGCTTGGATCTGTCTGTGCTGGGATGGTAGGAGTGAGGACATTGTCTTGGCATGTCAGTGGGAAGCTGAGAGAGAGGGAGGTGACTGGCTGTGACTTCCCAGATGTGGGATGTGAGCTGGCTGTGGTTAGGAAGGTGATTGGGTGCACAACAGGTTCGGCTAGGTGTCTCTGAAGCAGCACCTTCAGTGGAAATTACCCCCTGTTCTGAGAGCCCCGAGCACCCTCCCTGACCCTGCAGATTCTCAGAACCTCCCTGGATGGATGTGGAGAGCAGCACAATAACCAAATTCTCAGAGATGGTACCTGCTGAGGACTTGGGTGAATCCCAGCGAACTGGGAGTGGGTTGCCCTATGCAACAAGCATCCATGTGCCTGCCCTGGAGCAGCTCTGCTTGGCTTGCCATTGCCTGCCAGTAGCTTGTGGCTCCCTGCTGACACTGAGCCACCATGTCCCCAAGGCTGGCTGTCCCCTGCTTTCCTGCTAACCCTGCATGCAATGAATCAGCTGAGGGTCCCTGGGTAAGTCCTTCGGCACTGTTAAAATAATTCTCAACAAAAAAATAGCTGGCTTAATAAATGTTTGTTTCTGCCAGGCCATGCTGTCGGTGCTTTGCTGAACTCACAGCGTTTATAGGGAAAGGGGAGAGGCTCTGGGATGGAATGCCCTGGAGCCTCTGGCAGCCCTGCAGAAGGGCAGGTTTAGCCCCAGCCCTGAAACAGGCACAGTCCAAGTGTCTGAGCATCTGTCCCTTCTCACATCAGTGACAAAAGTCACTTTTCCTGAAGCAGCTGGGTACCAGGGCACATCTGCTGGGAGCAAGGGTGACTGTATTGATCTCGGCTGGACTATGTGCCAAACAGCACCTTCACCCTTCCTGCCCCATATTTCCAAGGAAGATCATTTTAGGTGTTTGCCAGCCCTGTTAGCTGTGCTGGAGTCTTTGCTTCCTGTGTTCTGCAGTGGCAGCTTTGGCTCCCATGGCTTCCTCCACCCAGGAGGTGCAGCGTGGATCTGGGTGTAGAGCGGAGACTTCCCCAGCCCAGCCGGGGTGGGAGCAGCACAGCTCTGATATCAGGATTTTGGGATTTGCTCCTGGGTGGATCCCTTTAAAACCACTAGAGCTGGTGCTCATGCAAACATCAGCTTTTCCAAAGCAAATGCAATCGGCTTATCCAGCCCCGCCATCCCAGCCTCAGCATCCCTTCCTGCAAATGGGGAATTGCATGCTGGAGCCAGCAGGACTCAGCAGGATTTCCCCAGTTTCTGCTGGGCTGAGGTAAAAAATAGAATACTGAAGAAAACCTTAGACATAAAATGCCCAGACTATTCCTCTTACAAACTAGACCTCAGCAGTTGGGTAACCCCGTATTGCTGCAGAAGAACTTTTGCTGGGGCTTCCCTGGGCATGGACTCTTCAGCCTGGCTTGCATCAGCCCAAGGTGCCCATAGTCAGAAAATCTGTGTATCCCCCAAATCCCAGCCCTTGGAGCTGGAGGGGTGGATGGGACCTTGTGGTTGTCTCCTTGCTCTGTCTCTGGGCTGCCTGGATGAGGGATCCCCCACCTTTGGGCTTTGCCCAGGCACGTGCAGAGCCAAGGTCCCGAAGCTCCCCTGGGGAAGCACCCAGGACCTGAGTCTGGCTGAAAGGTGGGTGCAGCAACGGGGTGCAGAGCACCTCTGTGTGGGAAACAGCCCACAGCACGGATCCACAGCCTCCCTCCTGGTCTGCCTGGCCCTGACCCTGCCTGCTGCTGCCCTTGAGCTGCTCTTGGGCTGTTCAGTGCCTGTATCAGGTAAGAAAACAAGCAGATAAAGCAGGCGGGATCCCAACCGTGCCAGAAAACACCCACCTCTGTTACAATAAAAACACCAGCAAGCCAATTTTTTTTTCCAGATATACACAGAGATTAGACTGCCTTAACGAGGCAGTAAAACACTTCAATAGCTCTCCTTGCTTGTTATTAAAATGTCCCCTGGGCTTTCCCTTCCCTGCGTGTGGCTCAGCTCCGAAAGAGCCTGTCCCCAGAGCAATGCAGCCATTTAAGCGATTTCTGTTAGTTCCTGTGGGGAGGAAGCATGAAAATACCCTTTTCTCAGGGGAAAAAGAGCACGGTCCCCATGGTCGGAAGGGAGGTGGCCAAACGCTGTGGCCTTTGGTCTGGTGGCCCTGTGGCCCCACACCACCCTGTGGGCTTGCTGGCATGGGGAGCATCACTGTGGGGTGACCCTGGGAGTGGGTGCAGGGGGTGTGTGGGTGCAAGCACAGCCTGTGGGGCTGGATCACAGTGCCCCCACCCTCCTCCTCCCTGGAGACTGACCCAGTTATCTGTAACCCTTTGGGAGCAGTGCTGTGAGCAGAGCTCTGCTTTTCTGCTGCCTGACCCATTGCAGAGAGTGTGGGGCAGGAGAGGCCGACAAATGGGACAGGAAAGGCTAAGTGTAGCCCCCAACCCCTGCTCTCAGCCCGCCCTTTTTTAGCAGTGAGGATGTTCCGATGGTCTCCAGGGCAAGGCTGAAGTGTTGGTGCTGGTTGCAGCAAAGTGGCGATCCCCTGATCCCCAGGAAAAGCTCCATGATGCTGAAGCTGCCTCCAATTTAGGACAATTCAATTCAGTCCACTCCTTTGGGGCGTGGTACCCAGGCTGGCCCAGCTCTCCTCCAGCCAGCACCCCTCACCCAGCCTGCTCCCCACAGTGCCCAGGAACCCCCAGTACTGGGTCAAATCAGCCCAGTGTAGGATTCTTGTGTCCTGAGTTTCCAGCTTTCCCTTCCCACTGCCCCAGGTTCACAGGTCTCCAAAGAACCTCCTACGGGTTTTGTGCAAAGAGGAGAACAAGAGACATCCCCCTCCCTGGGCCTGTCTTCTGCTGAACCTCTACCACACCCTGGAGAAGCCACCCTGGGCAGGGGATGCTCTGCCCAGGGAAGCTCAGACACCAAGTGGGGTCTCCTGGTAACCTCCTGCCTCCTCTGCACCTTTGGGAACCCCTCCTGAGATTCTTGGTGTCTGCAGCTGAGTCACTTGAGGCTGCTGAAGGGGGGTACGAAGTCAGAGCGTGAACCAGGAAGGAGCTGAGCCTTTGGGAAATGCCTCCCCAGGCTGTTTGCTCCCTGCCAGGGGCTGGCAGCAGGCCAGGCCTTTGCTTTGGAGAATAATCCGCCGGCTTTAGAGCTTCCCAGCACTCCTTGGGAGTGAAAAACAAGTGTGGCTGCCCAGGGCCTCGTGGGTGTGTGGGCACGGGTGGGTGACAGGGACAGGCTCAGGACTTCATTCCCTGCCTGTTCCAGCCCAGCTGGGGGCTGGCAGGCAGTGGTGGCACAGCCCTCCCCTTCCTCCTCCCTGGGTGTCCAACCCACCCTGGCCCATCAGCATCCCTGATATGCCACCTTCTTCCCACTTCCATCTCCCATTGCTGGGCAGGAATCCCCCTACACCTCCCACACAGGACTTGGATCCAGGGATGTTCTGCTCGGTGACAACCAAACCCCCTGTGTGCCCAGGAGATGAGTGTGCTCCTGCCACCAGCTCTGCCTCGGTCCCCAGCAGGGAGCAGCAGAAAAATCTGAATTGCTCTGCTGAGAAATTAATCTTCTTTCCCTGTCTTAGCTCAGCCTGACCTAGAAGAACCACCCCCCCCACCCCGGGTTGGTTTGGTTTTTTTTGGGTTTTTTTTGTTTTGTTTTTTTTTTTCCCTTGTGGGGTGTTTAAAGGGAAAATGACAGCAAATACATTGCAAAGAAGCAGTGGGAGACAGGGCCCTCCAGACCTCCAGCTGGGCAAAATGGGCAGGCAGGGCTGGGATGGTTTCAGGCAGGATTTGCAGGCTGCCCTCTCCTGTGAGACCCCCTGAGCTGGGGGGGGTGGGCAGAGAAAATTTCATCTGCCCAACCATGGGCAGTAAAACAAACAGTAAAAGGTCAAGAGCTGTGTTGAGTTCCTCCTGGCAGGGTGCAGAGTCAGGGGGATTTTGGCTGCAGAGAAGTAAAAGTGGAGCTGCTGGGGAGAGAAATGGCAGTGGGAACAAAGCAGCTGCAGTGCTCGTGCCTCCCTTGGTGGCTGTGCTCCTGGGGTGGTGACAGGGACTGGGCTGGGTGGAAGGACAGCACTGACTACCAGGACAGGGACAGGAGGTGAAATATGCCTCTCCCAGAACCTTCTCCTGCCCCACACCAAACCTGCCACTGCCCCACTTTTTATCCCTTTTCCTCAGTCCCCTTCATGCCAGGGATGAAGCCTGGATGGCTCAAATGCCATCTGTGGCTTTGCAGGCACAGGCTGGGTGAGGGAAACCGGGCACCCCAACACCAAAATGATCCTGACAAAATGCTGAAGCTTGTGTCCTGGGGATTACATCCAAGGAAAGGCTTCATTTACCTTTAAAGCTCATCAGCTGCCCTGTGAAGGACTCTGCTCCTGGGCTGAGGGACCAGGAGCCCCTTCCCTGCTCCCTCCCTACCTCGGCTTCCCTTTTGTGAAGTTGGGGGACATAGAAAGGAGAGAAACCTCCAGTCTCCTCTTGTGCCTGAGGGCTTGTGGCTGTGCTGTGAGGTTGGTTCCTGTTCCACAAGTCTTGAAGGACAGCAGGGAGGCCAGGCAGGGTTCTGGTGCTCATCCATGTGTCTGTGTATGTCTGTCTGCCTGTCCCTCCTGGTCAGAGTGCAGCACCTGTGGCTGTCCCACACTTTGTGCAAAGGGATCTTGAGTCCAGAACCACCCCCAGCTTGGGGCTGTACACTGGGAGAGAGGCAGTTCTGGGAGCCAAGGGGTTCTGAGGCAGTTTTTGGGCAGCAGCCCCCATTTTGGAGGCCCAGCCCTGTGTCTCGGGGCAGGAGGTGCAGGCAGTGTGAGCAGCAGGGATTATGGCTGCTATAAAAAGCACCAGCATCTCTTCTCTCTGCTCCCTAAGGCGCTTAGGGAGGAAGGAGGGAATTAAAGAGCAGCCTCCTGCACTGAAGAGGTGCAGGGATGGAAGCAGTCAGAACAGCCTGGCACACCCATGAGACCCCTTCCTCCTCAGCATCCCCAAAAATCCTCCCCTGGGCAGAGAAGCCCCCCCATGCTCTTCCTGGGTCCCTTCTGTTGGATCACCAGAAACTTGTCCCCTGCTCAGAGGTTGTGGGGGGCAAGGAGAGGGCTGAGAGGACAGCTGAGTCTGGAGAGGGGTCCTGGTGGGTGAGAAGAGCACATGAGGATGCTGCACCATTTGCATGCCCCAAACAAAAACGTGGAGCACTCCCCCATCCTCACAGCCTCACTCCTCTGCCTGGTCTTGTCCTGCCACCCTGTTCAAAGCTCCTCTGAGGGTGCTGGTGATGTCCTCCAAAATGCAGTCAGCTGAATGGGTGCATGGCTGGACAGAGAAACACGGAATTCTTGGAGGGACAGGGGCTGTTGCAGCCACAAGCCACGCTCTGCTCTCCAGGGTCTGAGGCAAAATGGCTCCGTGTTCTTGGGACTCTGGGACAGGCTCACAGCCAGGCTCAGAGCTCAGCACTAGTGTGGGCTCTGGGGACATGTCTGGGGACAAAGCAGAGGGGAGGCAGGTGCCAGATGGTGTCAGTGATGCAGGGATGGGGGGATGTGAAGGAAGGGGTGTCCTCTGGTACTCCTCGCTCGGGGCAGGGTCCAGTGGGGTCAGTTCCCAAAGCAGCCACGGGGTCCTGCAGAGCTCTGGTGCCAGCGCTGGCTCCTGGTGCTGGCCAGGTGCGACACCACAGCCCAGAGACGTGGCCGGTGTTTCCCCTCACCATGGACACTGCGGAACATCTCCCACTGCTTGGTCAGTCCTGGAGATGGACACAGCGCCAGGATCCCTCCTGGCACCCCTGCAAATGAGGGGCTCCGGAGAGGCTGAGGGGAGGGGATGGGGACATTTCCTCGCCGGCCCCTTGCCAGGACGGCGCGGGCTGGCGGACCCCGGCGCAGGTGGCCACAGGAGGGAGCTGGGCTCCTTCCTTCTGCTCCTGCTCAGAGGACAGTGGCCTCGGGTGGGTGACAGCCACGCCAGCCCCGGCTGCGAGCTGCTGTTTGGTGCAGGAGCATCTCCTGAGGTCAAACACGCCATGTGGGACCCCAAATGTCTCAGGAAGGGAGCAAGAGCCCGGCTGGAGCGGAGGTGGCTGCCTCCATGCTCAGGGAAGCCTCCACCTTATTTCCAGCTGCTGATGGGTGACAGGGCTGCAGTGCAAATGAGTCACTGTTGCTGCAGCCGTGGGGGGACCAGTTGTGCCCAGTAAGTGGCATGTCCCCATGGCTGGGACCAGTCTGTGAGCAGTGCCCTGTGAGACACAGTGTGTCACTGTCCCTCCTGGGCGGCGGCCAGAGGCATCTGGGTGACCTCAATGTCCAGCCTGCTGATGCTGAAAGAGCAGGGGAGCAAGCAAACCAGCCCCTCCCTGTACAACCTGCTGTCCCCCAGGAATCTGGACCTTCCCGGTTTCCCCAGCCCACAGCCAGCTCTGGTGCTGCACCTTTATTCCCAGGGGCTCCTGGTGGGATCATGCCCCAGCATCCCCCCCGTGCTGCCAGGGCATGTCCAGCTCCCCTCACAGCCCCAGCAGCACACGGGAAGCCTGGCAGGTGCCAGAGCAGCCACTCTACAAACCCAAAATTTAAAAAAAAGCAGAGAAAAATGATGGTGGCAGAACACCGTTGATCGGAAATGGTTAATTACGGGGGGAGGTCTGAGG
Organism: Dicaeum eximium; assembly: GCA_013396995.1. Taxonomy (NCBI): domain Eukaryota; kingdom Metazoa; phylum Chordata; class Aves; order Passeriformes; family Dicaeidae; genus Dicaeum; species Dicaeum eximium. The sequence continues at coordinate 564,869 of VWZP01004751.1, read as the reverse complement.
TGCTGTCCTCGCCTTTGCTCGCTGAAAAGGCGACAAAGCCCCAGCGTGGGCTGCTGGTAATGGCTCTCATTAAAGCCCTTGGAGCAGGAGCTTGAAACCACATCCATTTTCCTTAACCACTTTCAGAAGGGGAAAACGCTGTTCTGGCCCCTGCTATTTGTGGTGTGCTGGGTCCTGCAGGCTGGGAAAGGCAGGACTTGTCTCCCTGAATGCAGAGGCAGAAGTCTGGACCACGGCCTTTTCTCAGGACTGGCTCTGTGGCACATCAGTATAACCTTTTTTTTTAAGTTCAGGGAAGAGGTGGAAAGCAAAGGGATCTTCATAAAGGAGAGGCACAGGGAATGAGCTTGGTCCCAGTGCCTTCACTCTGCTACACAGAGAAATTATGGATGCTGGTTTAAAACCCTTAGTGGGGTAAGAACTGATCTTAAACCAGCAATGAAGCCATCAGGATGCTCCTTTTCCCACGTGGTTTGGGAGCTTGCCCTGCACGTTTTCACTTGCTGGCTTCCCCTCAGACCCTTAAGCAGCAAGGAGCAGGGATCTGCCTGGAGTTAGAAATGGAATGAAAGTCTTTGTGCAGAGAGAAGGGCAGTTTTGGCTGGTGGTGCTCTGGCTGGGAAGAGGAGGGCATGCAGGAAGAAGAGGGAGGTGTCCCTGCTCCATCAATGCATGTGGGGCTGACCCCAGAACAGAGCCAGCACCCCTTGGGGTGGCAGGAAATTTGGGGATGATGTAGGAGGAGGTCATGCTGGGATGAGTCTGAAGGATGCAGGCATATAAAGGCTATTCTCCCCCATGGAGAGTTTGGATTCCATGCAGATGGATCCCTGTCCTCTCCAGCAACATTCCTCAGAAAAAGGGGTTGTACCCAGTCCCAACAGGGCTGCTCCCTGCCAGGGGTGCTGGGCTCAAGCAGAGATGTGGTGGAGGGAATGTGATGGCCCTGGCTTGGCTACAGGCACAGAGGAATAAGGTTCCCTGGGAAGTCTGGGCTGTCACCTGCTGTCCCAGAGCCACAGGACACACCTGCTGAAAAGGGCTGTGAGCTGGAGCTGCAAAACTAAAGGCAGGAGAGATGGCCCAGGCAGACCACCAATGTACGGGGGGATTTGGCCCCTACTGACCTTTCTGTGCCTTTCTGCAGCTCCCAGCTCCCTGCTGTGTCCTGGGCCTGTCCCCAGAAATGCAGACAACCTCATTTCTCTGCAGCCTCCTTGTCTCCTTTGCCCTTTCCCCCACCCCATTCCCACACCACGGGATGGCCACACGCCAAAGGATGCCCGGCCTCTCTCCAGCTCATTCCTCTTGCAAGCTTTGTCTGGTGGGTGTATTTTGCATTTGCTTTTGCTTTTTTGCTATTCACAGGGAACAAAGAGGGGCTCACAAACCCAAGGGCAGACGTCAGGACGGGGCTGACAAGCCTGGGAGAAGGGGTGATGCCACCCACCCCCGCAAGGTCCTTAGAGGCTGGTGAAACCAGGGGGAGAAGGGCTTTGCTCCGCGGTGCCGGCTCTGCCCATCCCTTCCTCTCCCTGCCGGTCCTGCGAGGTGGCTGCTGCGCTGTTTCACTGCTCCATCCCTCCTCTCCATCCCTCCTCTCCATCCCTCCTCTCCATCCCGCTGCTCCATCCCGCCGCTCCATCCCGCCCGGCCCGGAGGTGGCGGGTCACGTCTGCTGTGGCAAGTGGCCAGTCTCGCTGATGGCAATGACCACGTCCTGGGGCTGGCGGTCCCGGTGCCGCGGCGCCTCGGGCATCTCGCTCATCTCGTTGACGCTGTTGCTGATGCAGTTGATGTCGCTCTTGTTGCTGTTGTCATCCGGGTTGGGGCCAAAGATCCAGTCTAGAGGAGGGAAAGGCACAAAACAAGCCCCTGGTTAAATCTGGCTCTTCACAAAGTTCAAGGTGGCTCGAAAATTGCTGCCTCCTGCTGCTCCCTACCTCCAGCTCTGAGTGCTCCCCCCTCCAGGAGTGTCCCTTGCCCACCCCTGCCCCTTCAGCTCCTTCCACTCCCCTGGTGCTGGCAGCTCTGCTCTTCCCAGCTCTGGGCGGGTTTTCAGGCTGCTGGTTTCTGGAAGCCCTCCTGGCTTAGGCAGATGAAATCACCCTGTTAATCCCAAAAATGAGAGTGAAGTGCCTCCAAAGTGAAGTGTGCATCTGGGGTCTCTAGCAATGTATTTCCTAAAGTGGGTTTTTGCTGTCAGACAGAGTAAATGATTAAATAACTTTGTGACATCCAAATGGGGCTGGAGATGTGGCTGGGACATGGCTTTTTTGCCTTGAGAGAATATTACAGCCATGCCAGGGCCTCAAATCCTCCATGGCAGTTTTGGGGCTGTGCTTCTTGCTGGTCACCAGAGCACCAGGACCTGGCTCTGAGCTGAGCCAGCCACTGCCACAACCCTGGGGTGACTGATCCCCTCCAAAATACACTCACTGCTGCATGGCAGCGTGACTGAAACATCCCCTGCAGCACAAGGGATTGCAGCTGAGTGAAAGCAGGTGGTGCTGCTTCCCAAACAGCTATCTTCTAAAAAATTTGGCTGTTTGGCAGTGAGAGGCCATGCCCTGCTGAGATGGGAAGGTACCAGCAATGAGGATACCAAAGCTGGGAAACGCAGATGAGGGGAGAGTGCCCCAAGAAATGGTGTCTGTGGGCAGTGGAGCACCAGCACCCCTCTGCTTCAGCTCTGCTACCAAAGTAGAGCAGAGGTGGCTACCAGGAGGCAGACAAAAGGACCAGCCTGGTTTTGTTGTTCCTGAGGAACTCTGCTTATTTGCCACTGGATCTCACAGAATACAATTTCTCTCCTTTGTGGTGTGGGGTATTTTCTGTCCCCACAGGTCATTCAAATTATAGCTCTTCAGTAGGACACAGGCTTCCTGATGGAGCAGGGACACAGAGATGCCATCCCAGTGAGATGATGTTTTTCTCATGGGCTGTGGAAAAAAGTTTTGCAGCAAAACTGGGACTGAGTGATGGCAAATGCCAGGGTGGGATTCCAGGTGTGAAGTGAATGGAAGATCTCATTTCTCAGCTCACCAGTGGTGTCCAGAAGTTTCTTCAGGTGTGAGCAGAGAGACAGGAATGACCTGTGGGCCTCCCTGTGCTCAGTGTGTGCACTGTAGGTCAAATTTTGGGCTTTTTTGAGAGCACCAAAGCTTCTCCCTTTTTTTTTTTTCTTTTAAGAAAAGCCAAAAGTTTTGTTGTTTTTGCAATGCAATATTTGAATTTTTTTCTCCAGCCTGACGCCATTTGGCCACACCATCCCCAAGAGAGCAGACACATGACTTTCAGGAGGATGCTCATGCTCTGGAGCCAGGGTAGGTGACCACCCTGCCAGGGGAACAGGACAGGGAGTGGAGGGGGTTGTGCCCCATTGACTGGACATAGGCAACATGCCCAGAGAGTGACTGTTTTCCCTTGGTTTTCCTATTTTCTTCACTTCATCACTCTGCTAGCAGGGTTTGCTGGTTGTCCAACAGGAAAGGCAGGAGAAGAACCACCACAGTTCCCTCAGCCACCGCAGTGCTGGCAAGAGTGATTTGGAAACTCAGCCAAGAAGTGATCCAAAGGTTTTTGGGGAGCCCTGTGTCTGCCCCAAGTCCCAACCAGCCAAGCCCAGAAGGCTCATTCAGGGCCTTTTTCCTTTATAGCTTTGATTTTGCTTGGCTTTGCTGGGTTTAGACTAAAGGCCAAACACTCCACACCTTCTTCCTGGTCTGGCCCTGTCTGGTCCATCCTAGACAGAGCCTCTTGCCCCCAAAACCTTGCAGGCTCCTGCAGCCCCCACACAGCTGCCTCCCGTGAGGAGAATCCGGAGGCAGTAACAAGATTGCCTCCTACAAATACTATTAAAGTTCTCAGCTTGCTTTCCTTGATGTCAGCCGTAAAACTCCAGTGGGAGCAGCAGGGAAGAAGGGGAATGAGCTGTGGAAAAGGGGGTGATGGGTCCTCAGATATCCTGGGAGCCACTGGATAAGGATTGCTGTGTGCAACAAGAAGCAAAGAGAGTGCCACACCTGTGAGTAGGGGTAAGTGGCATTTGGTGGCCAGATGATGAACCCCTGGTGACATTTGTGGGCACAGGAAGAAGCAAGAGCTGGATGAGGTAAAGGCAGAAATGCAGGGGATGGGTGTTTTGGGAGAGCACCAAGGGCACCAGCAAAAGCCATCTGCATGGTGAAAGTGTCACGTGCATCGTCACCAAAGGGGATGTGGCTGGCCAGGGGGCCTGGGCAAGGTGGCTCGTGTGAGGCAGGAGCAGGCTGGATTGTACGTGCTAATCCGAACCACCGCTTCCCTGGGAATTATTTCTGGAGCCTGCTGGATCTAATTACCCAGTAATCTGCAGGAAGATGTAATTAGGCTGTCATTAGAGGGTATTTACTGCGATGCCTTTATGATTTGACTGTGTAAGTAAGGAGTGAAGTAATTACACAATTACATGTTATTTGTGGCCATTTATGGCCTGTAACTTCAGCGTGTTGCCATGTGTGGAAGAGGGGAGCGAGGCCCCGTGGAGCTGGCAGAGGATCTCCTGCCAGCAGGACCCTGGAGAAACAACCATAAAAATGTCAGCGCCCTCCCGTCCCCTGCCAGGCACCGCCAGCTCCCTCCCAGCCACGCTCCATCCCCCCCAGTTTCTCCCTCTGGCTCCTCTCAGTTTGAGGGTGAGAAACCAAGGTCTCCCAGGGTCACCCATGGCACGTCTGGGGAGGGATGAGGGAGAAGAGAGAGACCTGCACGTCTGTGGCGTCAATGGGATTAAACCTCGCTCTGATGTGGGAGGAACTTTGCAGAGGATGGGAGGCACAAGCTCACGTCATGTGCCAGCACAGGCTGGAACCTTGGAAAATGAGCCCTGCAGGGGGGTGTAATCAGGTCAGGGGGGGTGGCCAGGGGCTGGGAGCCCAGGGGTGGTGGTGACAGTCCAAAGGGAGCTGCAGCCCTCAGCACCATGTCAGGGATTTCTCTCTCTATCCCTTACAGCTGGCAGGGGGGATGCACGAGCCACAAAAAATAGACACAATGAGGAAAACAAAATCCTCTTTTGGATCCAAGTCCACCTATGGGTTCACACAATGTCCAGCCAGAAGGTGAGCAAAGTTAGGCTGAGCCTAATGACACCTAATGGATCTGGGACAACTACAGGCAGAGCTGGGGCAAGAAGGGATCACACAGGGTGCTCCTAGGGCAGTGGCACATCCACACCCAGGACAGTCACACTCTGGAGACAAGAAAAAGCATTGCCTGCCCTACCCAGCCACTGGAAGGAGCTCGTAACACATGCTGCAAAATCCAGGGCATGCACACGGGTGTGTATGTGAAAGTCTTGGATAAAAGAGAGGAACAAAGTGACTTTCTCAGCCAGGCTGGGGAGCAGCATCTAACCCAGAGACCCCTCTTCCCACTCATCAGGTGCTGCCTGCAGAGGCTCAGGTGCCTGCTGGGGTCTGCAGGGGCAATGGAGAGGTGGGAAGGGCTGAGGTGGGGCGAGATCGATACGGAGCCATTGATCCAAAGCAGCTGGAGAGAGGAGATAGAGCAGGCTGGGCCAATCAGTTGGGTGGAATAGTAGCTCTGTTATTATTATTATTATCCCCAAGCAGCAGAGTGATGTGGCGCAAAATGCCCCTGCACCTCCCTGGCTCTGTCTGAGTCTTTGACAGCACCCCTGGGAGCAGGACCCCTGGGATATGCTGTATTTTTGGGGACAGAAAAACACCGGGGCTGCCCAGATGTCACAGTGTGCCAGCAGCATCAGGGCTGGTCCTTGCTCAGAAACCCCTGACAGTGCAGGCAGCAGGGAGCAGCCTCCTGTTGTCTGGTGCAGAGGGTGACAGGGTTGCCGTGTGCCCAGTGTCACCCCAAGGGGGTGGCCCAGTCCCCTGCATTCACTGGTGGCAGGGTGGGATGTCTGTGAGGCACTTCAGCTGCTGAAAAAGAGACATCCCAAGCAGAAGAGCAGAAGGGGGTGGGAGAAAGGACTGAAATGTAAATGCAGCCTGGTGAGTGAGACATTCACAGTCCCTGTAGAGATGGAAACAGGAAAGGAAGGGGCAACGTGTTCGATGAACAATCCAACTCGTGCTCTAGTTTTGCTTTAAATGGAGCTGGGTGTGAAAGCAGCTGCTAAAAAAGCTCTTTTCCCATCAGCAGGAGCAGAAGCACCTCTTTCTTTGAAACAAGTCCTGACCCAGCAATCACATTGTGCTCTGCAGCAAGGCAGGGCCAGCTCTGGCCGGAGCATTCCCGATGGACATGAGTCCAAGGGTGTCCCTCATGCCTTTGACATGATGCTGCAGTCCCAGCTGGACATCGTAGCTGTCTCATTTGCAGGACAGACTCTACTTATTCATTAGCAAAATCAACAGATAACGCCCAGGTTTGTTCTGATGGAAAATCTGTGTCTGCCCCTGGCAAGAGTAATTTGTTAGAAACCCCCCTTTCCCCCCTCAGATTCACTTATTTTTAAATGGATTTGGTGTTGGGGTTTGTTCTTCCTTCCTTCTCTGTTTTGCAGAAATTTCTCAGCTTTGCTGTGCTGGCTGAGTCAAAATTGTCCTGCACCCCAACCAGCACGAGCACTCTGCTTTGCTGAGGGACAGGTGAGGACACTGCTCCTCTGCAGAGCTGTCACCAGCATGAAGATCTGGTGGGAAAAGGGGTGACATGGAAAAGGCATTCAATTAATTGTGATATTCTCTTAAAAACAGCTTCTCTGCATGCACCAGAGCCACGCTGGACCAAGCCTGCATTTGATCCCAGTCCCCTCCATCAGGCAGCATTGCAGCTCCAGAGAATGGGTCTGTGAGAGGTGGTGACTCAGGTGTGGCAGGTGGGAGGCAGGCATGGTCCTGGGGGTGGATATTTGCTCTCCACATCTTCCAGAGGCAGAGTGAAGGTGCCCAGAGAGTGAGGAGCCCTGCTTGGTCTCAGCTCAAGGGACACCAGTGGACAAACACAGCCCTCACCCCGGGGACCTGACACAGCCCATCCCTGGACCATGGCAGGAATGGGAAGCTGCTGTGGGATGGTGCATCCCTGGGGTCAGTGTGTGCTGAAAGCCATCCCTCTCCTCCAGCCCTAAAGGTTTGGCTGCAAATGCAGCTGTCCTGGAGTGGGCCCTTTGTGCAGGGCCAGACCTGGCTCATTGTCTGGCCAACAGCCCCAGCCTGTGAGGGGTGGTGGTGGAATATCCTACAGCAGCCACTGCTTCCTTAAACAACACCTAAGGAGCTCCTGATGCACCCCCATGCACCAGAAGGGAAACAGGCAGGGGATCACTGAGAGGTGGGTTAGAACTGAGATGGAAGCAGAAGGGAACCTGACGTGGTTTCTTCCCACAACTTCGCAAGGCAAAGGAATTATCCTCAAAACAGAGCTTTAAAAGAAGACATATCACTCCTCTCTGATGGACCTAAGATGCTGTCTGCAATCCCTGCCGTGGGCTGAATTATCCTCAGAGCCCTGTGGTTCTGTGTGGAGCAATTAAAAGTGGATCCTGCGTCCCTGCAGGATCACCCAGCAGCTATTTTCAGCAATGCTACATTCATGCACAGTTCCTTTGTTCAAGGAGACCGTTTCCTAAAGAAGCCTGAAATGTGGCGCTTGGAGATAAGGCTGAAAAACAAAAATATGGCTGGTGGGTCAAAAGGGCAAAGAAAAGAAAGACCCTGCTCCAAGGATGGTGTAGGGTTCTGAGCAGTCCCAAAGCCATTGACCAGCACAGTCCTGCCAGTGCCAGTGAACCTGCCCTGCCTTGCCCCAGCTGGGCATCTGCCTTGGGCCCATTCCCGAGGGAAAAGTTTCCTCCAAGGTCTCCTCTGGGGATCAGCAGCCCGGAGGAGACCTTGGCTGAACCGGGTGACGCCAGCCGAGGTCTCCCTGCAAGGTATTGCTCCCACGCAGACCATCAGACCCTTCCCGTGTGGTTCCCGTGCAGGAGCGAGATGCTTTCCCCTTTCCCGGCGACCACACGCGTGCGGTCTCCATGGCAACAGCTTTGTTTCCAGTCAAACTTTTTAATTTTTCCCCCTTTTCCTCCTTTTTTTTTTTTTTTTTTTTAATTTAAATATGAGCGATATTCAGCGAGCTGCTGGGGACGGAGGAGGGAGGGCGGGCTGATTCCCCAGGATTGCAGTAATTAGGCTCCTCGTACTTGGTGACAGGCTTGTCATTTGCCAAGCCAGCTCTTCGCCGCAGCGCCGGCTCTGGCAGCTCTCCAGCGCTTCAGAGTTAAGCAGCTTTCCAAATGCTTCGACCCAATTTGCCTTAACTGGTGGTGGGGTCTGGGCTCACGCAGAAGCTTCCCTCCCACCCTCCTCGGGGGGCTCGCGTCCAGCCCCGAGCGGAGACATCCGATGAGTTTTGGGAAAGCCAAATGTGAGACTCGGTCAGCTCAGAGCAAGCAGGAGGGACTGGAGAGAAATTAAGGTGTTTGGGGCTCTCCTTGGCCAGGTCTCTCCAGGAAGAGCTGAAGAGGGGCTCTTTCAGAGGCCTCTTATCCATATCCAGGTGCTCTGCCTTCCTACTCTCCAACAATGCATCTTTCCTCCTTCTCCAATGCAGCCTCCCATTTTCCACTCCTCCCCAGCCCTGGGGGGCATCACAGCAGCGTTCACGTCCCCCCTGGGGATGCCTGGGCAAGCTCTAATTGATTTTTAAAGAAGCATCTGCAAGAGAGGCGATAGTGTCTCAAACACCGGTTTAGATTTCCCAGGGAAAAAACCTTGGCAGCATTCTGAAAACCCCTTCACCATCCGAAACTGAGCCCAGCACCTGCTTCTCGTTGTTCCTGTGAGCACAGGGGGCTGGGTGATGCTTTGACTCCCCAAGCCGTGTCCGACAAGCTGTTATTGAGGAGTCATAATCATCCCTGATGCCTCCCAGTGACTGTTTAAAGCAGCGATTAACTATTCCCACTTTAATCTCCCTGAAACAGGCTGCAGCCCTTTGGCATCTTATTTCCATCTCTCAGTGTATATTTTCTGAACATGATTAGTGCAGAAACGCTGATAACAGAGCCTGGAGCTGCTGCTGAGTGTATAAATCCAGACATTGTGTTAAGGCAGCTAATAGAGCAGCTTCTTATTTACTATCCCTTGGTCTCTCTGTCCTGTCCCTAAAGTAATTTTATGCAAACTCATTCAAATGAAACCTTCTCTTTAAAGGCTGTTCCTTGGCAGTGTTAACAAGCACGGTCTCATCCACTCTCCTCTGAGGACTGGCTCATTTTAAGTGTATAAACTGTGGGAAGATGGGCCTGGAGTGCTAACTAGGATGAGCTGGAGGCAGCCTTCGACATCGAGGGGTGCTGCTGGAGTTTGGGAAGTGCCTTCTCCTCTCTGCCTGCGGGTGGAAGAAGCTCACATTTGGATTTCTGACCCTAACTTGGAGAGATATTACCTCCACCCAGGGCAGAGAGGATGCTTTGCCCTCAGGTAAGGGTGTTAAACTGGGAAAAGGCTTTTTCCAAAGTGGCAGGAAGCGGGCAGAGCCCAGTGCTGTCCTTGTGCTGTCCCTGTGCTTGTCCAGCCCCTGGCATGGCCGTGGTGCTGTGAAAGGCTGTGCAAGTCCCTTTGCAAAGGGCTTTGCAAGAGAAGAGACACCCTGCTGGCCTCACAGAGGCTAAAGTTAAAGGTCACCAGGGAACATTGGTGCCGAGTTGGAAGCAGCACATCTGGGCCCAGCTGCAGCCCCCTGTGCCTGGAGGACACGGCATTTCTGTGGATTTTGCCCTGCTTTGCAGTACCCACCCAAGGGGTGGCTTTGAGCACCCACATCTGTGCTCTCCTGCATCAGGGACCACAGCAATGGGGACAGGGGTGTCTGCTCTGGAGGCACTGGGACTGGACTGGCCCCTGCCTCAGGGGAGTTTCTAACCTGGCCTGACCTGGTCCTTTGAGATCTTGGGGCAGGAGTGGGTACATTTTTAGGTGCTGTCCCCAGTGCCTACTGTTGTGGGGAAGGCAGCACTAAATCAGATGAGTGGCAGAGCCAGGTGATGTTACAGCCCCAGCAAGCTGCTGATTAAGTGTTAAATTTAACATTTAAGAAAATATATCCATTTCCTTCCATCTGGAGAGAAGAAAAACTCCTCAGCAGCAGCTCCCTGCCATTTTCTAGGCTCACCCTCATGTGAGACCCCAAGCACTGCTCCCTGCCAGGAGGTTTGACCTTTCTTGTCCCAAATAACTTCCCTCTAAATCCCTGTGTCCTGGATCTGCTGGGCCTTGCCCGGTCATGACCCTCTGCCCAAAGGGCTTGGCTTGCCCTCCCCTCAGCAAGGCAGGGGTGCTGCCCACCCACTGCTTGGAGGTTTGGCTGGTGTGTGTCTCCTGTGTCCCAGGAGCAAGGAGATAAAGTGGAATCATGAATGAACACGTGGATTTTGTTCCAGATGAGTGTGACCTCCCTCCCCCTGCAGAGATGGAGCCTGCAGGGCTTCAACCCTGGCTGGGGGTCAGGCTCAGAGCAAGGCTGTGCAAAGGGATTTCAGCCTCGCTCCCCTGGGCAGGGCGTTGTTCCCAGAGCTTTTGGGGGGGTGTGCACATCTGCAGGAGCCAGGAGCTTAAATCCCTCTGGGGATCTCTCCTGGCTCCCTATCCAAGCTGGAAAACTATCACCAACATGCTGAAGCAAGGTCCTGACCCCCAAAAGGGCATGATGGCTGTCAGGGTGTAGGGGCCAAAAGTACCAGGGACTCAGATGGGAACTGGGCACATTTGCACTCTCCAGCACAACCAGCCTTACAAATTATGGGGCAAAGAGCAAGAGTATCATTGTAGGCTTGTCATAAGCAGCCAGGCACCTCTGCCTGCACTCTGCCTGACCACAGCAGCCAGCAGTGTTTGTGCTCTCAGCCCCCATGGCAAGGGACAGTGTTCACCAGCAATAGGATGAAACCAAAGAGGAGGAAGCCAAATCTCAAAGAAATGTACCCTCTTTGGGCTGTCATTGCGTGGATTTGTTGCAGGGGCTGTGATGGCTGTTCTAAGGCAACCAGACTGCTGAGCTGTGTTTCCTAGGAGTTTGTGGATCACTGGTGTCTAATAAGGGGTTAAGCTCAGATGAGAGATTTTCTTTCATTGTGCACTAGTGGGTCGTTATCCTGTGCTCAGGTATCTGTTGCCATGAATGTTTTCATGTTGGAGACCTCTAATCCAAGCTCAGTTGAAACTGGCCAAGGGATTTTACAGTCATTTGGCAACACAGACTCACGCACACACATTTATACACACGCACACGGGCACGAGATCTGCTCCTTTAGGAAGGGGGCTAAACCCAAGGATTGTCTCTGGGAAGATGGTCAACACAGAACTCAGTTTGGAGAACCCAGCACTTTAAATAAAACTAACACTCTTGTGAATGTGAAAGGGTCGAAGCTTGGTCTGAAACCCACCCAAATCAAAGGAGAGATGCAAGGCAGCACATCCACGCTTGGCACCAGGCTTTTTTGGCCACAAGCACACAATGTGTGAAGCCCACACTCACCTACAAAGTCGTAAATGAGGTCCTTGATGAGATGCCCGACGATGGCGTACGCCACTGCCACCACCACCAGGGCTGCCATGAGGAGGTAGAGGACAGCCTTGGGCAGAGGAATGGCGTCTCGAGGAGGGGGTTTGTACTCCTTGTAGAGCTGGTCATTGTCCGAGTATGAGTACTGGAACAAGTGGTCCAGGCCAGCTGTGAAGTTGCTGGAGTTCATGGACTGGCTGTTGGACAGGTAGTTGTCCTGCTCAGGGTCCTGGAGGACGCTTACCACCGAGCTGGTGGTGGCTTCCACTTGCTGTACCAAGTTCAGAGTCTTGTTAACGCTGGGGAGGATTTGGGAAAGGAAAGTGCTCCAATCTTTGATGGCACTGATGTTGCAAATAATCATAATTGCAATGAGGAAAGAGGTCTCCAAGCTCAAGAGACTTAAAAGGGAGAGAAAGAGGTGAGAATTGCTGTGCTTACACCAAACCATGTACTGCAAAGCGGGCAGGGAAGGTCTGGATGGGGTACGTTTCTCATTTGCGAATTCTTACATGATCCGGTAGGGATGCATCTGTGGTACCTCGGTCTCACTCCTGGAGATGCCCACAGAAAACCCCTATGAAGTTCCTTAGGAAAAAGTAGGTGCTGGAATGACTTTGACCGATATCATTTTGGTGCCTCAGCCGCCTGTCCCTTATGCTACTCACCGATGAAAACCGGAGAGACAGGATCCTGTAGATATTTTCAGTCATCTGGAAAAGAAAGATAAATTGCCCTTCTCCAGCTTTTTTCTCTCAGAGGCGATGGTTCTTGGAGAGACAGAAATCCCCCCTTGGCTCTGCCCCAGGCTCGGTCAGGCTCAAGGTGTGCGGCGCCGTCCGGACTCTCCCGTGAGCGCTGCCCAGAGCGTTCGCAGAGCAGGAAAATGTTCAGACCCCGCAAAGTTCAGCTGCTCCGGTGTGTGACGGGGCCGGCGGCGCGCAGCTCCTGCCCATTCCAGCTTGGCTTTCAGCAACTTCTTCTACCGGCATCTCCCGATCGATTCCTTTAAAAGAGAACCAAGTCAGAGACAGCGAGCACGCCGGCAGAGAGCCTAGCACCCAGCCCAGCCCAGCCCAGCCCTGAAGCGGCCGGTCTCGGGTTTTACCTGAAAGACTTTTCCAAGCGAACAGATGCTCTCGCCTGATGCTCCAGCTTGTTTCACTCCGGGCTGGGCTCCCTGCGGAGCTCCCCGCACGCAGCCGCCGATGCGGTGCCGCTGCCCGATGCCGTGCGCGGGCTGCGGGTGCGTGTGCGTGTGTGTGCGGACACTCCTCCCCGTGCTCTTCCCTCCTGTCCCCTCACCCTGCCGCCTCTTCCCAGCCTCCCCGGCTCCAGGGCGAGGGGGATTAGCTGCCGGGAGGTTGGCTCCAAAACTCCTGAGCGTGCTGGGAAGCAGGCGATGCGTGGCGAGAGCGTAGGCTCAGCCTCCGCCGCCGCTCCCCGGGGAGTTAATCCTTTCCATGACAAGGGATGAGCTTTGATCCGGCTGCTGGATGTTCCCGGGGAGGTGCAGGGGAAGATGGGGAGCCCAGGTCCAGCCGCCCGCGGGCGCTGAGCTCAGCCTTTGTCTGGGAGCGGTGCCGCCGGCAGGGAGGAATCACATGGCGGGCGCTGCCGGGAGCGGGGCGGACATCATCGATCCCACCGCCAGCATCCCGCAGGAGCGATGCTCCCCGCAGCCCCGCGCCCTCCCCGGCAGCCTCTGCCCAGCAAAGTTTTGGCATTGGAGGGATGCCTGGTTTGCAGAAAGCACGGAGGGTTTGAGGCTGAGCTCCCTCAGCGTCTCCCCTCCCTGCTAAGCTGTCTGTGCCAACTGGTAAGAGCCAGCCTGTCCTTGGTCACCTTGATAATGGTCTTAAAACTGGTTCATGTTCCCTACAAATACATTTCATCTGCCTTGGTGGTGGGATCTCTGGGATCACTGAGTTGCTGGCTTGGTTTAAAGGCATTGGGACATATTTAAAGAGGAGGAAGAGGAAATCTGAGAGAGGGGGAAATTGTCTTTCTATATTTGGAGGTGAAAATAAATCACAGCCCCACTTTTCTTTTTTTTTTTCTTTTTTTTTTTTTTGGTAAGAAACAGCTGTCACGGGGGCAAGGAAATCACCACATTAGGCCTGAAAGCAGCCAAATGGAGCTTCTGAGAAATAACAGCAAAAGATTAACTTCGTGTGTGTGTGTGTGTGTGTGTGTGTGTGTGTGTGTGTGTTACCACCCAGCAGCAATCCTGCCAGCTGCCTGGGGGTTGGAAGACTATGGAATAAAATGGCAATATCTCCTGTACAGTAACATCACCAGGGTTTGGGTTGGTGATGAACAGATTGTACCAGCCCAGGAGCAGAGAAAATGTGGAGGAAAAAGCTTTTCTGCCCTTCCTGGAATGTGCATGGACCATGTCACTGTCACTTCTGGTGCCCAGGACCACTGAACAGCATCCTAAAATTTCTTCTCACAAGTGATGGAGCTGTGACTGGTTACAGAAGGATATCTGGGCAGCTGCATGGAAATATATCCTGCAATGGGATAGGTCCTGGTGACCCCTGCCCCAGCATCTTCATGTCCAGAGTTGGAGCTGTTACTCTGCCTCCAGAGCATGAAGCTGCAGAAATGCTTTGAGGGCCAGGGCAGGAATCAGGAGCTAAGGGCAAATGGCTCCTCTGTCAGATTCTCAGTCCTCCCACACCAGATTTTATCCTTCCAAGATGAAAAATATGGCAAGATTATTTTTTTTATAAGAACTTTTCAGTGTGAAGTGAGTTCTGGGCTCTGTGCAGGGGTGGCACAGGGGAGTCTGGCTCTGCCCTGCTCAGAGGCTCATCCTTTGCTGGGGTTCGTAGGAGGAAAGAACAACCCCCAGGACATGGCCACTGGTCATTGGGACTGAAGCTGCTCCAAAGCTGTCCTTCCACCACAGCTGTTTGGTGTTAGCAGTTGTCATGGCACCAGCCAGAGGGAACAGGAGAGCATCTGGTCCAGGCTGAGCCATCCCTGTGCCTTCAGGGCTTCGGCTGTGACTGTCCCAGGGATGCTCCCACCGTGTTGTACCCCTTTATTCCCAGGAGGGGATGGAGCTGAGTGACTTGAGGCAAAGGCTTTGCAAAGGTGTGTGTACCTGGGGAGATTAATCAGAGCTGAGGGCAACAGGGGCAGCTCTCTGTGTGCCTGGGGACAGCTGGTGACAACAGCCCAGACCTCACCCCAGTGGGACACAGGGCAAACCCCCTCAGTTTCCTAGACCTCCATTGAGAACTTGTGGGAAGAGCTGGAAAAGCACTTGGGGAAGCTCCAAATTCTGCTGCAGACACTGACTCCATTAAAGGGGCTTAGGGCAACACCAAAAAATACTCCCCCACCATTTGTATTTCCCTGCAGCGGAAATAAGTTGTCTCCTTTCATTTTCATTAACACCCTTATCAATTCAAAGTGACTAAATAGATGCTTAACTGTTCATTATACACTCCCTGCATCTCTGGTCTGAAAGGGAGCCTTTATTTCCACAGTTATGGTTTCCAGCCCATTGCAGAGGGAGAGAGCATGGAGAAATATACAAGTGTGGATTTTAATAACCTTATATTTCAATCTCTCTATTATTAAAAAAAATGTTTGCATTTTATGGTGATGGGGGGAAGATTAAAAGGATTGCCATGGATTCCACTTAGGGAACATTGCTAATGATTTCAATAAATCACTTTAAATAAAAATCACAATCTCCACAATTCCACCCAAATGCCATTTGGCAGAGGGGTTGATTATGGGAACAAAATGAATTTTGGAATTAGCTGCTTGTCCTAATGCAATTGGACAAATTAAATTTAGGGATACACACATATCCAATGACACATATATCTCATGCAGAAGAGCAGTGTTTTGGCCCCTGGGAAAAAGAACAAATAATGTTTTAGTGGGTCAAGACAGATTTTGTCCCTCATGATGGATGTGAAGTGTTTGTTACAACTATTTCCTTAGTAATTTTATTTTATGGTGAAGCTACAGTCAAAGCACTGGTGTTTTATTTCCACCAAGGCAGGATCCAACTGGCCACTGGGACACGACTTTGACAATGGCTGTGTCCATGCAGAGCTGGAAAACCACTGTGACACATGACCAGCAGTGTCCAGAGCAGACAGTCTGGATTCCTGTCTCTGACTGGGACCAGCTCCCAGGATCTCTGCAGAAGGTGAAGCCCAGGTTCTACACCATATCTGGAGATCTGATGCTGCTCCCAGCTCCACTGCTGGCTGTGTGAACCCCGTTGTGACATGTGAGGGACAAGGAGGCCCCAGGCTGTGGATGTGGCAACCCCTGTCAGGTGCAAACAGAGTTGCAGGGGTGGAGAGCAGAGCTGGAGTTTACTGCTGTGCACTGTGCCGTGGCTTGGGAAGGCTTTGTGCCTCTCCCTGGCTCACAGCTATGCAGAAGTTGGCCCAAAATGTAGTCAGGAAGTGCAGCTCCAGCAGCAATACCTCCATCTGCACTTTGGAGTGAGACATTTGTCTGCCCAAGGGTCATTTTTACAGCCTGAAGGGATTTTTTGTGTCACTTTTCTGCACTGGCTGCCGATCCAAACCCCGATCCCCACCAGAGGAACCACTGCACCTGGTCAGAAAACAGGCACAACAATTTACACCCTCATATGGCACAAGGTGAAACAGTCATCACAGGAGTCCTTCAAACCTCTCAAATTTTAGCTGTGCAGGGTGACATTCCTATCCAGATGCTGGCTCCTGGGGGCTGCACAGCTCCTGCTCCATCCCTGCAGCCTTCCCCTGGACAATGCTGACCTTCATTCATCCCTGCATGGGCCAGATGCTCTCCCCTGCCTCCCTGCCTGCCTGTGCTCGGCTGCTGCACTACACCCCGGAGCAGAGACTTCATTTCTAAGCAAATTCCAGACCTGCACCGAAGTTTTGACAGCAACCTTCCAGTGTGACAAGAAGTTGTGAAATTTAGGCTTATCCTGTATTCCCATTCCTGGCATTCATCTTGCCCAGCAATTTCTGCTTGAACAAAACAAACAAACAAGGAGCAGCAGCAATTTTTAGCAGATGAATCAGAGCGAGATATCTTTATCCATCTATATATAAAAACACCTTTTTAAAAACTTTTTTTTGGATGCTGTATTATTCATGTATCCACAGCTGAAGAAGTCCAGATTATAATAATAATAGACATAATGAATATGCCACATTAAATGCAGTGCCTAGGAAGACTGTTCCCTATCTGCTGTCACTGGTAAGCAAAGTAGGGTTTTAACTCTGCGTGTGGCACCATCTCATGGACAGCTTGGCTTATTCAAAGGACTTGAGAGGCTGAAGGCAAGCACAAAATTATCCAGCATGAAAAGCTTGCTTCATGAAAGAAAGGGGAACATTTCGCAAATAAACAAACCCAGGGCAACAGGAATAGTTGCAGTGGAGGTGAGGTGGGAAGAATGAATTACATGTTTTGTTTGCATCTCTAGAAAGTGCTGCTTGGCCAGAAAATAGGTAAAAATAGCTGAAAAGCATTTGTAGGGGTTATCTGTGGGTAAGTCTGACACAAAGCAGAACAGGAAGGCCTCATCCCAACAGGAGGCAAAGTACTGTGTTTCCACTGTTTTTCTCTTTCCATTCACAGCTTTGCTATCCTGAAATCCAGTGAGAAGGTGAGCCAGGCTGTGTGCATCTGACACGTCCCAGAGCCTCTCAAAGGGATCTGGGGGGAGAAGCTGGCAGTCTCTACATTTTCTATCTTCTCTGCCATCTAAGCTGAATATCTAGATCCAAAAGAAATCCCCTCACCTGCTGTTTCTTTCAAGCAAAATGGACAAAAAACTGTATGTATGCAAACCTGTTGGAGTTTGCAGAGAGCTTGATAGGGCAGGACTGAGGTGCCTGTCCACCTGCTGATACCTGGGCTTCAGGAGAAACTTTAAGTGTCAACAACGGTAGAGGAAAGGAAGAAATGAAGGAATTGAGCAAGGCAAAACCAGGAAAACTTACCTCCTTCCCTGAAATATCCCCCTCACTGCAGGCAGAGGTACAGGAGCAGAGACCTCCCCAGATGCCAGTCCTCATTCCCTACAGACACAGCCAGGAGGGGCTCTGCTGCCTGTCCCTCACCAAGAACTTGCTCCAGTGTTTTCTCCTCCCAGAGCAGAACCTGTTTCTAACGAGTGACATGTAAAGTTATGCTGGTTTTTCAGGTGTGGAGAGAGAGCTGGGTAGGGCTGAGAAGCGCTGCTGGGTTGCCAGGCAGGTTACAAATGCACTCTGTGACTCCTGATTAATCTGCCTCCTCACACGAGAGGTGATGCAGTGCTCTGTTCTGCATTGCAGATTGTGCTCCCGCCATGCCCTTTCCCCAGCACCTCTCAGAGCCCTCACCTGCTGTTTCCCAGGCACTCATTCAGTGTCTCTCAGGGTGTTCATTGCATGCCTGAGCCGTTTGTTCTGCCTGCCCAGGTTGTAACTGTGCCTGCAGACTGATCCCAACCTCACAGGTAGGAAAGCAGCCCCTGAGGCCACGTCCTGGCCATCCCTGCCACACCAGGCACACTCACATGAAAGGAACTGCTGGCAGAGGGGGACTGGAACATTTGCCTGTGTCCTGAAGGAGTGGATAGCACTCCTCTTGCTGTGCTCCATAGCAATGAGTGCAGGTGGTGGATCCCAGATGGGAACATCCAGCTACTGTGGGGGCTGGAATGGGGGAGAGAAGTGGGCACAGCATGGGTGGGAGCATCCCTTTTCCCTGTTCAGGTCTGGCAAGGTCAGCCAGATCCTGGTGAACTGTAGGAGCCCTGGACTGAGTGACAGGAGCATGAAACAGCTCCAGTCTGGACTGAGCTCTGCTGCATCCCAGCAGGGGCATTGCCTGGAGCATCCCGTGGTGCTCCAGCTCTGCGCTTCTCTTGTCAGCAGCAGGCAGCTGTGATTGGCAGTGGCAGCAAAACGCTTGATTACTTTGGGATAGGACAAACTCAGGAGCAGAACCAGGGAAAGAAAAAAGTGTTTTCAACAAGTATAGAAACCACTTTTAACCTATGCACAACCAGAGGTGGGAATGCATCCCTTCCATCTTTTTATTTTGTGATGGAAGTGCTGCATGTTTGTTTTTTTTTAACCAATCTGCCTGCCTACTGCTACTAAAGAGTAATTTAGTCAGGGAAATGTTCACTTGAAGTTTGAGTTGAATCCCCAGGAAAAGTCTGAAATTAAGAGTGAAGGTGACATTCCTAATGAGCAGGGCCGGATTTTTTTAGCATAGGCTGTTAACTACACAGAGACAGAATCCTTTGACTCCTGCACTTTACTGCTATGAAGGTATTAAATGTCTACTAATGCTACATGAAATTGTCCACAGCTCACCAAAGCTCTTGGTTTTTAAAATGTTGGTTGCATGGTGTGTTCTTCTGGCTGACTCTGCTGTTCCCCACATGAAGGAGGTCTCCCATCAGTGAGGAGCTTTGCAGTTGGGTCCTGTCCTTCAGTGTTGGGTTATGGCTTTTCCTGGTGAATCCAACTTGAGTCTTCTTCACTGCAATGGGAATCCACATCTTCTCTGTCCCGTCAAGAACAGGGAACTTCATAATTCCTTCTTCCCTGGAGCATTCTTTGACGCTTTTGATGAACAGAGTGATCTACAGAAAAGTCTAAAAATTACTTTACATGTTTTATTTCTTTCATCAGAGAGAAGAGCAAAAAACTAAGCCACATCCACAAAGCCCATGCACATTCAGACAATTCAGGAAGAGCAGGTGAGTGATGGAACAGCACTTCATGGTGATGCTGAGCTTCAGTGACATTGCACCAGACCTTTCCTCCAGAAGTGAACTCTGCTGAAGGTGGCCTTGGGATCTAAGCAGTGAGAGAGCCCAAATGCTGAGGTTTCTGTCTCAAAACCAATCCTGTCTGTGGAGTTGTGCCCCAAGGCAAGGAAGCCTGACCCCAGCAGACAGACATCCTGTAGTTCCCATCCTAAGCTATGCCTGCTTTCAGTTACCCTGTGCAGCTACTGCTTGCTCATGCCAACAAAGCAGAACTGTCCTCTTTCAATGTCTGAATGCACTCTGCTCCTCTGCACATCTCCTCCTATTCCCTGACCTGCCTTCCCTGCCCCGAGGCATCCTGCACACTGACTTTCTGTCCTCAGATTTGTTTTGCTGTCGTGTTTTGTCTGTGCCAGCCTCTCGGCAGAGAGCAGACAAGCAGCCCTTCATCCACCCCTTGCATGATTTATAACCCTGCCAGCACCTCCAGGGCTTCCAGTCACCACATGGGTTAATGGCTGCTACCAGAAGACTTTGCACTTTTAGGCTTTCTTTAACAAGTGTCCAACATGCACCTGAAATGCAAGTGCTTTGTTTGGTTATTCTTTGGTTCAGTTCAGTCCAAGGTCAAAGCCAAGAACAATACAAAGAAGCAATAGTAAAACACACAAAAGCCCTTTGCAAACTTCTCTGCAGGGCTCCAAAGCACAAGTGTATTTTTATTCTCCCTGTGGCTCTCAGAGGGAGGCTGGGAACAGCATCCCTGTGTTACAGATGGGGAAGCCGAGGTGCAGGGCAGCTGAGTGCCAGAGCCCAAACTCATTCAAAACAGGGATTAAATTCTCCTTGGTTTCAGTTTACTTCAGTTCCCAGAAATTTGGGTGAGATGCTCAGTTTGGTCATGATAAACAAGCTTTCCTAACCAAAACCAAGGCTGTTTCTTTAAGGCAGGAAAGTGGCAGCACTGGGAGGGAGGGAAGCATGGCAGTGGAACTGAGCTGCTGAGCCTGTGCGAGGAGGGAGAGGCAAATAGAGAGATCTCATATCTGAGACCCCAGCATTAATTCATATGTTGATGAATGCCATAAATTAGATTGCAATCAGCCTGCATTCTCCAGGGACCTATTCCATGGAATGAGGCAGAGCCAAGTCTGTTCCAAATCCAGAGAACTTCTGGAGACTCCGAGCACAGTTCCTTCCTTCCCCACCCTCAATAAATAAATTATGTTGAAAAAGAGGAAGGTATTAGCTGTGAATGGATTTTAATTGACGCAATGGTAAATTCATTTCATAATCTTTAATTAGCAGAGATGCTTGCCGGAAATGTAATTTACAGGAAACTTGCTCCTTTGCTTGGAAATCACTGGAGTGTCCTGGTGATGGTAGTGAAAAGGGGCTGTGGTCTCTGTAAATAATGCAGGAAGGCCCAGAATGAAGGAGTTCGTCTCTGAAGCAGGCAGATTCTGATCCTGGCTCCAGTCAAACCTCAGTCCAGCTTCCAGCTGCAGCTGAGAATCAAGCAGGAAAAAATTATTAATGTCAGATGATGGCTGGGTTTGATGGGCCGAGTCTGTGGTTAGCCAACCTTCACACACACAACCCCTCTCCAGCTCCTGACCTTATCCTGAACCTCACTGCTTCCTGCAAGCTGTGCCCCCTGTCCTTTTGTTTTTCTCAGTCTCCTGAGATCCTATAGATCCCCTCCTCCCGCTGTCTTCCAAGAACCCTGACCCACACAGCTCCCAGAGTCCATCTCCCGGCACAGCTGACTTGGTGAAGGGGACGGGGAAATTTTCCAGAGCAGCCAAGAGAGCAGGCAACTGTTGAAACTACTCTTCTTCCTCCAACATGTTCTCTGCTGCAGGAAGCTTTCTCACCTCAGGACACATTCAAAGCTCATCACTTTGGGAACAGGACAGGTCATGAGGGAACCCAAGAAAATTCCGAGAGCAAATTATGAGTGGTTGAATGGGAGACATCCAGAGGTCCCTTGCAGCCCATGTGCCTCTGCTCCTCTGAAACCAAATTACCCTGTCTGGAGCTCCCAGTGAAAGAAATGGCTATGAGTCATGAGTGGTGATTAAGGACGGCTTTAGGTGCAGAGACTCAGAATAAAATCACAGTGCTCGCTTCTCTGCTTGTCTTCTCTCTGTTCATGCTCCACTTCTTGCCTGCTTATGCTGGGATGAAAGCAAGCTTCCTTTTATCTCAATTCCTAGCAGAGCTAGAGTTGTCCCAGCAAAGGGAATGTGAGCCGGTTCTACTCCTGATGTCTGTTGACATGTTGCTATAAAAAACCCCAATTATTAGGAGAGGAGAAAGAGAAAGAAAAGATATTCTGCTTTTCCATCCTGAAACCTTCATGGGGTGTAATTGAGAGATCAAAACTACCTTGGCAAATAATTGGTGCCAGCTGGGAAGAATTAGCTTGACGTGTGAATCCCATGTTGTGTTTGTTAAGCCAGTCATGAGAAACCAAGTCCTTCCCTGCTAATCTGAACACACTTTGCAAGGAAGCCATGGGGAAAGCATTCCCTGTGCCTTTTAATCAAGCATGGTCTTCATAGGTGTGTGGAACACATCCCTGTGCCTCAGTTTCTCCTTAATGGCGCCAAATTTGTGGTGTGGAGCTCCTGGGGGTGTGGGTGTGGTTGGAGGGGTGTAGATCTTGGTATCCCATATCTGCCCCCATGGCCAGCAGCCTCTGCCCACCGGGGTGTGGGCACGGGGAGTTATCCCAAAGCTGGGGAGTCCAGCAGGGACTGTGCTTATGGGTCCCTGTCTGCAGGGAGATCTTCACTTGTGGTGGCCTTGGAGCATCCCTCATGAGACCCAAGGATGGGCTGCTACAGGGATGTATAGGTCCAGCCTCCCTCATTCCCATAAATAAAGGGAAAGAAGCAAAGCTGAAAAGAGACAGCTTTCTGGACGCAGCAGGGAGCTCCAGTTTTCTTTCCCCTTCATTAAATACTGTGTTTTCCTCTAATGAAGGGGCCATCCTGAGCAATAATGAAACTCTTCTCACATCTCAGTGCTTCAAATGCCACTTCCTCTTCCCGCGCCGAGAAGAACCCAGGCTTCGGCAGCTCCAAGGGTGGGCTCCTTGCTCCTGCTTCGCTGCCTCTCTAGCAAAATAAAAGCAAAATTAGTTCCCCTCCAAGAACTGCAAAGCACCCGTGCAGGGGGTTGTTTCATTCATCCCTTCTCCTCCTACATCAATAGTGCCTTAATCTCCTTCCTGCTGGGCTCTGCTGCGTGCTGCCTCAATGGAGAAGGGCAGCATGGTGCTCCTGCAGGGCTTTAGGGCTGCCTTTTCCACACACAGGCTGCTCTGCCACTATCCATGCTACCCAGCAGGGAGTCACCACTGGGACACACATAATCTGACTGGTCTGTCTTCACCTAAGGTCTTGGTTTGGGGTGTGTTTCTATAGGGCATGTCATCCTCAGGTATAGGGAAATCTTACATTTCCTGGGTTACCTGGGACTCCTGGAGACATCTGAGCAGCCCAGCTCTCCACAGCATTAACAACTGTCCCCTCTTCCTGTTAGGGGTGATTATGTCCTCTCAAAGCCATGAGCATCCTTGCTCCTGTTGGAGCTTCAGGAGCTAGTGCCTGCCTCCTGAGAGCATCTGGGAGAAAATAAGAACAAAAGCAATGTGATGAGCCAGAGGGTGCTTCAGGAAGAATACGTGCCAGGTATCTCATCAGCTCCAGGCGTTTGTCCCTCGGATATTCTTGATTTTGCTCAGGATGGGGCAGCCCCTCTGCTGTGAGGATGGGCAGGGATGGCAGCAGAGCCAGCAGTGACTGTGCAGACACAGTGGATGGCCTGTAAGTGTCTCCTCATCTATCATCAACACGAAGTTCAATTACAGCCTATTGGGGTTTTCTCGATTTGCCAGTTAATTAATAAAATCTGCATCGCAGATGAGTTCTATTTACATAAGAGCTGAAGGAGGCAAGTCTTCATCTTAATAGCAGTGAATATTCAGATGTGAGATTAACGCATTGCTCTCTGCTTCAAATTGTTATTTACTTGGTGTTTTAAAGATACTCTGGATTTCCACTTTCTTATTGTAAAAGAGGCAGTAATGGGATATTTGATTTCTTGAGCCCTGGTTGTTTTATTGAAACAACTTCCAATAAGCTCCAAAATTGGTTCTGTGTGAAGGGAGGCCCCCCTGGCTAGAACAAGAGATGCCTAAAGGGACAATGACAGAGACCTCTCATATCATGGACAGTAGGGAGCTGTGAAGGAAGGATTGCTGCCCTTTCCTCATAACTGGGTGTTTCTGGAAGCAGGCAAGCAGTAAATTTGATAGAGGCAGAAGCAAGTCCCTTTTGCATTTCCATGGAGCACGACTGACAACACATTGGAGGATGTTAAACCCCATAAGCTGAGTATGGCTTCAAACTGATGAAGACCTTTGAACCACAGACCACCAAAGATGGGAAGAGTGGGCCAAGACCACTTTGTGCCCTGTTTCCCTGGATCTGTTTGCATCTGCTGCAGCCAATGAACAAGCTGGGTGGGACATTGGGCTAAGCCATAAAGCCATTTCTACAGCAATTTAGCTGATAATTTGAAGAAAAGGCAATATGGGGCCCTTTGCTTCTACAGCTGCTGGGAATCAAGCAGATATGTCTGAGGAGAACACTATGCAGGAACATCCTGAGCAGCGATGGGTTTTTATCTGCCTTCACAGTTGTCATGAGCAACATTTTAAGGTGACATTTTAAGGTGACAATGCCACTAGCCAGCCCACTAAATAGAGTAACACAGCCCAGGAGAGACCTTCCCTTTGGATATAGCCCACATCTGACCTTTGTCTGCTACTGCCTCAGCATTGTCCTTGTCTGATGAGCTTCTTGAAGGACTGAAGAATTAAGAGGTTGTGGCAGTGCCAAAAGAAATTAGGGAATGTGATTGGGAAGGAAACCTGGGAAATGAACCTTGCTTTTTAATCAAGGTACCAAGCAAAGCAGGGCTAATCAGCATTAATCAAGTAGAGCGCTGTTGTTAGATGGAGGCCCTGCTTTAGAATAGGGGGCTCTCCTAATGACCCAGAAAAAGCAGCTAGAATTTCCAGATAGAATTCCCTTGCCCAACACAGTGATTGATCTGCTGATCATGTATTGATCTGCTTTCCCAAATGCACAGCAGCTTGGGCTCTGCATCATTTCTTCTTTTTGCAAGAGAAGTGCCTTGTGGCCTCCCCTGGAAGTGACTCACATGGCAGCAACCACCAGTCAGGCAATAAAACAGCATCCAGTGGGAGCCAGGCATTTTTGTTTTCATTATTCAGACAGCATGTGGGTGTGTGGCTCTGCCCCAGCAGCAGCTGTCATCTCCTAGGCAGTACCCGCACTCTGCTGGAGCAGGAATTCCCTTGGAGAGCAGCCACCACCCCACAGAGATGCCCAGGTGGTGTGGGAGAGGCTGAACACAGCGATGCTGAAACCATTTCCCTCAGAGCTGCTTTCAGCTCAGCTCTCCCTGAGCCCAAGCTGGACACCTGCAACCTGGGCTGCAGCTGCACAGCGGGGACAGAAAGGAATCTCCTTTTACCCCCAGGGTGTAGAGATTGCCCCAGAGGGGCCATGGTGGCCAAATGTACACTGGGCCAGGGAGAGCCGGGGCACTGGCCCACAGTGGCCTGCCCTCTTCCATCATTAGCACGCTCCCAGTTAACATCCTCTGTTAGCCAGTGACTCGGCCCAGCTGTGGGGACAGGCAGGCCAGGACCCTTCCCATGTGACAATGTGGATGAAGTCACCTGGCTCTGAGGAGAGATTTTGGCTTGACCCTCGATGTGGGCTGTACCATGGCCACTGGCCAGTGACCAGAACCAGGCCTGGTTTATTTGGGTAGCCACAGATCAAGGGGCTGTTGTGCTGGATTCTCTCCTCCTGCACTGTGGGAGCCACTGCCAGGTGAAACAGTGGATAAACTGAGGCACAAACAAACCTTTAGCAAACCAGTTAAAGGACCTGCCTGGAATCAATGGCAGAAGTAGGAGCTCAGACTTTTGAGGAAGTGTCACATCCCTTTCCACATCTAACAGGAACCTCCAAGAGTGGATTTCACCTTCTGAGGTCATATTCCATGCTGCCTTTCAGCGAGTGCTGAGGGTGCTATCTCTTTCACTTCCACAATTAATTGTTTTCAAATGATTACTGTCAGTGCTGTTGGGCCTGGGCGTGTGGGTGATAACCTGGAGGCTGAGTGCAGTGGGGAGGCTGAGACATGCTCTGCTTTCCAGATGATGCAGTTGTAATTTTTTGAGCCCTTGTTTCACTCCATTAGGAAAATTTTCCCCCTGCCTTGCTGTCCCCGATGTTTGAAGTGCCAGGCATGAAAGCAAAGGCAAGTCAATCAGAGGAGCAGAGGCCTACTGGAGATAATTGCCAGGCTCTCTCAGACAGCTGAGTCAGCTGGGGAGAGGAACATCACAGAAGTGATGTCACCAATTCCTCTGTGATCTCTTATTCTTCCTGAGCAGAAATGGTCTGAAAAACGGCTTCTGAAGAAGCTATGGGGAAAAAACCAAACTTGGTCTTAAGGGAGTTGGGCAGATGGGCCCATCATCTGCCAGAGAGGAAGGGAGGGCTGTCTGGGCAGTGTGAGCAGCCATGGATGTGCTCAGGAGGCTTTTGAAAGGAATTGATGGGGAAGTGAAATTTGGGCTCTTTGCAGTGGAACACAGCAGGAGAATGAGCAGCAATGGACATCCTGTGGAACAAGAGAGGTTCAGGCTGGTTATGTATACATCCTGCTTAGGTTATATATACATTATCCTTATACAACACAAATTTCTCGTGTGAGGGCAGTCAAGCAGTGGGACAGGTGCCCAGAAGGGCTGTGCAGTCTCGGCCTTTGGAGGATTTTAAGCTCTGAGCAGACAAAGCCCTGAACAACCTGGTCTCACCTCAGAGCTGACCTTGCTTTGGGCAGGAAGTTGGACCTAAAGACCTCCTAAGCTCCCTTTCCACTCAAATTATCCTATGGCCTTAGGAACACATCCTTCTCAGTGCCCAAGGGGACAGGGAAAGAGGAGGTTCAGAGACTGAGGCTGTGCACCAAAGAAAGCCCTTCCAGAAATATGGGAAGGTCAATACAGAGATGCCTTGACATGGAAAAGGGCTTTTATTCACCACTGGAGATTTCTAGGAACAGACTAGATGAATGTGGATCAGGCCCATGTGGGCAGACTTAATGTGACCTTGTGTGCCTTCACGTGTGAGCCTTGGTCTCTGAGGTGACATTCCTGGTCTCCTGCCATCCCAGCACTGAGCTGGACCTTCCTGAGAGTGCTCCTCCTCTGCCTTTCACCTTCAGCACTCCTGGGATCCTGGGGATCTCACATCTTTCTCAAACCCCCCTGACCCTCTCCAGGCCTCCTGCTGCCACCCTCACCTGTTCTTCCCCTTCAAAATGAGCACTGTCAGTGCTTTCTAGCAACATTCCCAGTACTTTGTAGGAATCTCCATTTCCTTTCTTGACATTATCCTGGGTTCTTTCCAGGAATTTTCCTAATTTCTTTTCAGGAATTTGCACATTGCTTTCTAGGAATGTCCCAGCACATTTTCCAGGAATGCCTCATTGATTTCTAGCAATTCTGAAGCAATTTCAAAAACAATTTTTTTTTTCTTTCTAGGAATTTCAGCTTTGCTTTTTTCTGAATGTTCTGCAGTGCTTTTTGGGAACACATCTTAACTTTTCTTTGAATTTTCCAGAGTTTCCGTAAGTTTTCTCTGAATTTTCTTTCTAGGAAGCTCCATGTGGCTTTCTGGAAAGTTCTCAGGTTGTTTTCCAGTAATTTTCTCCTAGCCTTCAAGGATTGTCCCCAGCTGCTTTCCAGGAATTTCACATTTGATTTTAGAAACTTCCCTGATGTTTTCTAGACATTTTACTATAGGAGCTACTTTCCAGAAATTTCTTCTGAAATGTCCCAGGATGTTTTCCTGTAATTTTCCTTTTCCTGAAATTTCTCCTTTGATTTCTTTTGAATTTTATCAGGATGCTTCCAAGGAATTTTTTGGGTTCCTTCCAAGGAATATCTCCATATGATTTCTAGAAATTCTCATATTACTCTCCAGGATTTCTTATGTTTCTCCCCAGAAATTTCCACATTGCTCACTAGAAATCTCCCCTTTGCTTTTCCACGTCAATGTTGTTTTCAAGCCATTTCTTGTTTTGCTTTCTAGAAATGTCCTTGAATGCTTATCAGGAACTTTGCAAATACTTTCCCAGTTTCTTCTAGGATTGTTTGTAGAAAAAAAAATCTGTTTTCTCAGAATTTCTTTTCTTTCTAGAATTTTGTCACTTCATAGGATTTTGCCTGTGTGCTTTCTAGGAATTCTAAAAATCCTTTTGTTGTTGTTTTACTAGATCCCTTCCTCCTTCATGCATCTTTTTGAGGCTATTTTCCCAATATTGGCGTGGGGAAGTGGCTGAGGTGGCTCCACAGAGCCAGCTTTGCTTTTTTTTCCCTCTGCTAACTCTTGTGTGGAAGTGTCCTTGTGCACAACCAACTGGTTTTGAGCCTCTCTCCTGTTCCTTGGTGAACACAGATCTGTCCATTCTGGGGAATCTGACAATGCCTGAAGCCACTGGCAATAACTCAGGTGACAAAGCATCATTTGTAAATGTGGTTCTTGGGGTTCCAAGCTGATGCTGTGAAGAGCAATATCATCTTCTGCTCTGCCTTATCAATGGAACCAGTGCTGGGGGGTCTCTCTCCTTGCACACAAAGCAGAGGTGGTTATTTATCACTTCAGTCATGTCCAAGCTGCCCAGGCAGAGTGGTGATAAAACATGCTGGATCAGCAGTGTGGGTGTGAGGGAACCACCAGTTCCTGTGCAATGGGGTCCCATTAATCTCCTACGGAGTAATGCAGCTTCCATGTAATGCCTGAGGATGAAAGATGGGCTGGAGATTTTAGGTAATTAGTGAAGTCCTGGTGTTAATAGGCAATAGCAGATGCCAGTGAGGAATACAGAACTCATCCTGTAGTTTCAATCCTTTGATGTGATGGTGATTTAGTGAGTGACCTTGGTTATGACCTTGGTTTCCAACCAGTTTTGGGCCTTACCCTTCTCTCTCATTGTCCCTGTTTGTGTCTAAAAGGTAGCAGATCTACTGAAGTGGAATTTTTTTTGGGGGGGTAGGGGTAAAAAATAACACCTTTGACAAATGTCTTGGTTTTAAAAAGAGCCCTCGAATTCTTGAAAAGTTCCCCTTTGACAACCAAGATTTTTAGTTTTCTAATTTGAAACGCCCTTGTTCTGCAATTTAAGCTGATTATTAACAGCATGTTCAGAAGCTACTGAAACAAAACATTTTAATTGACCCAAACCAGGTGGCTTTATTTCCGTTTAGTTTCACAGGAGCATGAGATTTTGATCTTCAGCTGGAACAGGAGAGGACAAAAGAAATCTCCAAGCTCTTTGTGAAGTAAACCCTTTTCCCAGCCTGCTCTTAGCACTAGTACGTGGAAGAAAGCCTCGTGTCTTTGCATCTTTGCCTGTTGCTGGGCTCAGTAAAGCTCCCTCTCCTCCAGCTAAGTAAGAACAGCAGCTCTCAGCTGGCTGTTGTCTTGCAGGCAAAGACACTCAGAGGTGACCTGAATGAAGCCTGGGCACACATCTCTCAGCTGCTCTGCTGGCAGGTGACATCTCCAGCGTAGCAGGCGGAAGAATCCGTGTTATCCCCTGACAGGTTCCTAACCTGGGTTTCTAAGGTTGCTGTTGCTGTTTCCTCTGTGGGAAAAAGAGATAAAAGCCTGTCTTGCCCTTCCCCCTGCAGGGGCCTGTCCAGCTCCCTGCCAGGCTCACGCAGAGCAGTGCAGAGTCCCCATGCAGCGGGACCAGATGACCTTTTGTCGTACCCATCCAAGTGTGCGCAGCGCAGCTCCCGGGGCGAGCGTGGCAGATGTAAACACGCAGCTCATCTGAATGCTGAGCCTTCCTCGATGAGGGAGAGCACTCAGGCATGCTAAAGGGCAGATATTTGTTTTCCACAGCCCACCCTGAGCTTTCCAGTTAGCCTGGGAGACGGCGGAGAAGGGATCTTGGCCAGAAGCAGCCGCATGAGCTCTGCGCTGTCCCGCACTCCTCTGCCGTGGGCTGGGACGAGGTGCAGCTCTTTCCAGGGAGGGAAGCTGCCTAAGGCTCTGGAGGGAAAGCCCAGCAGCCCCAGCATGTGAACAGACACCTGACTGATGAAAGTCAGGTCTGCAGAGCAGCGTTTGGTGCAGCTCTTCTGTGCTGGAGTGTCTGGAGAGCTGGGTAACTGCAGCAGGGAGGTTTCTGGTTCTTTGAGCACCTGATCTTGGCAGTGCACGGGGATATCCACTGGGGAATATCAGGTGGGACCATTCCTTGAACTGCTGGGATTCCATGTGGCGCCCCTGGAGGAGATTCAAATAGGACTTTGACTTGATATTGGGCACAATGGGTGGTATAGCAGGTCTGTCAAGGTGCCAGCTTTCTGCTAAGGTCATCCAGAATCTATTTAGCATAATTTGGCATTTCATAACTCTTAAAATTCTTTCCTATGGTTCTCTAAATGGTATGTAGAAACAAAGACTTTGGAAGGAGGAAATAATAATAATAATAATAAAAAGGGCAAGTTAACAACCTTTTAACAAAAATTATGCATGGGGCTGCATGGCAGAGGGAGATATTCATCCCCCAACTGCTTCACTTAATACAGAAATAAAGGGCAATTGATTAGAGCCAGCCACCCCCACAGTGCTGAGCAGGGAAAGGCCAGGCTGACAGTGTGGGGGAAGATACAACAGAAAGAGGCAGCTCTAAATGCTTCATTTTAATGTTCTCCCCCTGTAGCCCTTTTTGCCTTTTACGTAGTGCCTCTTCTCTTCCAGGTCTGGCACTGGGCTGGGATGTGCAGCCAGCTGGGGAGGGGCTGTGGGCAGCACATGAGCTTGTGGGCCAGGAGCTCACAGCCACAAACCTGGAACAGGACCCCTGTCCCACCAAAAACTAGTGGTCCTCATGAATCTGCTCTTCACCTGAGACCAAACTGCCCTGACCCCACAGGGCTTTCTCCTTGAAGCAGAGCTTTGTATTTCATCGGTTGCTTTCAGACAATTTCTTTCAAATTTTTGGGATCTCTCTGTGAGGTGAAAACTCAAGGTCATGTTTTCAAACCCTCATGGCCCCAGAGGGGAGCTTCCAAGCCAAATGATTGACTCCAGCAGTGTCCATGCCAGTATGAGCATCCTCCTGAGTGTCCCATGCTTGGGGCAGCTTTGTAGCCCAGTGAGGGCAGAGGTGACAGTGCTTAGCAGCAGCTTGACATCAGCTTAAGTAATGGGATTATCTGGGGATGAAGAGGGAAGATGAATGGGAAGATCAGAGCAGGAATGAAGGGGGACAGGGAGGGCTGTGTGCTGTCTCAGGGGAACCTGTCCCCAGAGACTGGCTGCACCCTGGGACAGTGAACCAGTGCTGCTGTCACACAGCTTCCCAGTGCTGCTGTGGGTCCTGCTCTGGGACTCCCTCCCTGAGAACTGAGCTGCTGGCAGGCAAATGCTTTGTAAGAGGGCCAGAGAAATATGTTATGCTCTGTCTCTAGAGGCTGTGAGATACAGCCAAGGTGTTAGAAGGACACAATCCCATGGTCCCTTTCCTCTCTGCCACTGACAGCCCCTGTGACCTCTGGAAACTCAACATTCTCTGAGCCTTGATTTCCCCAGCCTGAAAAACAGTGCTGATTATTCCCCTTCCCTCTGATTTCCTGGCTGATTTCTACCAGTTTTCAAGAAGGCAAATCTGACAGAGGAAATAAAGACTTTTTTTGACTGCATAGCAGCAGCAGGGCGAAGTTTATCTAACTCAGGAGGGCAGGAGGAGGATGACAGGCAGACAGCTGAGGAGAAGCAGGTCAGAGTATCAAACAGTGAATGACCTTGTTTTTTTTTTCCCTTCCCTGTCCCTTAATCCTGGCTATTAGTTCTTCTGTCTGGGGCACAGGTGATTATTTTCAGAAACCCCAGTCATTTGGAAAGGAGCAAAATATTTGCATTAAACAGGGAAATGCTCATGAGAAAACAACCAACAGCACAGAAAACAGTGGAACCAACTTGTCAGATTCAAGCAGGCTGAGAGTATTGGGGAGTGATGTGACACAGAGTGAGTTCAGGGGACTTGCTGGTGTGCTTCATGCCTGGGTGCCCAGCTCACACCCAACTTCCAAACCTCCCACTGCTGCTGCTGGTAGCATTGCTCCTGCAGCTTGTGTGGAGACCAGTGCATCAGCTCTGGGGATGAGGAGATCTTTGGGTCAGGGGTGATGTTAAGTGATGGGTTTTATTAAGGTGATGAATGGGGGTGGGCTTGTTTCCATTTTGCCTTGGCTGACAGCAGACAGATGGTGAGTGAAAAGCAGCTGGTTGTTGACTGTAACTGCTGTGGAAATGTTCAGCTCAGTTGTTCAAGAAGCTTCAGCTGCAGTGCCAATGTTTCCCTTCATTTACAAACAATTCAAACTTTTGCAGCCATTTGGGTCATGGGAATGAGCAGAATTCAATGACAGCTGACCCAGGAGGAGCCTGGTGTGATCAGCAACACGAGGAAAAGAGCCATCTTTTCCACTTGAAAATAGATCACATTTGATCTGAACTCTGGTGGCACACCACAGTGTCTCTGTGGAAAGGGTTTTCAAATCAGAAGCTCACTTTCAGGTAATTTTTAATATATTTTTGCAGAAGTGGTAGCTCCAGTCAGAGCAGAAATCCATCCTGACTCCATCCACAGAGCAGCTCCTGTAGCCAGAGCAAATTCCCTTTGAACTGCTCACGAGCAGGGAGAACTCCAAATACTCCAGATGCAGACATGAGGGAAAGTCCAAAACTACTCAAGGCCCAGTTGCAGGTGTTGTGTACATGTTCAGTGGGAAAGCTGACACAGGAGTGATTCCAGGAGCTGGGCCATGACAGACGAAGGTTTGATGTGGAGGGTGCTCACCTGGCAGAGAAGCCAGGGTGGGCAGGGATTAAACAGTCAACAGTGCTCAAAGGGGGCTTGCAGGGCTCTGTCCATGCCCAGGCTTTGCTTCATGCTCATGCTGAAGGACAGAGGTTATCTACCAGCAATTCCTGGGAGGCTTGGTCTCAGGAAAACTAATGGGTTGGTCTTGGTGAGCAAGGAAATCAATCCCTGGCTCTAGCATTCACGCCATGCAAAATATCCTCATATTTTCCTGAAAGAGGGTGAGGTGGGTGTTGATCTCTCTTTCCAAGTAATAAGTGATAGACTGAGAGGAAATGCCTCAAGTCGTGCCAGGTGCTCCCAGCAAATGGAGCCCAAGGAAGTGAGAAGTTCAGCTAGAGAAAAGTGTAGGCTGGTTCTCCAACTACCAAATAAAAGTATGGATGGAAAATGAATGTAAAAGGGGATGATAATTTGAATCCAATCAGGCTGTGGACAGTGTTATAAGTAATGTTTTCACTTTCATCCCACTGGTTTTCTGAGGGATAGTGATGAAGATCATCCCCACCCCAAAGCATCCAGGAATGAAGAGGGGCTTGCATGAAGCATAATCAGTATTTGTCTCCCACTGAAACCTTGTTTGGAGGGGTCATTAAGCAAAGAACTGGAGGGAGAGCTGACTTTTGCATGGCTCCTCATGGCAGTTTTGAAGATGATGATGCACTCACCAGCCAGAGGGATGGCTCCACAGTGCTTTTCATCCAGGGATCTTCTGCTCAGGTATAAACTCAACCTAAGCCAGGGAGCAGAGATGTCTCCAGCTGGGATGGCAGACCACCAGCGTGTAACACTGCACAAATCAGCTCCCAAAGCCAAAAAGTGCATTGCCTTAATCAGAACAACACAGGGCATGCCCAAGGAAATCCAGCTGTTTATTATTCATCTTACATAAAGGAGGGGACAGTGGTGTTTCCTGGAAGAGGAACATTGAGTCAGTGGCTGTGCAGGGAGGAGAGCCCAGTCTGACCAAGAATGACAGAAAAACCATGGACTCAGGCTAAGCAGTGCCTCAGGGGAGGACAAGGGGTAAAAAAGGCCAGCAGGGCAGCAGCTGCGAGCCAGTGTGTCCACAAAGCCATAATGCAGCTTAGTGCTGCAATCCCAAATTAGCCCGCTTGGCCGGCGAGAAGCCCTCTCCGAATGGGCCGGCGTGTTTATTTAAGGAGACACTAATTTCCTTCAGCCCGGTTTCCCCGGCTTCAGTGACCCAATAATCACCTGTCAAAGTGGCTTACACGGCGACAGACGGGAGGAGGGAGCGCAGAGCAAGAGGAACCATCGCTCCAGGTGATTTTAATATCCAAGAGGCGGTGGCAGACAGGAAAGTGATGGCAAAGTGTGGACGCTGGCAGCACATCTGTCAGGAGCTGCCTGTCCTGCGGGCAGACAGATGGGCTTTTCAGCACGTTTCATCAGGAGAGCAACCTGCAAGATGGCATGAAAGGGGAGAGAAACACCAAAGTGTGGAGACCTGTCCTAGGGGGACAGGGCACCACAGTGCCCCTCAGTCAGTGGGGGCTCAAAGAGGCTGTTTGATCTGAAGAGATTGGCAGGAATTGGGCTGGATGGGGCCCAAATAATGATAAATTTTAGCTAGGTTTGTGTAAGGAGGGCGAGGATGTTTGGACAATGCTTCTGGGCTGGGGTACAGAGCCTCTCTGCCCTCTTTGGTGACAGGGGAAGCAGGAGGGGATTTTTAGAGTAAAGATCTGCTCATGAATATCTTGGTTTCCTGCTACTGGGGCCTTTTTTACATAGCCAGTAAAAGGACTGGGATTATCTCACTCCCACGTGGGCTCAGTAACACCTTCCTTACTTTTGGGTGCTCCTCTGGGAGCTTTGTTCCAGCCTGCAGGTCTGGGTGGCTTTGAGGATCTTGCACCCAAGCTCCAGTTGTGAACTGTCCCTGCAGTGCAGTGCAAGGTGCTGCTCCAGGGTCTGCTTCCCTAAGCCACAGCCTCAGCTGTGAGCTGTAAGGCAAGAGGGCTGTGAAGGCAAAGTGCCCTGGAAACTCCCAGTGATGCTGTTTGCTGCTTGTACCACGCTCAGCAGATCAGCAGCATGTTTTGTCTATACAGGCTGTCCAAGATAGGGCCCACTGGGAGCTTCTGAACATTGGCTTTTAATGCAGCTGAGAGAAAGTACTGCCCTGAATCCCCAAATCCAGTGTTTTGTTTCAAACAGTGGCTAAGCCACAGTGAGTCTCTAGTTACTCATTGCCATGGCATGCCTTGGGCTGAATTTGCATGGCAAATATCAGAATGACCAGTTCTATTGAGATATTCTTCCAGAAACATATCCCCTCTTTTTTCTTTTTTTTAGTGAACACCTCAATTTTTGCCATGACTTTGGGAGACCGCAGTTATAATTTATTTCTTTTTCCCTTTCCAACCATCCAGGGAAATACGTTCACATTTCAGGGCTGAATGTACCTTGGAAACAGATTTTCTATTTCATTACCCTACTCAGCACCTCTGAGAAGGCATGATAAGAAGGGAATTCTTCCCTCGCTCTTATTTCTGGCAGGCAATAAGGTACAGGAAAAAAAAAATCTGGAAACACCCCTTGCTACTTCAGATTTATTTTTACTTGTCTCTCTGGGCCTGAGCTATGTGCCTTAACTGGGTTGTCAATGTTCAGGTGCTGGGGCTCCTCCACCTCTGCTCCCAGCTTGATTTCCCTCAGCAGCATCCGAAAAAGCTCTTGGTGCTTTCTGCCACCCAGTCTGCTGTTGTTCCCAGCTGAACTGTGCTAAGCAAATGCACAAATATAGATGTTAGCGTGACTATTTACTGAAGGGATTAAGTGTCCTTCCACCTCCTCTTTTTTTGGTTACTTCTATCCCATTACCTGATATAGCTCTAGTTAAGCCCCTCTCACCAGTTAAATGGGTGCTGTCCTGCCCCTCACCTGAGAGCAGGACCTGGACCTTGACCAAAGCTCCAAAGCTGGTTATTCTTCCTTGGGAGCTGAAAGAACAAGTGTGTTTTTATTTTCCTCCTGATACGAACCTGATTTGTCTTTTTCCTCAAATAAAACTTCCCAAACTGTCCCCTGTGTGAAAAGCAAACTGAGCTGGTCTCAGCCAAGAGATTCTCCAGGTGGACTGGTGTCAGTGTAACAAAGCTTCTTCCATCTGTGTCCTGTTGGTGCCATTAACATTGAAGAATATTCTTAATTACAACAGGATCATGCTCCCATGGTCTGCAGACAGATGATCCTAGGGAGGCCACAGACACCTCACTTTCTCCAAGGGCCCTGACATTGATTTCTCCTCTGGGGAAGGTGTTTTTTCCAAATGCAGGACTTGGGAAATTGGAACGCCTTGTTCTCTGAATGTCTAGGGGCTGGATGGGTCCTCCTGGCTCAGAAAGGAATTTTTCCTGAGTTTTGATGTTACTGTGCCAAACAGCTCCAGTGCTGCTCTGAATGCATGGGTGTGTGAATCAGAGAGATGTGGGTAGGAATAAAGGAGCTGAAAGATTAATGGAGGGGTGGATGCATCAGCAGGAAGATGAGTGTGGTGTAGACACACCAAAGTCTTTCAATGTGTTACAGAGTCCCTTGCTCCACTTTAGGGTCTGTTGGCTGGGACTTGTCTGAGACTCCAGAAGTAACAGGGGAGAAGCTCCTGCCTGACTCCAGCAGGATTTGTTCAGTTACTATCCCTGTATCTCTGTATTTTTCTGTGTATATCCAAATCCTGCTGCCTGTAACAGGACCTGGCCAAGGGGAGGGTGTTCTGACCCCGAGCAGAGCACACATTCCTCCCCAAAGCACCTGCCTTTCTCTCAGGTCTATTTCTGTCCTCCAGTGTCCTTTCATCCTCACTTCCAGGGGATGCTCTGACTCTGNTTTTTTTTTTTTTTTTCCCCTTGGCGTTAAAGAAGCATTTTACTTAAAAGTCAGAAGGCAGGGGTGAGCAGAAAGGTTAAACCAGTGACTCTGGCACCTAGTGAGAAACCCATTCCCATCCACACTGGGGAGTGTATTATTTTGACAGTTGTTCCAGGTTGCTTCACTTCCTCATTCCCTTTGGGGAGCTGGCAATATTATTAGATTTGCATCTAGTTATTTTGCACATCTTCCCTCTGGTGCCTGTCTCATAAGGGTCTTCACAGCCCCCAGCTTGCAGTGTGACAGGAGGAACCGTGCACTATGGGGTGCCACCCGACAGTCAGGGGGCTCAGGGTCACCAGCTCCAGGCCCTTTCTGCTGTTTGGGGTGTCTGACACGGGGAAATAGAGGGCTTGATCCTGAGCACCAGTGCCATGCTGGAGTTTAGCTCTAGGCAGTGGATCCAAAAGCTTTTGAGGAGACCGAGGCATCTCCTGGGAGTCGTGTTTGAGTTCAGACCCCACTGGCAGCAGGTTTTTGATTTTGGGGGTGCCAAAAGTTCTGCCTCTTTTTGGCAGGGAGGGGAAATAGGACTTTTGGCAAGGTTTAAGTGACCCAGCTGTTGGGGAAGGCAATTTCTGGGAGACAGTCCTGGGGAGAGGCAAATGACAAATGACAGCATACAAAAGTGCCAGGGTGTTCATCTTAGGGGCAGCTGGTGGCATGCTGGTTTTGTGCATCGTGGGGTCAAACTTCCTCTAAAAGCACCTCCCTGGAGCTGACATCAGAGGTGCTGGCGAGGCTGGGACTAATGACACTACATCTGAGCCCTGTCACCCGCCAAGAAGTGGGATGACAGTCCCCAGGGAACAGTGTCAGCCCCACCCTGCCTGCTCATGAGCGTGAGGAAATGGCACCTCCACCCTGCGCCCATGCCAAGGCTCCGGCCACCCAGGGTGTGCTTCCTGGCTCTGGAGATTTGTGGTGTGGCTCGTAGGTGCAGAAAGTTTCTCTTCCTGATCACCAGGCTTCAACAGGGCTGGAGCTGTCCTCCTTTGGGTTCTCAGCTGTTCAGGCCACTCAGGCCAGCGTGGAAATCACAGTCTGTGCTCTGCTGTTCCCAGCTGATCACTTCACTGGTGCAGCTGTGGAGCCGCAGCTTTTCCAAGGCAGACTCTTCCCCAGTGTCTCTTATTTGCACCCAGCGGAGTTTATTGCTCACAGGCTTCCAGCTCTGAGGCTTTGCTCTGATTTTCCTCTCTACAACCCCCCACTGGGCGCTTTCTGGTCCTTCCCCAGCTCACTCTGTAATCAGATCAGCTCCCCGCAGGGATCCATGGAGGGACACTCATTCTCAGTATCTCGCTGATTGGGTTTGTTTCAACACAGGCTGATTGTGAAGAGGTGTTCTCAGGGCTGTGTGGTAGCTCTGCTTTTGGGAAAGGAAACGCCCTGCTACTTCAGCAGTTAATGATGGCCCTTTGCTGATGAGCCCTGGCTGAGCTTTGCACAGAGGTTTTTCTTTGGAAGGTTTTTATTCCAGGTGATGTGGGTTGGTTTGTTTCTTTTTGTGTGTGTGTGTATGTAGTGTGTATTTTTCTATTCCCTCTCCTGTCTGAGGCTGCAGGAGAAAACAAGAAAAGGGGCAAGCATGGACCTGCAGCCAAATATCTTAGTTTGACTTCCATGGTCAGATTCTTCCTTTTGGAAGTTGTGAGCCTGGGGCTGACTTACTGTTTTCTTGGTTTGTACCTTGCGTTTTCAAATGGCTCTCACCTGGATCAGAGTTGGTTACCTTTCTAGTGGTTCTGTTGCAGGTTTATTCAGAGCTCATCTGTTGTAGGAAGTTTCAATTATCCATCTGCATCTTGCCTCTGGCCCTCTGCATTTCCTGTGCAGTCCTACTCCCATCTGCCACGCAGAGGCACCACGCAGTGATGGCAGCAGTGCTGAGGCATGAGCTCAAGCTCCAGCTGGGTATAAGTTTTCTGGCAGGGTGGTTGAGCTCGAGATCCCACCTCAAGGCTGGAAAATGTCTCTTGGTGTTCCCCGTGTCGGGCACATTCTTCTTGCACTGGAAACTTTGGTTTGGTCTTGCAGAGGACTGTGGAAACTCAGTTAAGTACTTTTCCCAAAGGGAGGATGTGTTGATTAAAACAGACTGTTCTCTCTGCCCAGTCTCCAGACAATTGCATTCCTCTCTTGGGCTTTCCTGTTGTTTAAGCCAGTAGAGTCCAGCTGATGGTTAGACATAAACCTTCTCCCAGTGAGCTCAGTCTCCTTTGTGCTGTTTCTATAGCAACGTCTTATCCTAAGGGAGCCTGAAATCCCTTTGTAAACACAGCTTGAGGATGTGCCCACAAACCTGCTGGAGGGACAATGGCAGGTGCCCCAGAGCCCAGAGGGGCACCCAAGAGGAAGTCAAGAGTCATCTTGTGCCACTTTGGTTTTGCGGGCAGATTGGAAAGATTTGTTTTTGCCAGCCTGGCTGGTGCTTTAATAACTCTGCTGCTGTTCTGCACTCAGAGGAAAAGGCTCAGGAGGAGGCCTGTGGTGCCTGTAAGTGGCTGTGGCTCTGGGCTACCGGAGGACCTTCATGGCTCACAGCCCTTGGTCTCCTCCTGGCAGCCCTGCACTAAGGAAGCCTTGATCCAGCATCCCTGGACAGCAAAGAAGAGATTCCCTTGAATTTAACAGGGATAGCCCACACGAGCAGGGCCCAGCCTGCTTTGCCTGAGAGATGGTGAATCCAAGCACAATGTGCCATTAGAAGGGTCAGCAAACTCAAATATGGTCCTGTATTTGTGATAAATCCTTGTTGCTCCCCTGGATAAATCCAGCATGGATCACAATTCCTTTGAATACAACTTTGCTGGTGCTCCCAAGCTCCCCAGTGATCCTGAATCTGGCTGAACACTGCCTGAACATCGTGTGCTGAATGCACTTGCTCATAGTTAGTGTTTTAATTTGTCTGTGATGGCACACAAAGGCACCAAGGTTGGTGGCAGTATGAACAGCAGATTAGACGGGTCTGCCCTCAGGGATACAGAACTTCATCTTGCCTTTGGCCATAGCAGGATCCTTGAGTTCCTAAATGGCCCTATGGACTTTAACTACTCAGGGACATTTTTCTACCCTGGCCTGTGGATTTTGGTCCTGAAAATTTCTAGAGGAAATCTCATGGCATAGAGAGCATGTCATCCTGTCTCCTGCCTGGGATGGATAAATTCCTCATGAGTGCTCTGAAGGAAAGTTTCCTGGTCTCCCATCACCACTAAGACCAGTAAGCTGTGGATGGACACCCACAATGTGTTTCCAGAATGGGCTTCATGAGACAGCACCAAGCAATGGATTTTCCCCAGCATGCAGGCATTCCAAACCACCTGGAAGCTGAAATCGGTGTTTGATGATGAAAATGTTGGAAAACATGTCTATAGAGGTGTCAAATTCTGCTGTCCCCAGCCAGGCATGGTTGACCACATGTGGGCAAGCTGAGGGGATCCTTTCAGAGCCACCTCAGAAGAGGTACCCATACACAACCTCTTCTCAACAACTTTGCCCTCAAAGTCCTCAAACACTGCCTGTGCTTGACTCTCATGTGCCAGTGGTACATCCTTCTGAGGATATACTTCTGCCTGTGCCCAGCTCTGTCACACCATTTGTGTGAATGATTCTGAGGATGTAGAAGTCGTGGTTTAGCACTTAATCAATTCCATTAAAAGGAGCAGAGGAGTTGGGTAGCAGAGGAACACAGAATATCTGTGGTGTCAAAACACAAAACAATTGGCATGAAATTATGCTGATTATTCATGTATTAATTGGAAAAAAGACAAGCTCTGGAGGAGGCTCCGATTGCTAATTCCCCTCCTGAGACAGGCACAGAAAGGTCTCTTGAAGCAAAATCCACCCCCTGGGAAGCCCTCCCTCAGCCTAAGAGGAGGAACATTAATAATACAAACCCAGAGAACTTGTTCTGGGGTTAGTCTGACTGTTTAGACAGGGTGAGGTGGCAGTGTCTTATCACATGCTTTTTTTCCACTTCCCTTCCCAGGGATAAGTCTGTGTGGAAACAAGAAGCTGTCTTGTTGACACTTGGGCATCAGCCCAGACACTGTCACCATCTGTTCAGCCCTGGAACGGGGTTGGGAATCTTCGCAGAGGGAGGACGAGAGCTGATGGTTAGACATAAACCAAGAACTGTCACCTCTGCAGGTGAAAAGATCGTCCTCATGCTAGACTGAAGCATCAGCCCTTGCCAGGCAGCCCTCGCTGCAGGGAGCCTTGTTTGTTCATAAGATCTCTGCCAGCTGTGAGGTGCTGGAAGGGGAGCAAGGTGGAGAAGACACGGTTGTTGCTGGGAGACAGGGAGAATGACAACGCTAAAAGTCACTTCCCGGGTTTGTTGGTTTTGTTGTGTTTTTCCCCCCCCTCGCAGACTTGCACCTCTCTGTACCTGTGAAGAACAGACTCTGAAAGCCAAAACACAGGAGAGAGGGTGATGTGAAAAGCCTGACCTTAAAGATGCGGGGAGTGTGATTGTTTCGGTGACTTCATTTATTTTGCTGCTTTACTCCAAGGGTGTGCTGCTGTGCAGCTTAAACCCTAGACAAAAGTTCAGCTCAGTTTTAAGTTCATGGTGTAGATTTAGTTTCTTCTTCTTCTTCTTCTTCTTATTATTATTATTATTATTACCAGTCCAAACAGCCTGGTGCTGAGACCTGCTTCCCCCCAGAGGTGATTTAGGCCCTTGGGGTTTCCCACTATAAGGAATTTGGTCACCCCTTGAGCAATGTTGTTTGTGCACAACACTCAGCAATTTGGTGTGGGTCAGGGATTAAATTGCTGGGCAGGGGGAAGTTGTTCCTGTCACTGCTGAGGGGACAGGAGAACTTCAGTCATGGCAGCAACAACCAGATTTTACAAGAAACAGGGCAGTTATGCAGGCCTTAATCTGCCTCACTCAGACTGACATCAGGGCAACCTTGCTTTCAATGGGCAGCATGTAAAGGAGCAAGAGCAATGCTCCTCTGACTACTAAAACAGATTATTTGCCTCAGTAATGAAGGAAGAAAATATGAGCAAAACCAAACTGCTCCAGACCTGCTGTTTAGCCTGTGCACATGTGTTGCTAAAGAGAGTGAGAAGCCTGGGCACAGCTGTGTGGGAGTGGGCTCAAGTGACAGACCAAAACATGTGAGCTCCAGGTGATGGATGGAGAGCTCTCCCTGCTCCTCAGGGAGTGTGAGCACTGAGCCCTCTTGGCTGAATTGTGCCCGTGGCTTGGACTGACTTGGGCTTTCCATGGGAAACCCTCCCTGTCCTTGCCAGTCTGGCTGCTTGCCTGGGTCTGTGCCTGGGTGATGGATGGTGGCTTGGATGTCACCCAGGCAACAAAACCTTGGTGTTGTGCTCCTGG
This sequence comes from Dicaeum eximium, assembly GCA_013396995.1. Lineage (NCBI taxonomy): Eukaryota > Metazoa > Chordata > Aves > Passeriformes > Dicaeidae > Dicaeum > Dicaeum eximium. The sequence goes on along the minus strand of VWZP01004751.1, from coordinate 523,311 downwards.
ACACGTGGCATTGCCTGTGGTTGTGTGTGGAGACTCAAATCCCTGCTCTTCCCCACGGCTCTTGAAGGACATGGGCAGCATGACCTCTCTGGAGGAGTATGGAAGAGTATGGAGGGATGAAGTGGAAAGCCTTTGAGAGCCAGTGCCCTAACAGGTGGCTGGGAAGCGTGGTGTTAGCAGCGGGGCAGTTGTGTGTGCTGCAGGAATGACCATGAAGAGGGACGGTCGATTGCTCAAACCAGGTCTGGGTCCCTTGAGAGGAGCCCTGTGCAGCTGCTGAGCTTGGGCTGTTATCCCTGTTATCCCTGTTCAGCCAGCCCACCTGGAGAGCCTGAAAACCCTTTGGGAGTCTCTCTGGGACATGGGATGTGTCAGTGCTTATATCAAACTGAGGCTTTGGGAACTGCCTGCTGGCAGTGCTGTGACAGAACAAATGGGGACAAAGAGCTCAGGCCCTGCCTCTCCTGGGTCCTGTACCTTGGTGCTGGCTCCATCCCGGACCAGGGAACCACCAAGGGCTTTAAAAAGCCCACATCCTCTCTTTCTGTGTTTGTCTGGGGTTTAAAAGGTATGAAGTGGGGATTGCATGTCTTCTCAGGGTGCTCCCTGAGGTATCTGGTAAGGGGCTGATCTGTCCCCACAGGCTGTCCTGCTGGGTGTCCACTGTGACTCTGCCTGTCCCTCTGCCTGTCCCAGTGGCACGTGCACAGACTGAGGCTTCTGGCAGCCTCCACCTTTTGAGCCCTGTGGGTTAAAATTAGCTGACCAATTAAGGAGTTACAAAGGTGGGCTGACACACTGATGGGTACACGTGGTGTTCTGTTGCCTTTCTTCAGAAAACCAGGTTAATAACAGTAATAAAGCCTTCAGCGTTGTTGCTCTGGTGAGGTATCAGCGTGCTGTCAAGCTCTGATGGTAAAACACTTCAATCCAAGTGAGCAGAAGGTGATGGCCCTGTGGAGAGACATATGTTCCTGCTCTATTATTTTTATTGCTCTTAACAGCAGTGTTTTTAAAAGCCCTCCATTTCCTGATCACACCTTGAAGTGCCAAAAGCCGGTCTCCATGGAGGGGGAAGGCAGGAGGAGAGACCTGGAGGAGGCAGGCACAGGCAGAGCCTCTCAGGCAGTGGCTGTTTAAGCTCTGTGACTGTGGGCAGAGCAGGATGTGCTGTGGAGATCTCAATGTTCCCAAGAAGCCACTTGCTTTGTGCTTCAGCCTCGCTGGCTGCTCTGAGCAGAGCGTGCTGCGGGAGCCCTGCCATGCTTCCTACCCCATCTGTGTGCAAGTGCCTGGAAGAGCACTCGGCTCCCAGCAGGCCAGCCTTGGCCCATCTGCACTGATTCCCAGGCAGAAGGAGCACCTGGGCTGGTTTCTTTGCTGTCCTCCCCAGAGCCATCGTTGGCACCTCTCTCTTGAAGCAGCAAGGTCTGGGAGCCAGCTTCAGCTCAGCTGGCATGGTAGACGAGGAGGGGGAGAGGGGGCATCCAACCCCTGCTGCCCCCAGCTCCTAATCAAAGCAGGAGTGGAGCCTGCAGCCCCCCAGCAGTCTGATGGAGCAGGATGCCTCTAAAGCTGTATCTTTTGCTGAGAATTGACAGATCTGCCCCTGTCGGGGGTGACCAAATGATTTAGCTGAGCCAGGGGCTGGGGTCCCTCACTGTGGTGTCACTCCAACACTCACTGATACACAGGATGTGGCCCATGGGCTGTCACCTTGGTAGGGTGGAAATCTGCTCTGTGCTCAGAAATCCTCAGGAGCTGCTAAATCAGAGATACTTGGAGAGATCAGAAGGAATCTGTAATGACAGTGCTGAGACTTTTGGCATGCCAATGTCCACTTCTAAGGATTAGAAAAAAATGTCCCCCTGAGATGGCAGTGGGGAGTGCACCTGGCCCTGGGCTGGTGATGAATTGCAAATCAGTGGTGTTTTGTAACAGGATAGCTTCTTGCTCTTTCTCCACCCTCAGGAAGAGATATCTCTGCTGCAGATCAAAACAAAATAGATTGAAGTAACAGTTCAGATGAAGGAACCTGTCCACCCAGGGAACCCTGCAAATTGCTCTGCCATCTCCGTGAGAGAACAGAGGGATACACATGTATTTTCTCTCCATTTCCAGAGAAAATGAGACGCAGTGAGGTTTGGAGGCAGAGATGGATTTCAGAAGAGACCTGCCTGTGTGGGTGGAAGCGCTGACAACCAGGAAACCTCCAGTCTCATAGAAAATGCTACCTGATGGATGCATTAATGACAAGGAAATCTGGGGTTTCAATGCCTGACAATCAAATGTGTGAGTGTGTATGGATGGAGGCTGCTGAGCAGAGCCTTGATCCAGCAGCTCCCGTGTGCAGGTGAAAGCAGGATCTGCCAGGCAGTTTAAAGCTAAGCCATGCCTAAGTGATGGTTTGAGCTGAACTGACTCTTATAAATGGGGGAAATGGTCCAGCCTTCCCCAATAAATTCAGGATACTTCCTTTCACATTCATTAGTAGAGGGGTCCCTGCCCATCCCACGCCCACCCTTACCTGCAGCACAGCCCCACGGCAGCACTGTGCCCGGGCCAAGCTGTCTGAGCCCAAAATGCAGCATGACCCATGTGACCTTTCCAACCTTCATGGCCCACAGCCAGGGCATTTCACTCTTTTTTTCCCTGCTGGCCAATGCAGAAACGACTGTCCTTTGCTCTGCAAAATGCTCGGAGCACCAGCAGGAAGAAAGAAACCAGTTTTGTCTGAATGGAATGAGGAGGAAAGGGAGAAATGAAAGGACATGTCCCTGGCAGTCTGTGAGCTGGGTTGGTTTCAGTGATCAAAGGTGACATTAGAGCAGTGCTGGGAGAGGAGCTGCTTTAAATAAGTGGGTTTCATCTTAATTGCATCTTTCTAAAGCCAGTGTAGCTGTTGTGCAATGAAACCTTTCTGAGCCAGAGCCTGATTGAGAGGATGGAACAAAGGAAGAAGGAGAAGGGGAAGAGCACGGCTGTGTCCCCAGCATTTGGTGAGGAGGGCTGGAGGAGGCTGAGATTTGCCAGAGCACAGTGGTGTGTGTTTCTCTGGCACTCTGCTGTGCTGGGGTCTTGGTTCTGAGATCTCCTTGGGGACAACTGTCAGGATGACAGACCCAAAAAGAAGAGCAATAGCTTCTTCTTCGGGAAGTCTCCAGAGACTGCAGGTAGCCCAGGGGGATTTCTGTCCCACGTCACAGTGGTGAAGGAGGTGGGATAAGATCAATATCTCTTCTGCCTGCCCAGGGCCTGACTCTTGGAGCTGCCACATCCTTAGGAACATGGAAAGGAGTTTGAACCAGCCTCTGCTGGCTCCAGCACTGAGGGTCCCTGTTACCTTCACCTGAGGGGTCAGGTCTCTCATTGTCCAAAATTCCCTGCGTGAGAGTTAGAGGCACAGCTCTGTGGTGATTAATCCCACAGCCTGAAAGAGGCTCACATCTGCTGGGCTGAGATTTGCTTGCCAGATCCCAGCTGTGTCCTGGAGAGCCCTTCCCCATCTGTGAGCAAAACCAAGTGGGGACAACAACAAAGCTGAGGATCTTTGACATCCCCAGGTGACAGAGTTGGCCATACACCCTGGGGCTGGTGTTTTATCAGCTGAAGCCAAGCAACCCTAATGAGCAGCTGATTAGTATAATCACAGCTTCACCTGTTCATCAGGAGTGGAGCATTTCCTAATCAGCTACAGGAGGGGCTCTGAGAGGGGTCCAAGGTCAAGAAATTTGAAAAATAACTCAGCAGGCAGAAAGGGGACACTGGTCTTTGCAGGAGTTGGACACAACTCCATCTCCTTTGTGTTTTTTTTTTGTTTGTTTGTTTGTTTGTTTTTGTTTAGGTACCCTTTAGGTTTCCCCATCCCTGGAAGTGTTCAAGGCTGCACAGGATGGGGCTCTGAGCAACCTGGTCAAGTGGAAGGTGTTTCTGTCCATGGCATGGGAGTTTGAACTGGATTATGTTTAAGGTCCCTTCCAACCCAAACCATTCAATGAGTCTATGACTTTTGCTCAAGATGTGTCTGTGTTCCCAGAAATGGGAAATGCTTTGCTTGCTGCAGGAGCACAGCTGTCCCAGGGAGCGGCACCACATTTCACATCACTGAGAAGTGCTCAAGAATTGCCTTTGGGTTCAAGGCACAACACAGACTGTGCAGTCTCTCTGTGCCTCAGTTTCCCCACTGGATTTGATTGCTCCTAGAAGTTCCCCAGAAAGTGCCCCTTCAGTTGAAACCACCAGACCTTCCACCCCTTGTAGCTGGTGCCCTTGAGGGGAACCCTAAACTGTGAGGCCCCTAAACTCTGCTCTGGGTCTTTTGTGCCAAAGCTCAGCTGGAAGAGAAGGGCTGAGCCTTCTTCCCTAAGAGGAGCTTCCCAAGCCTTCACTCTCACACACAGGCATCTGCTTTGCCCTCTGTTTTTGCCTGCCTTTGGCTTTCCAGCCCATTTCTCCTGTGCTCTCCTGCTCCTGAGCCCCACGCTGTGCCTGCTGCCAGCCTGGCTGTGCCACCGCGGGAGGACAGGGACGGTTGCATAAGCCACTCTCTGTCCTCCCTCCTGCATCGGCATTCATGCTGCACAGCCCCTATTATTGGGCTTGCAAATGACACTAATTTCCCTTCCCAAGCCCTCCCTATAATTTAGCAGCAATGTCCTGTACTCAGATATTATTAGCTGTGCCTTACGTGAACAGTTGCCCTCTTTCTGTTGGTGGGGGGAGATAATGAATTCGATAGGGACGGCAGACCCGCACCAAGAGCCTTTGTCTTTATTTTTTAATTGACCTGACTGGCTGGGTTGGAATGGCATTACACAGGCTCTGCTGCAGCCAGCCTCATTCCTCCTCAGCTGTCACCACCAGCTCCGAGGGGATCCCCAGACCTCTGCACTACAGGAGCAGGATGTCTCACGAAGCACTCAGTGGAGGCAGTGGACAGAGGGCTTTCGAAGCTCAGGGTAGCTGTGAGCTATTTCAAGTCCCTTCACTCCTTAAGAGGCTCAAAGCCACCCAGCTCTTTTGTTATACCCCATTCCTTTAAGATTTCATTGTACTGGGCTGAATACAAGGTGACCTTGACCTTAGGCACACCACACATACACCTGAGCGTGTTTTGTTAAGAGTAGAGAGAAGAAGGAATTGTGAAAAGATGAGCTGCAGATACACTGACCTGCCCCAAGCCAGGGCCATCCATGCTGTGAGTAGCTCAGCCCATGCTGTGCTGCCTTCCTGGCCTTTCCTGCCCATACCTCCTCTCCAGCCAGCACACCCTTTCCAGTCCAGTCCAGGATGCTATACAGGGAATTTCTGGTGGCTCCACAACCGTGTAATAATTCACAGCTTGGCCTCCAGTTCCTCCTGCTCTTCCAGCATAAATCAGACATATGTGAACAGACAAATGTAGTCAGTGTCCCCACTATCCAAGTGACACTTTGTCCTTGCCCCAGCAAGAAATAAGGTGGCCATGAGAGGTTTCTACTCCAGCAGAGTGGTCACTAGGATGCTTCTCTAGTTCCCATCAAGGAAAATAACCTCCAACCAGCAGGCAGGAGGAAGCAGGATTGTCTCCAGCAGGCACAGGATGCCCAGGTGAGGAGTCTATATCCCAGGCTGCTGTAGTACTCTTTCATCTGCTTCTGAGCACACTTGGAGACCATATAACCACAGAATATCCTGAGTTGAAAGGGACCCACAAGCATCCTTGAAGTCCAACTGCTGGCCCTGCAGTGGTTTTGCACTTCATGCCATTCCTGTGTCTGAGGCTCTCCTGCCTTAGTTCACTGCCCATGGGCAAACTCTGCTGCTGGGTGTGGGAAAGGGCAAGACTCAAGCTCTGGGGACCCAGGGAAGGAGCAGCCCAGGAGCAGATCAGGGGAGGAGAGCAGCCAGGACAGACAGGGAAGCTGGCAGGTGCTGGACAGGATTTCTTGGTTGGAGAACGCTGTTGGAAACTCAGCTCTCTTTCCCTGGACACTGGAAAGAGCACATTTTCCTTCCTCCCATGCAGCCCAGGAGTCTCATACTGGCAATAGATGAGAAATTGATGCTCCATCTTTATTAATTCTCTATGCATGCTTGTACCCAGCAGTGCCATGAGTTTGCGAAAAGGATTTACATCTGGCTAAGTAAACATATTAGAGATTCAGTCTGTAGAGGAAGACTTAGAAGATCATCTTCTGTTGACCCCTCTCCTCCTGATTACCAGCCCTCCCTCGAGCAGATGCTCAGCTCTGCAGCAGGGATCACAGATGCTGGCTTCTTCTCAGCTCAGTTTCTGCAAGAATATAATATTCCTGCTGATAATTAAAGATAAAATCCAGGGCTTTGCTACAGGCTATCTCTGCTGGTGACCCAGGAACTTAATCTGAAGCTTAGCAAAGGTTTTGCTAATTTTAAACCTGGAAGGACTATTGGGCTGGGCTCAGTAATGGAGGGAGGGAGAAAGCCCAGACAGACTGAGTCGGATCAGCTTGTGCTGTCATTTCTCCTGGCTTTGATTCAGTTCTCCTGGGAAGACACCCAGCTGAGCCCTGCACCTTCTCCATGTCACCTGAGGTTGCTCCACCAGCTGGCTTCAAAGCTTCAATGCTGGCAGAGATCTCTTTGAAATATTCTGTGTTCACCTGAGAATATAAAAAATAAAAGGAAGAGGAGGAAGAAAGGAGGGAGAAGAAAAGCTCCGTGGGCTTTTGGAAATGTGTGATGGATGTGCCTCCTGCCAGCTGTGTGCTGGATCAGCTGTGTAAATCCTGGGGGCTTTGAGAAGATCCACCCACCTCTTCTTGAAAGGATTCAGGTTGGGAAGAGAGAGCAGAGTGGGTGGAGAGGACAGCACCAAGCACTGGTGTCACCAGAGCCCTTCCAGGACCTGCCAATCCTTGAGGTTGCTGGTGGCACTAGGCTGACAGGAAGGACTGAGAGGTTTGGTTACAGGGGTCAGGCAAGGACCAGGACTGCAGGGAGGAGGCAGGGATGCCAGGAGCTGCTGCTGGGAGTTTCAGTGCATTATCACAGCTGTTGATCTCTAGTGTCTGGCTGAAAGGATGTAGTGGTGATGACAGCTGCTCTTTCCTGGCCAAGATCCTTCCGGGGGTGGATTAGCAGTGGTTTCACTGCCTCTTGGCACATTAAGAAACCTCCCAAAGAAAGGAGTGAGTGAATGGAGGAGATGAGCTCATGCTGGTGTTTGTCATCTCTCCCATCAGAGATACTCTGCAGTGTGGTCTTCCTAGGAGATAAGGAGGAGATCTTTATCCATGCTGAAATCAGCTAGGTCTGTCCCTCGTGGAGGAGAAAAACTGGGGAAATCCTCCTGTCTCTCCTGCTGGCCAGCAAAAGCAATTTATACATTGAGTGTGTGGTGTCTGGAGAAGCATCTCTGCTCCTGATACCTCCCTCGTGCTGCCAATGGCTGTCTATCTCCTTGGCAGCAGGCTTTTATTTTTCCCTGTTAACCTGTATTTCCCCACCAGCATTGTGATAGTGATGCCTCTTATCTCCTGGGGGAAGAGGTGGAACTGCCTTCTCTAAAAGTTTTGGAACTCTGTTTTGGTCAGGTGATCTCTCAGGATGTTTTCTCCTCTTGCTTTCTTCAATGTACTGATACAAAGATCCTTCCCCTATTCATCAAGTGTACAATAGTCAACCATTAAACCATTAAAACCAACCATTAAAAGCAATAATCTGAAGACATTAAAATTTTCAGCAGCTATAAATAGGTTTTTAACATAGCTTAAACTATTTACACCTGTTTGGCCTTTTGTGTCTGGAGCATTTAGTGTCTGGCATTCTCTGCCAAAAGACTCACAGCTGCACATGAATCTTGCAGGTTGTCTTCTGATCCTCTGGTCCTAACATCTAAGTTAATCTATGGACAGTGAACAGGAGAGGCAGCAGCATCAGACCCTGGGGATGATGTGTATGGAAAGGAACTGTTTTCCTGGTTCCCAAGCCCTGACATCCCATGAGCCTGCCAAGATTTCCTGCAGTCTGGCAGCAGATCATGCCCAGGAATGATGCTAATGAAAGCTTTTCGAAGTGTGGAAGGTTGGGAGTTGCTGCACATTCCCTGTGGGGGCTTCTGGAGATTGCAGAAGCTGTGGGGAGCAGACCCTGAAGGGTGAGATTCCTTCTGAGCTTGGTCATGAGCTTGAACTGGATCTCAGCCCCACTTCACGGTCCTGGAGAGTTGCACAGGTTTGCAAAGCATTCTTGTGACCTCTCCTGTTGCTGCAATGAGTTCTTAGGAAAGGACAAAAGAGAGCAGGGAATGTCTTTGAGCCACTGTACAAATCCATGAAAGAGAACCTTGAAGACTGGATTTCCTCCTCACACCCAACATCCTCAACTCCAAAGGCATGGCCGGACTGGGAAAGGCAGCAAGGATTGCCACCAGCGCGTGAGGTGTCTGTGCAAAGGACAAAGGAAGCAGGACTGTTCAGTATTGGAGCAGGAACATGCTTTAACCTGTGATCTTTTCTCTTTCCTGATGCTCTTAATATGAAAGCAAATGTGCCTTGATTGAGCAAAATGAGGAGAAAATGGCAAATGCATAGCACAGGGCTGATGATAGGACATGTCTCTCTTGCTGTGTGTCTGGGCATTGATTTCCCCAACCTCGCCATGCACCGAGCTCCTCCAGAGAGGCAGGAGATGGTCCCTGCAGCAAGGACAAGGAGCTCTCGATGCCACAGCCTCGGAGGGATCTCCGAGTTTGTTCCACCTGGGAGGTGGTGCCTGCTCGCCGAGCCTGCAGCCGGAATGTTTCAGGCAATGGAGGCCAATTACCTGACACGTCGAGCAATTTGGGAGTGATTTCACGCTCCCTGGGCGCACCAAGCTGTGCCCGGAGAGCCCGTGCTCTCGGAGCAGGGATGCTAAACATCAAACAGGACTTGAAGTTTCCAGCGTTTAATTTCCCATTTAGCCAAGGCAATTAAAAGCATCACCATGTAAAGTGGCGGATTTTCTCCTGCATTTTTATTTGCCTGTGTCCTTAAAGAGAGTGGCTCAGAAGCAATGACATCCATCCTACTGCAGCAGGAACGAGCCTGTCTGCTTGCCCCTGTCAAGGACATCTGAATCTCCGGATTCACAGCCCTGGAAGCCTGGACTCTAAGAGATGCCCTGATCCACCTGAAGAACCACAGTGCAGGCACATCTCCATAGGAGATGGCTCTTCTGCTGCTGGCATATCCAGCAAGGCAGCAAGGAAGAGAGGATGAAAATTAATTTTGAGAACAGGGCCACTGATTGGGGTGAGAAGGTGGAGCAAGATTCTTCTTGGAGATCCCAAGTGAAAGGAAGAGAACAATGGATGCAATCTGTGGCCAGTGAAATTCCAATTAGACATTAGGAGAGAAATTCACCCTTGGGATGGTCAGACACTCGGACAGGGGGCCAGGAAGGTGGTGAGTCTCAGTCCTTAGAAATATTCATCCTTGACTGGACCAAGCTGTCCCTAGCCAGTACAAGAGGGGTGCTGGGTGGCCACCTTTGAGCTTCACTGTCTGGGTTATAGGTCTGAAGGCATCAATTTCTCTCTAAAAAAAAAGGGAACAGCACTGATGACTGCAAAACTGGTGAGAGGCACCTGAATAGGATGGTGAAGGTGCCCCTGAAAGCACCACAGGAATAAGCCAGCCCTCCAGCAGTGGGAAGTGTGCTCCCAGGGCAGGTCATGCCTGCAGCTGGCCATTCCCTGGCCACTGGCTGCTCCACTGGGCACACCCAGGTATTTCCTCTCAGCGCTGGCTCTTGGAGGACTTTGAAGTGCATTTCCTTCCATTCAATTATCTCTGGGAGCTCTGAAGGGTGGTGGCAGAGATGGCTGCATCAGTTCATTTGTTCTCCAGTGGCCGATGGGTTTTTAACCAAGTAATTAAGGGTTGTTTTCAGTCGTACCTGAGAATCAGCCAGTGAGGCAGAGATAAGGTAATGGCATCACAGCAGGTCCTCCACTGTTGTTTCTGGCTATGAATTAATCACAGCCACGGAGGCCCTGTGAGTAAGTGCATTGATCATTTGCTACAACAATAAGAATTTCAACCAATTATGCTCTTTTCCTCCCTAGAAATACTTTGGAAACTGCTGACTTAATGAGCACGAGTCCAGGCTCTTCCCAGAACACTAATAGCATCCATTAAAAAAAAGAAAAAAAAAAAAATCCAGCCCTTTATATTGTGGCTGCTGAAAACCTGTTGCTGTTAACTGCTGGTGTCTGGGGTCTGCTGAGGGAGACTGAACTCTCCAATTCACAGGAGGATCCAAGCTGTTCCCTCAGAGAGACTGGGAAAGATTAAAAGCAGCTGAAAGCAAACCATGCTGCCTTGATGAATGGCATTTGGATGCTGTCATGTTGTGGCTGCTGGCATTTTCTTCCTTGAGAGCTGTAGCATGAGCCTCCTAAAAACCAGTGCTTGGGGTAAAGCCTTGAGGAGCCACAGGGTGAGATGAGGATCCCACCTTGCCTTTTTTCTTGGGTTTTTAGAGCTTTGCAGTGATGAGATGAAATCCCAAATGGAGAAAGGTGGTCAGGTTAGGGTTAGGGTTAGGGTTTGTATCCTCACGTGGCTTCCAAGCAATAAGAGTGATTAAACACAACTGGAAAACCACATTTAACAGTGTGTTCCCCTCATCACTAAGCAGGTACTTGGGAAAAGAAGTTCATGCTGTTAAGGGATGTTTTGGGCAAGTTTTTTCCCATGTGCAGGAAGGGTGATCTACTCAAAACAAGGAACAGCTTCAGAAAATCAAAGTTAGGTTCTGTGCAGACTCTCTAGCCTTACTGGAATTATCAAATTCCAAATATTAAGCCTTTATTATGGACTTGGTAAAGCAGAGCTAACAGTCTGTGGTTTGTGTATTTACACTGCAAACACTTCCACATCAAGATTACCTCGTAGCTTGTCCAGCTGGGAATTGTTGGTCTAATTTTCAGACGGAAACTGGGCACATGCTGTTTTATAGCAAACAGTGAAGAGAATTCCCATATATCCCTAATGACTCGAATAGGCAGGATTATTCACTCAGGTTTCCCACCCAAACAAACAGAGGAAACAGCTGTCACAACTAAAATACCTTTCAAGGGCTGAAAAAAACTTTCCAAGCATGGGCTGGATTGGAAAGTTGAACATTGACTTTTGTTACACAACTAAACTACTTAACCCTCAGCATGGGTCAAATAATATATTTCTTTTAAATAGTCTGATTTTTTTTTGATAGTTAAACTTTATTTGAACTTTTATTTTACAAATTAAATTAAGTTGAAAAGATGAATAATTTTTTTAAAGGCTGATGTCTGAAACTGGATTTTTTTATTTCTATAGCCATATAAAGAAAGAATGTGGAATGAATCAGAGTGCTTTTTTGGTTTGGTTTTGGTTTTTTTGTTTTGGTTTGGTTTGATTTTTGTTGTTGTTGTTTGTTTAGGTTTTTTGTTTGGGTTTTCTGTTTGGGTTTTTTTGTTTGCTTGTTTCAGACAAAATAGCTGCCTTCAGCAGGGTTTGGCAAACATTTGCTGGGTGTCCCATCTTTGGCCCATTTTTCCCACCTGTAGATGGACCCTCACTACAATAGCTCATGGAGTTAAGGAGAAAGATGAGTCCACCCATTACTGACAGGAAATTATTTCCTGCACTTCACCAGAACTTTAACTGTATGTTAAATAATCTGCCTTATTTACCAGACAGCACAACCCAGGAAATTCCTTCACATTCAAATGGCAAATATTTAAATACTGGTTTCACCAGCAAACAGCCCCTGGGCCAGAAAGGACTTGCTTGGTTTATTTATTTGTTAATAGTTTTCTTTTATCAAACACATCTGTTCAGAGAAAAAAAAAGGAGAAAACACAGCAATACTAAAGCGGGAACTGCCCAGACATCCCAGGAGAATCCAGACTTAGAAACCTTCTCTCATCACAAAACAAGAGGGATTCAGATGAGAAACACAGAAATTAGTGCTTAGAAGTTCTTTTGCTTGAGCTTAGCCTCTGTTCTCCATAGATGCACAAAGATATTTGAGTTAGAAATAGGTCAAATTAAAATTAAAAAATAAGAATTTTCCTGGCCAATCCAAGATAAGGCAAATTGAAAATAATAGCATTTTCTCGCATAGTATTTGTATATACAAAATGGTGGGAGAGAAGCCTCAATAATCTTGAATAGCACAAAGAAATGGCAATTAATAAGTATATAAGATCAAAAAATAAAGGGTACCAGCTAGAATCAGAGGATTTGAGGCAAGAAAAAAAAAAGATACTTTTCCACGCATTATTTAGTGATGAATGTTATTGCTCCAGGCAAAAATGTAATAGAGCCAAAACCAGCCTGAAGTTTCCATGGGAAAAGCACCAGGGCCTGTTAATAGCTGTGTGTCAATGTCCACTTCAGGAGTCCATCAGTCATAAACTGCTCAAAAGAAGGAAGGAGTTCCAGAGAAAAATCACTCCAAACTTGAGGGTTTTTTTTTTTTTTTTTTTTTATTTTAAACAACCCCTCACCTAGAATTCCCTGTCAGTGCCAGATACAGGTGCAGTATCACATGGACTTCTGGTAATCTTTTTTGGTTTATGCTTTTCATTGGCAATGCCTTAATTCCTACCTGTGACAGCTTTTCCTTCCACTAGACTGGAATTTCTCACCAGCACGTGGCCAGTCCAATGCCAGGAGGAACAGGCTCAGCCCACCAAGCCTTTGGAAGCCCAGGCCCCAGGACTCAGCTTCGACTTCGAAACCATGAACACTGAGCTGAGTTCTTCCCGGTGACCAAACCAGGTTTTGCCCACAGCCTGTGCTCAAACATTTTTCTGTCCTGACAGGACCAAAGAACTTGGGTTTTCTTGCAATTAGGAGAGAAAAAAGTGTCAGAGCACTTTGTTCAGGCACCCATGTACCACAGGCTTCTAAATGCCACCTTGGAACCAGTCCGGCTCCTCTCTGGCTTGAGCATGTTATCCAGCTCCTACTTGAAGGCACCCAGAGATACTGAGGCCATTCTCCTTGAGTTTGCTCTTCCCATTTATCTCCCCTCTGCTAAAGATATGCTCCCTGTGTCTTATTTGCATTTGTCTGCCTTCATTTCTCAGCCACTGGCTCTTGTTCCGGCTTTCTCTGATAGATTAAAAAGCTCTTTAGAAACTGGTGTTTTCTTCTGCTGACGGCACTTAGGCACTGTAATCAAATCACCTCTTGACCTCCTTTCTGATAAGCTAAATAGACTCTTTCAAGGTCTTGTTGAAATTTTTTCTGTTGCTCTCAGATTATTTGCAAGCTCTCTCCTGCAGCACTCAGCCTGTACGCAGCACTCCCAGCCTCCTCCTAGGATGGCGAGGTGGAATATGGTTTTTTTAAAGAAATGGGAAAAGTTTCATAGCTGAGGCTTTGGCTTGGGGTCTGACTTTCCTGCAAGGGCATCTACCTGCCCACAGCCTACCTGATACCCATGGCATGCTCCTTTATCCACACGTGCCCAAATTCCCCCTTCATAAAATGACTTCTATTTAGGGTACAAATGCTCTCATCACATGTCAGCCCCAATTCCCAGGCAGGAATCCTTCTCTTCACCTGGAGCACTCAACACCCACTGAACAGACCTGCCAAACTGTTTCTTGTGGACCTGGGACAGAGCTGTGCCCCAACACATCTGGTGCTTGCTGCTCCTCTCTCCAGCTGTGTCCTTCCCAGAGCTCATCTTCCTCTCTTCTCCTGCAGCCTTCACTGCTTCACCCCCTTTATGGGCCTGCAGCCCTTCTCCTCAGGACACAGCAGCAGCATCCTCACCCTGCACGTGTCCCTTGCAGAGGTGTCTCCCTCCCTCAGTGCCCTTCCTTTGCCGCAGGATGACCAAGCATCTTCTCTGCAGTATTATAAGAAATGCAGGATATGGAAGATCCTGCTTTTTGCAGCCAGATGTTGTCAGCCTGTGGTTATTAGAGATCCTCCAATGCTCCCACAGCCTCTGCATTTTTTCATCGATGAAGCAACGAGCTCCAGATTTGAAGCCCTTCCTAAGTGTGTCAGACTTGGAATGACTCCACCAGCTTTTCCCACCGCTCAGAGGCATTCAAAAGACATTTAATTAAACCCACATCAGATTGCTGTTAGCAAGCTTTCTCCAATTAGCAAGGTGGAGAGGACTATATGTCATGAGGGGAAATGAGCAGACATGAAATGGTTTTGTTGCCTATGCCTTCCTCAGTGTCAGATTAATTGGCACTTTTCTTCCAATTTGAGGCAGAGCTCTGGGTGCACACAGGTCACAGCATCGCACAGCAATCCCATCCCATTTTGTAGTTTCCTCTCTCTCTCAGTATGATTGAAAATTTCCTTAGGCACTTGAATCATGTTGTGCTCTGTCTGCCAGAGGAAAAAAAAAGAAGGAGAATTAGTGGTGCTCAGACTGGTCCTAGGCAGGGTTCTTTCAGGAGCTCCACTCTCCTCTTCCTTACCCATCTGTGTGCAAGTGTGTTGGCTTTTTGTGCAGTTTGAACATATGCCCCAAACCACAACTGGTTGAAATCAACCTCAAATGGATTTGCAGTCACTCAGGCCCTCCCTGTATGAAACAAGTTGAGTTAGTCAGAGGGTGATCAACCCTGACTGAGAATCTGCCTCTGTGTTTGTCACTTTGAACTTGCAGGGATCAGCTGCAAGTAGCTGCTCCTTCAAAAGCAATAACAAGAGACTTGCCTAGCAGAGGTGCTCTCTCTGTGACCCCAAGGACCTGCTGGCTCTCGGGACGTGTGTGTGACACTCATTTAAATCCTTCCTTACACTGTCACAGCCTGGTGCTGTGTCCCAGCTGGGGCTGAGTTTGCATCCTTGGAATTCCTTACAGGGGTGTCCCTAAGGGTGTTGACAATCAGCTCCACTTTTCCTCCCGCAGTCACAGTCCCAACAACACAACGAATTCTCTTCTATCAAATCAGGGCACCAGGCTTTGTTTATTATTTGGAAATTGCAAACCAGACCTACCTCGATGTGCGAGCCTGCGATGGGGACACGCTGCTATGACAACAACATGAGGCTGAATCATCCAGACAGACAAGACACACATAATTGTGTGATCACCTGTTCCCGCTTGTTCAAAGGAAATTTTATTAGTGCTGCTGAAGGTACATTAGTGAACAAAGCATAAAACATCCACACATCAGTTGGGGCTCAGCTAACCGATGCAAGCATGGCCTGAGCCTGGTGCCTCACTGTCTCTGCCACTCAGCGTTTCACAGGATCCAGAATAGAATTTACAGAAACCTGTGTCTACATGTGAGGGATCAAGAAAACCTCAGTTTCTACTAATATGAAACACTTATACCTTTTGTGTTTTGTTGAGAACATTGGAGTTTTGACTGTAGGATATTTGGGGTCAGTGGAGGGACAGTCTGGATCCAGGATGATGGTTAGAGAATGAGCATGACTGATGGAAAACATGACTTTTTAACATTAAAAATCCCAAACCAACAATAATTAAGAATGGTAGGTGGGAGAGGAAAGATGGTTTGTTGTACTGCAGACAAACAGGAATATGCAGGGTCATCATTCACTCAGCCATACATACAAATCCGAATGTGTTTGTGCTGTGCAGGTGCATCAACGACAGCATCCACTTTCAGCTGCTGAGAGCATAGTTCCACTTGTTTCCTTGCTGCCTTGATCCTCCTAACATGAGGGTGCCAAAATTACAACTCCAATCATAGAACTGCTTTGTATGTCCTTTTTTAGCCATATAACCCCTGGGCAGCACAAAAATGGCTTAATGTCAGTTCCAGAATACCCCTAAATGGGAGCGTCTGGCGCTCCTTTTTAATGCTCTGTCTTTTCCAGATCTGTTGGTGGTTTTGCTTCCTTAAGTCTTTCATACCTTAATTTTGTTCACCCAGAAGACTCCAGCAGGTATAAAGAGCTGGTCAAGTGGGAAAAAAAAGCCCATTGTGTTTATTAATCACACCCTTTTTGAAACAGTAGTCAAAACACTCATAAGGAACTTTTTTTTCCCCAGACTTTTTTGTCAAGATTTCAACACACAGTGACAAAAAAAGCAATTTCAATATGGTATTTACAGCATTTGAAGATTTTCTACCAGGAGAATCAATGGCGTTTTTACATGACTTGGGGAATTTTCTGCCAGTGCTCCGTTCTGATAGTGCCCAAATAAATACCAGTCAAATTTCCCCAGAAGCTGACAGGGGGCATTGTTGGCAGCAGCAATAAGACTTCAGATGTGGATATTTCCTCTGTAGATAATGCACATGCATGAGTGTCTCACTGAGAACATTTCCATCTGCTCCATGGTGAGCGGAAAATGTGGGTATTCCACAAGAACCACGCTGAGACCACTCAATCAACCACTAATAAAACCAGCCCCGGAGTAATCTGAAAACAAGAGGCTCAGATGCACAGACATGAAACATTGCTGGATGCTCCAAACCAGGGCCACTCCAGTGACAGAGCACATTGTGAAGAGCAGCATCTCTCCCAGCTGCCCCAGTATGTGACACCAAGGCTTAACCAGGTGCAAGGAGGCACTGTTTGAGAGTCAGCTTCAAAAGGTATTGAGGAAGGAAAAAAGTCCCAAGAGAGACAATAGTGAAGCATAACAACAGATTTGCAGACAAAAGCAAGACCTCTGTGTTGAACAGAGAGTGAAATGCATTGCAAGCTGCCTGAAGGGCCATTCCAGGGGGTGGTCATCATCAGCACAAGGTCTAGTTGGAGTCCAGCAGGTACCAGTGTGTCCCAGGGGTCAGTACTGGACCCAATCCTGTTCAACATCTTTATTAACAGTGTGGACGATGGGGTAAGAGTGCCAGTCCACTTATCCTCAGTAAGTTTGCTGATCATACAAGACCAGGAGGAGTGGCTGATACACCCGAGGGTCTTGCTGCCATCCAGAGGGACCTGGACATGCTGGAGAATTGGGCTGACAGGAGCCTCGTGAAGTTCAGCAAGAGTGAAAAGTCCTGCACCTGAGGAAGTGCCCCAGGCACCACCAGTACACTCTGCTGGTTCAGCACTGGTAGAGGTTGCCCAGAGTAAAGTCTCCATCCTTGGAGATATTCAAAAGTTGACTGGACATGGTCCTGGGCAAACAGCTCTAGGTGGCCCTGCTGGATCCACGCAGAGCAGCTGACCTTCAGTCCCTGTCAGCCTCAACCATTCTGTAACTCTGTCATTCTGAGGAGGTTTTAAAGGGGAGGTTGAACAAATATATGTTCAGACTCTTTTTGGAGGATGGACTAACCTTGTGAAGGCTCCCCCAGTCCTGCCTGGGTTCTGGCTGGGGTTGAGAGGACCTTCACCAGGTCTACACCAGCTGGCAGTGTCTCTGACTGCCACCAGACCAGACCTAGCAGCTGCGTTTGCTCAGTGACACTGTGCTGTTAATAGGAATCTTCAAGAACAGATGGTGCTAGAAGATTTTTGCTTAGGAATGGGGGAAATCTTGACTGCTTTGTTAATATTTAAACTGAAAGCTGTGTGGGGAAAAAAAACTCCTTCCACACTCTTTCTTATTTTAGGTTTTCTTCTGCAACTCCATTTCCAGTCAGAAGATTGTAATGCTGCTGCACAGCTACAGAAGAAGAGGGGCACCTGTGGGCATGGCTGTCACCTCTTTGCATCTTCTTGGTGCTACAGGTTTGAGTCAGAGAGACAAATTCTGAAGCAGGAGTCTCAAAAATGACATAAAGAAGCAATCCTATGACCTTGCACTGCTTAGAAATCTGGGGATGCCTTTTGATGGCATCCTCTTGCCACAGGTGAAGCAAACTTGTGCATTAGCCCGTAAGCTCAGTTTTCTTCCACAGCTTGGCAGATGGATTTCATGATCTGGAAAGGTCTGAATAAGCTGTAGAGAATGGATGTCCCTCAGATCTCTGCCTTGAACCCTTCTCCTGTCAAACAAAATGCAGGAGATGGACAGAGTGAAGTGTGGGGTGGCTGTCGTTCTGCTACGTCATGTCATCAGTGATGTCCTCTCCCCACCAGCCTGACGTGGGGAAGATGGATCCTGAACAGGGGAACACACACACATACAGCAGAGAACAGAAATAACCTAACCTGGCAGAAAGCATGCAGACTGTCACACCTCCAAGGGGAAAACTGATACAGCCTCTTGCTTCTGTTTCAAAATCAATTTCAAGCTGGTTCCACAAAAGAAATGGCATAAATGGCATTAGATCTGGCAAGAGAGGCTGCTGTTCCCAGGATGATGTATGGGAGATGAGTACAATTACCTGCATGCCTAAAGCTGGTACACAGCCTTTTAGGTTCAGCAGACTCTGGCTGTCCTTCCCCATCAGCAGGAAGATCAAAACAAAGTCTGCCCCTCTTATGGGGCTGGGCTTTCCTCTGCTCCTGTTATCTTGGAGAACAGAACAAGGAGCAGCAGTGGCAGCTACTCAGCAAGGACCATCTGTAATGCTGTACCAAAGATGATCTGCTGCACAGTGATGCAGGGGAACCTCTTGTGCACCAGCAAGGCAGTGCTATGGCTGCTCTGCCACTCTTCTCCATGCCTGCCATCTCCCCTCCCAAACTCACCATCCCCTTCCCTTCTGCACCTAATGAGAGAAGCAAAGCAGAAACCACAGGACTAATTCCTACACACACCCTCTTGCAGGTACCACCTTCTTTCCTTTGAAGGCTCACCTGGACTTGGACAGTGGGATCATCATGAGCTTGTGGGGAAAGAGATGCTGAGGTCCTGGCACCATCCACTCAGCCAGTGTTTAGTGGGCCACCCCTTAGAATGGGGACACCTGCTCAGGAGTTGAGTGATCCTCACACAGTTGGATGTGCAGCAGGTAGAACATGATAAAACAGCTGTGGCCCCTAGATTTAATTTCTGTGGAAAAGGACTGGCTTCTTCTCTCTGCTTTTGTTTGGAGGCCAAATGCAACAGGAAATACCAGAAGGTGGAAGTTGTCTCCAACTGATGGCTCTGGTTTTTCTTTAACTGACAAAAGCTTGGAGATCTACAGCCTGTTTAGGAGAGATGGAGCTGATGGTCATGTTATTTAGTGAAATTAATGAAATCTAATTTTTTTTTTCCTCTTGAAAATTGAAATGCCTTGGGAAAACTGTATCCTCTGCCTTGTGGCTACAGGCAGCTCTCCTGAATAAGCTATTGTCAGGCCTCAGAGATGTGAGTCACAGCATCTTTAATCTCTGGGCGGGAGCATTCTCCATGGCTTTCATGCTTTGGAATAAATCTTCAGAGATGTTCCCAAATTAAGCACGATTCCTTTCTAATCTCCTTGCACTTCTTCCTCTCCCCATTTTATCAGCCAGGCTCAAACACATTTCACATGGCCTACTTCGAAGCAAACTGATTAAGGTGATCTCTTCAGGTTTTAGGAGGGATCAGTGCTTACAGCACAGGAAGGGGCTCCTACTTCTGCTGGCAGCCCCAGCTCCACGGTGGCTTGGGTGGCTTAGAGGGATCTGCCTGTGAGCAGAGCTGACAGCAGAGGCTGGAATCACAGACTCACATGGGCACGTTCCCAAGTCCAGCAGGACTCAGTGTCCAGGCAATTCCCTGAGCCCTCAAGGTAAAGAAGCAGCAGCACGCTGTATGATGTGGGTGATGCCTCCTGGGTTTTGGGGAGAAGGAGGGAGGAGCTGCTGGCCTGCAGAAGGGATGTGCTGTGCTGCCCAGCACTGCTTCCCTTCCCGGGTACCACAGCCTCTGCCTGCTCCTTCAGCCAGAGGCAGCTGGGCAGAGGATGGCAGCTCGTGCTGCTCTGCTGCAGCTGGCACACATCTGGTGTGGAACAGAGGGCTTGGGTCTGCATCACTGCCATGTGTGATTCAGGCCTAGCTGTGGGGTGTGAAAAGCTTGAGTTGGGAAGCAGTTGTCAGTCAGGGATAGAAAGGGATGCTGGAATGGGGCGGTGAAATGCTTTGGAAAAACACTAACTGTGGATCCATATGTGTGTATTGATGTTGCTCATCAATCAGAGAGAAAACCGCTCTTCTTGGCTTTTGTGAATCAATTTTTCTGATAAAAGATGCAATCTCTCTCTGCCAACCTGCCTGTGTTCAGCCTCATGCAGGTCATCCTCTGCTGTCTGACAGAGGGGCTGCTTGCCTGAGGTGTCCTTGGACACCCAAGAGCTCACAGCCTACACAGACAAAAGCTGTGCAGTGATCAGCTGTTTTTCACAGACAAGGAGCTAGAGATGGAAGAACTATGAAGGAAGGAATCTCCCTCTGCAACTGCAGTTTTGAAGCAACAGGATCCTGAATCCAGGGCTACATTTGCCTGGGGCTGGGAGTCTCAGAAGTATAAGTGCCCTTTGATTTGCCACCAGGCTTCAGAGTGGGACAGGCTACAGTTTCTGAAGGTGAATGAAATAATAACTAAAATGCTGAAGTAAAAAACAAGTACATCTTGATGGGTAACACCAAATGGGACATTGCCCATGGAAAGCTGAACCTCATGGAGCACCACAGAACTCATGGAGCAGAGTAAATATTGACAGTAGAGGGGATAGGAGAAGCACGACTCAACAAAAAAGAAGTGTTTTGAAGGTGTGGGCCTCCTGACACTGCTTGTTGCCTGCAGAGTTTCTGCCTGGAGCAGAGCAGGGTGATGTGGAACCCTAGAGCTCCTGCCTTTGCAGTATAGCCCCTATGTCTACAGTCTTGTGCATTTTTTTTTCCTTGACTGACAAGAGTGAAGGACCCTTGTGCTTTAGTGAGTGTATAATGGCTGCCTTGATGTCATTTATTGAAGCTTTGGAATAGCTGTGCTTTCTAATTACTTCTTCCCACCTGCCTGAAGAGCACCTTTTGCTTTCAGATTAACTTCTTGCTGTCTCTTTGAACTTGTGCCTCTGTACTCCAAGCACCCTGGGTTTTGTGAGATCAAGGCAGGCTTGGTTAAGGTAAAAGGCAAGTAGTGATCAAGGTGGTTTTTATTTCCTTTCCTGCACAGAGACGTGCCAGGTTTGCTGATTAGACTGTGTGTGGCACATTCAGAGCCCTTGTGCCTTCAAAGACACCCTCTGAGAAGAACAAGTTAGTAAATGGCCTTTGAAGGGGAAAAGCCTTCTTCCTCATCCTCAGAGGGGCATCAGCAGTGGCCAGCATGAGCATCCATATGCACTGCACATCTATCCTGGCTGTGTGCAGTGGCTCTCTGCCCCTGCAAGCAGAGAGATTTGGGGGCTGTGTAATAGGTGCCTCCTACGTGAGTGACACTTTGCAATTCAAGCTGCAAGGGCTGATTTACTGCACAGTTAAATGTCCTGGATAGAAATGCCAATGTCCAGATCCAGACCACTACAGAGTGGGATAGTGGTTTGACTGAGTTTAGATTGGCGATAATCACATTGTTCTTACCGAATATGGATTCAGTGGAGCTTTTAAAATGCCAATTCACTGTAGTTTAGTTGTGGCTTGGAGGGAAGTCCTAAGGTTTTCCTGAATACACGTAAGACACTTAGGCATGAATGATAATCTGGAATTTGCAGCATCCTTATTGTCTGAAGCAATGGGGCAGGAGTTGTCCTTGGGCTTTGTGCAGCACTGAGCACACCAGGCAAGCTGAAAAAATGACATCCTCTTTTCTAAGATTTGTGTCCTGCCCTATTTCAAGCAGAGCACTAAGCTGTTGGTGGTCTCCTCAGAGATGGTGGTTTCTTATGGAAAACTAGAAATTAAGTCAAGAGGGAGGTCTAGGGGTCACTTTCATCCAAAGCATAAACCCAGCTGAAGGCCTGCTCTTAAAAACTGCAGCAGTGGAAGGCCATCTCTGTCCAGACAAGGTTTCCCCTAATTTCTGACCCATAAATATCCTCTTGAGGTGCAACTGGAGCTTACCACTTTCCTTTCTTACTTCTCATCACAGAGAAGATGCCCTACTTTGGAAGAACTTCTTATAAATTTGCAGATTGATCTCATTTTCCACTTTCCTAAGTTTAAAACAATCATATCCTTTTCAGTTTCCCTCTGCACTTCCTATTTTCAAGGGTTTTGATAATGCTGGTCCCTTCTCACCTAACACACAGACTGGGTACCCAAAACTGGGCATGGAATTGCAGTGTTGAGGGAAAGGATGCTGTGTGGCACCTGCTGGTTTATGCCTGATGACACAGTCCAGGGTGCAGCAGAGCTCTTTAGCAGCTGCCCATGTGGTGGCTCCAGCAGCTGAGGACTAAAGGAGCCCTGAGCACAACCTCCATCCGTGCTAGGAATTATTGCTGCTTGCACAGGCATTGCTCAGAGCAAACTGCAAAACCCTGCCGTAAAGCAGGACAAGTTACTTGGGAGACACGTGGGCTGATCTGAGCACAGCCCATTTCCCATGGAGTTATTCCTGAAGGCTGAGTTCTGCTTGGAGTCTATGGTGTCCTGTAAATGAGATGTTTCATGCTCTGGTGTGGCTGTCAAGAGGCATTTTGCACTAGCAGAGTTTCTCTCTCCTCTCCCCAGCTGCCTGCTTTCTCCAGACCTGTCAGAATGGCATGTCTGGTTCCCCTGTGAAAAATTTGGTGCAAGCAGCCAAAGGATTTAAAAGTTATTAGGAAAAAGAAAAAAAAAAAAAGAAGAAAAAAAAAAGAACAGCAGAATAATTCTGCTTCCTTCAAAAATAAAGCTTAAAAAAGATGAAAGGTATTTGCCTTCACTCTCTGTAGGCTCTAACTCAGCAGCCAGCTGTAGAGAATTTGGGAAAGCAATTCTAGGAGCCTGGAGCTCTTACTGTCACTAAAACCTGCCTCTGGGACAGCGGAGCCATCTCACTGCAATCCGCTTTCCTCTGCTTCCTGGCAGTTTCAGCTTCTTTATGGTGTTTTCTTTGAGCTGAAAGTCTCCCAGTAGCTTGATCCACTTCCTGTGCAAGATGGCAAGTGATTGCCCACAACTGGCAAGTCAATTCCTTGCCTGGCAGTCCAGGCTGTGGCATTGAGTTTCTTCCTTTTTAGGTGGTTTTTTTTTGGTTGGTTTTTTTTTTTTTTTTTTTCTGCAGAGACTTGTAAACATTCTCATACAGGAGCAGAAAACAAGGATGACAAAGAAGGTGTCAGAGCTTTAGAGTTCACCTTGAAGTCTGTGTTGTGGTGGGGCTTAGTGTCCAGCACAGCTGCCTTGGATGAGGCACCCACACTCAATTGTTCACGTCCCTGCTGTGGTCAGAGCCTGAAGGTTTCAAAAAGTTCTGGCCCACATCTCTTCCTTTCAGAGGCTACTTCCCCCATGACTGTAGATGCCATCCCAGATCTCCTTCCATGACAATCCCAGGGCACTGAGAGGCATTAGGACATTTTTCATAGGGGCACTGAACTAGAAGGCTGAAAACTTGAGTTAGTGTGAGCAGGACAAGGGGTTGGGGTGCCCATCCTCAGAGGTCTTCAAAGCTCAACCAGAAAATGCCCAGGGCAAACTGATTTAATCTTTGAAGCTGGTCCTTGGAAAACTGGAACATGAAGTTGGACCAGAGATTGCCAGAGGTCCCTCCTTACCTAAATAAGTCTGTGATTGCAGGCATGGTTTGAGGTAAAACTCATCCTTCTGGTCCTGAGGTTTCCATCTCCAGTAGAGGGAAAGTCACCTTCCTGATTCTGCATTACCCATCCAGCTGAAATCATAAAGCAGAAAGTCAAAAATAAAATACCCAATCCCGTTTTTCAAGGCTGGAAAGACTGTTGTGCTTGTCAGACATTTCATTTTTTTTTGACATTTTCACTGATTTTTTTTTTCCTGAAAATGTTATTGCTTTTTAGTTTGACTGAAAAGCCTCCTTTCAGAGAGAACTTCTCAAAGCCCATCTTGATAATGCTTTCTGTTGTTTTTTTTAAACCCCAAATGATTAAAAGCGCTCATTACAAATGCTGAAAAACCCCTCACAGTCTGCCTGTTTTGAACCCAGCAAAATGAGAACAACAGATAGTTCTGTATTTTTCACTGAATAGTTTTTCCTCTGTATTTTTCAAGTCTTTCCATTCAGCCTGTGCGCTTTTCAGGGCAAAAATTGCCTCTTTAACAATGTCATTTTCCAGCTCCCACTTCACCAAGGTTTTCAATTTGGAGGGGAGCTCTAAGTCAGATAATCATTCAAGACCACAATGTCTCTGGTTCAAAGCAGTGCTGGCTATTTGAGCTCACAACTCTAAACTAAGACTTTCAGTTTATTAAAGCCCTAAGTTTGATGGTGTTTTTTGGTTTTTTCCCCCCAGCAGCTTTGTTCACTGGTGCCCTGTTTGTTTTGCAAGCTATTATAAAAAAGCAGGGTTTTTTCAGGGAGATGCTGTCAATTCTTTGCTTTTTAGGAATTGCAGCTATCAGAAATGATTGTCTTAGTGCCTAAGAGATCTGTCATGTCTGCCCCTTCCCTTAACACTTACAAACATGTATCATGTTGATGAATTTAGATGGTCATTTAAAGGCAAATTGCTTGTCCTACTTTTTGCTTCTTATTGATTGTCATATAATTAACTGATTCATTTTGTTAATATAATCCAGAGTGCCTGTAACCCAGTTAATCAGCAGAGCCTGATCGGAAAACTTGGGTTTAATTAGACTGCTCTAATTGCCCCAGTGAAGTGATGTTTCCTCTGTCCTGAGCCATTACTTATAGAAGCCAGGCTTTTTATCTTTATATTGAGATTTAATCAGGGGCAGAGAGAATAATATTTTGCCTCCTGCCACAGGGAGGGGTCTCTAACCAAAGACAAAGGAGAGCAGTCCCACCTGGTTAGAGGTGACACGTCCCTCATTACCTGGTGAGGACCCAGCAGGATCGGGGGCTGTCCATGGTCCATAAGGCTGAGATCTGCCCTTGGATTTGCTGTGCAGCTGTCTGAGTGCTCTCTGAGTGTCTGAGCTTGGCAAGGAAAATTGTAACTGATTGTAAATTTCTTGCAAAAATGGACCTTCAGCAGGGCTAAACCAATTTGGAAAATCAAGCTGAATTTGGGAAGTAATTTCAGCCTCCCATCCTCCCCATAAGAAATGAGGGATGTGTTTTTGGAAGTGCCAATGTAGCTTGGCTCTGATGTTTCCTAAATCCAGGCTTTTTCATATTCACAGGTTGTGTTGTTGGCTTGCATGTGCTTATAAAGGTGAGCGAGATAAGACTGGCTAATTAGCTTGTAAACAAAATATAACATTTTGCTTTGCATCAAATGAAATATTTTGGGTTGCTGAGTCAGGCTTATGCATGTTTAAAAACATTCTGGCCAAAAAAA
>VWZP01004751.1:374513-498110 GCA_013396995.1 Dicaeum eximium | reverse complement strand
AAAAAAAAAAAAAAAAATTAGACGCAAAGGTGGTGCAGGAGAAAATACCCTGTGGGGATTGCCTTCCTCTTGAATGAAGGGCTGGCTCCTGAAAGCAGTCCCGGCTAGTGGGAAAATGCCTGAAGCACTCAAGCTGCTGATGGTTTTATTCTCAGAGTGAGAGGATATCACTTGGTGGGTGAGGCTCTGTTTACGGGTACTTTTCAGCCACTGCCCCGAGCCTGAGGAGGAGTCAGCTGATTAATGTGAAATTAGTGCCAGAGACTGTGATTAATGGTGGATGCAGGAACAATGGAGAAGGAGAAAGCCCAGGGCTTTGACTCTGGAGGAAGTTGTTGCATTACCTGGAGGCCATCCCTCTTCCTGATGTCCCACTGATCCCACATTCTCCTGTCACCGCGCCACTGGTCCCTTCTCCATCTCATGACACGGCTCGGCACAGTGTGCAGGTCTCTGTCCTCGATTTCCAGCACAGGGACAAGGAGGTATTTGGAGAGGGATGCAGCAAACCCACGAGGAAGAAAGTGAGCTTGCAGCATTTCTGGGGCTCAGAGCTCACTTGAGCAGTGGCTGGGGAGATTTTTTCCTATTCCTTTTGCCTTTGCTGCTTTAAGGAAATAGGATTTTGGACGTCTTCCTTCCTTCCTGCCTTCCTGCCTTTTTTGTAAATAAACACTATTAGCAAAGATTTTTTTTCTCTCTCTTCTAACAGTAATAAGGATTAGGTACCACAGGAGCTAAAGGGACAGCAGTCAAATGAACCAAAAGAAACAGTGAAATCTGGCATGTAATGTTTGAAGGTGAAGGGCCCCCAGAGTGACTGGGACAGGGTGACCCAGCCCAGAGACACAGAGCTGTGCCCTGGGCGTGCTCAGGCTGCAGTGGGTGATGGAGGGGTGAGAGGTGGGATGAAGGGCAGCCCTTCCCTGCCAGGCACAGCTGTTAGAGCTGGAGGCTGTGCCAGCTCAGCATCCAGACAGGGCCGGGGGTGGGATGTGGATCAGCCCTGACTCACATCGCTCTGCGCTCCTGACTGTGTTCTTTTGGGTGGCAATCGTGCAAACGTGCCAAGAGCAGCAGCAGTGCTGGGATATTTGCTGCCCATCTCCTGTCTCCTTCCAGCCTGTGACCTGGCTGCGTGTAGAATGGCACCTGGCCTCCAGAAAGGAAAAGGGTTTTTCTCCCTGAAGTTAATATTTTCAAAGCACTCAGTGTTTTCCCTCTCAGTGAGTGGCTCTGTTGGAAGGGCAGACGAGGTGTCTCTGGTGGGGATGAGACAGGATCACAACTCCAGCTGGCAGTAACTTGGTATGATCATAGCCAGTTTCTCTCTCGTGGTTTGCAAAGGAATTAACTTGTGAATTAACAAAGGAATTAAAGATATTTAATTACTTTCTCGGGTGAATATGGTCAAGCTATGCTGGTGCATCCTGCAGTCCTGATCCCTCCAGAGCTTCACCTGAGAAGATCCAGGTGGCACTGCTGAATTTTGTTAAAACTGTAGCTCTGCCCTTCTGGTCATAATTACAGATTTTTGCCTCTCCTTTCCACTGCAGAATGGCTGGAGCTGTTAGACAAGGTCTGAAGCATCCTTCCATTAGGAGATATTTTCTTACATTATCTCTCCCTCGTGCTGTTTTCTGACTGCTACAAAGGTCACAAGTTCTCTTGCCTGTGAAAAGCCGGGTAGGAGGCCCCAGTTCTTCCAAAACATTTCTTAAAAGTTTCTGTGGGGAACAGAACTGGGGAAGGCCTGCATTCCACAGAAAAGGAAGGAGCTTCAAAAAGAAAAGAAAAAAAGGGAGAGGGTGTAAAAGAAGGGAGATCCCATGAGTCAGGGAGGTCATTGGAGAGCCACAGCATGCACAGGGTCTGAGTACAACAGTGGTCCCAGGGAAATGTGGTGGTGGTTGGCACCCAGGGAGTGCCATGAGCTTGTACCATGGTGGTGACTGGAAGACAGGCTGTGTTTGATGTGGACAAACAATATAAACAATAAATATTTTTGGACTGCTTTTTTGCCTAATTCTAGAGTCCCTGAGGAAGATGTTTGGCATCGTCCCCTCTCCTTGCTTGTACTGGAGGGACGCAGTATCCTGTAGAGACAGCAAGGGAAATGACAGGATTATTCCCCATGGTGATTATCCTGTGATCTCTCAGGGCTGTATAAATGGGAGCTGATTACAGTAGAAAAGGAGTAAATTGTGTAATTAGAGAGGGGGAAGAGGGGAGGACTAAACCTCTGCCTGAAGGTGCTGGTTTGGAGAGAGTGGAAAAGAGAATACTGAGCAGTGTCAGTTCTGGGACCCACAGCCCTGGAAAGGGCTGACCTGGTCCCTGGCTGCTCCTGTTGCTTTGTGCCCTTTGATCTTCCCTTCTGGAGAAAGAACAAAATACTTCTTTCTGCTGGAACTCTTGGCCAGTTTCTTAGTGAAGAAAGTCCCTCTTGCGTGTCCACCTTGCCCCAGGCCCGCAGCGTGGTTGCCTTACGAGGGGACTGGCTGCACTCAGACATTGGCATCACCCCAAATTTCCCTCTGGGACTTGTCATGAATGGTTAGAAGAGGAAAGCCATTGCAGGATGAAACCCATCACACAGTTGGGTGTAAGATGACTAAGATCTTTCCTGCTGCTCTACATGGAGCAGGAATTTTTCCTTCCCTTTATTATGGACCCAGCCTGGCCTGGGCCATAAAGTGTGTCTGTTCCCATTGCAGGGAAAAAAAGCACACAGCAGAACTGCTCTCAGAGCCACGGAGAGGGAGGCTATTATTGTGAATATTATTCATGCCAGGAAAAATAGCCAATTACCTTCCTATAGAACCACTCTCTGCCCAGTGAGCCAGTAATTGCAACATCTAACATTCATCACGGAGCTCTGAAAGGAATACAATCCTGGCAAATGGATGGACTTGAAAAAGACAGGAGAAAAAAGTAAAGTTAAGGCACTAGATATTCAGGGAATCTATGCCCACTTACACCTTGAGTCCTACAGATGCAAGAATTTGGCTTTGTCTTATATCCACTCTAAAGGATGTTTTAAAGGTACATAACTGAAATAACATAGATGTTTAGTAAACTGAGTAGTCAAGTAGGATGTAACTGAGGTGGGGACACTGCCAAAGGTGCTTTCTTGATGTTTTTAAGAAGGTCAGCTGGGCAACTGTGACTCCAGTAAATTCTTGCATTTATTTCCCAGGTTTACCAGTGAAACAACCAACAAAGGGGAAATCCATCTTCCCCTTTCTTCTTTTCCTCCTTGGAGGAGGAAGAAAACACAAAGTCCTTTCAAGAGCTGCAGGGTGTTGAATATGTTTGCTCTGCTGGACTGCACTAAAGGCCACATTTCACTCCCTGCCTGTCCCCAAGGTGATCCATGGACAGTGTCTGGAGATTTGTCAGGTTTCCCAAGATCTATTAATGCTGTCAGCTGCTGAAGCCTCCAGGAACCCACAGGCTGTGGGGGATGTGCTCCAGGGCCTGTGAGCAGCACCTCTTCCCCACAAGCTGTCTGGGAATCTCATCCTGAGGAGGATGCCTTTCCTATCCGGCAGTGGAAGGGTTAACTGCACGTGTCAGAGGACTTGGCTCATTTCACCGAGATGTTTGGGGTTTTCCCTGTGTAGCCAGAAGGATAATTGAGCTGCGCGTCTGCAAAATGTTGCGGTTTTGCACCCTGCAAAAGGCCTGTTCTTTAAATGGCTTGGTGAGCAGCAGCCCTCATTTATCATGTCGGCTGCGATCCATCCACAGCAACAGCCGGCTCTTTCCTGAGGGCTGGCCCGCCCTTCTCTGGGAAGGAAAACAAATCTGCGCTGAAATTGCTGCTGCCCTGACTTTGCTGTTTTGCCCTGAACCCTCACAGATCTCCTTTAGGGCGCTCCAAAGGGATTTTCTCTTTGTTCCGTGGATGCAGAAAATTATGCTGGCCCATAATCTGAGGTTTTGGGTCAGCCATAATGTCATACACAATATAGGTATAGTGTCAAACCTGTCAGAGCGGGTAAGCTTGCAAAATAACCTCAGATTGTGCCAAACTGAGGCAAAGTTGTGAAGGGAGAGCTTCTCCCTCTGCACTGCTCCTCCCTGGGTGCCGAGGGTCACCCCTGCCCCTCACAACAGCCAGGGCTGTGATTCTGCTGCCAGGACTCACCGCAGCCATGGCCCCGCTGTCACCTTCACACCTCGGGGAGGAGATGGCTGCCTTCACCTCATTGCCAGCACCCGAGCTGCTGGAGAGCCAAAAGAAATGCCTCAATTCCTTATTCCCGTGTACTGATTTCCCTGCTACAGTCTTACAGCCTGACTCCTCTTGACGCACCTTCTGTACGCCAGCACTGCTCATGCTTTAGGGGAACAGAGCGGGCAGGGTCTTCCTTTGGACAGAAAAAAAGAATACACTTTTTTTTTTCTTTTTCCTTTTTGTCTCCCAGTCCCCCTTTGAACACCTGTACTTGACACGGAAATTCATGATAAATCTCAAGTCCTATTATATATATCTCTATATCTCTATATCTCTATATCTCTATATCTCTATATCTCTATCTCTATCTATATCTATAAGCATTTTTTCCCATACCCTCCCTCCGCGGAGCCCCGAGCGGGTCGATGGGGCTCGGTGCTGCTCGGCGCTCGCTTGGCCCCGCCTGTGGGCGCGGGGCGGAGCCGGCCCGGTGGTTTTCCCGCCAGCGGCGCGCGCGGGGCCGTTACCGGGTCCGCGCGCTCCCGTGAGGCGATGGTGGGTGCGGGCGGGGGGGGAACCGGACCGGACCGGACCGGACCGGGGATCTGGGTCTGTGCCAGAAACCTCCCGGTCTCTCACTGTGTGTTGTTCCTCTGTTCCAGAGGAGGAGCCTGGCCCCCAGCCAGCTGGCCAAGAGGAAGGCGGGCGATGAAGATGATGAAGAGGAGGAGGACTGGCAGCCCCCGGCGGTGAGCGAGGGGTCGCGGGCCGTGGCGCCGTGTGTGCGCGTTCCCTGCGCCGTGTGTGCGCGTTCCCTGCGCCGTGTGTGCGCGTTCTCGGCGCCGTATGTGCGCGTTCCCGGCGCCGTGTGTGCGCGCGTTCTCGGCGCCGTGTGTGCGCGTTCCCGGCGCCGTGTGTGCCCCCCAGCCGCGGGCAGGGGTCTCACGGGCAGCGCATCCAAGTCACTCCCCGGTGCCTGGGCCTCCCCGTCCTCTGCGCACCGCGGCCCCGGTTATGCTGCCGTGAAACTTCGTGTCTGGGCATGTGGCTGGTGGAGGAGCTTCGTTGTGTACAGATGGTGCTTCGCGGTCGTGCAAAAAACTTATTCCCTGTGAGAGCTTCGAGTGCTGTGTGAAAGGAAGGGTAACTGGGTAACTAGGAATGGGCTGTTTAAGACAGAATGTTACAGACTTTTGTAACAGGACGTGGGAGGATCAGCTTCACCGTTTTTCTGTAAAAGACTCTAAACACCTCGTTTAGCCATTCATAGTGATGTGAGTCCCAGCCCTAATCCTAATTCACAGTTATGTTCTATGCCATACAGGTTAAAGAGTCTCATGTAATGTTTTCTGTGTCAAATCCATTTTTCTTTGCCAGCAGGTGGTTGAAGCCGTGGTTCATACTGAAGAGGACTGTGCTAAATCAGGAAACAGATTAATAACTTATTTACTTTCATGCTTTTCAAAGTATTTGAAATGTAAGGCTCGGTGCAAGGCCTTTCACCTGCATAACACCAGGTGCCATGGAGCCTCTGGGGACCTTGATGTTGTTTGTTCCATGCTACTGACCCTTCCTTTTCTTAATTCTGCTTTTGCTTTTGAGTGGCGGGACAGGACAAATCTTAGTGTGAACAAGCCTGCCCTTTAACAGCTTAGAAAGTGCTATCTATTTTCTTAACTAGGAGAACGTTGTAAGCTTCATGTAAATTAAACTTTGTTTCAGTGACCTTGCTGTGCTGTGGCAGCGGGGGTGAGTGATGGCTGTGTGTGCTCAGAGCTGCTCGGCTGCCTGGGCAGTGGTGTGTGTGCTTTGGTGCTTGCTGAGTGTGACTGCAGAGCATTTCTGCTCTCCCTGGCTGTCCCTGAGGTGTTTGTCTCTGGTTCTGTTTTCCAGAGCCGGAAGAGGCAGAAGGCAGCTGCTGAGACAGAGAGTGGAGAGTGCTACAGGTCGCCTTTCCGCCAGCCCCTGGCCCAGCTGACCAACAGGCCCCACTGCCTGGACAGCAGTCAGCACGTGAGTGGGGTTGCTGCTGCTACACACACAGCCCACTCAGCATGGAATTCCAAGTGCCTCCATGGCCCCGTTTAAACTGAGGTGTTATGGAAGTGCCATGCAGACACAAAGTCTTTTGGAGAGGCTTTTTGCCAGCTCCAGCCCTTTAATGTTGAAGGAGCTGTGGTGGGGGAAGTTGCTGTAGTGGAAATGCTGAATGAGGGAGTTCTGTGAGGCCCAGGTGAAGGACAGTACCCAGAGGTGTGAGTTGCTTTCCACCCAGTCAGTTCTGTCTGCCTGCCCAGTTCTCTCTGGGCTTCCACTGCTGGAGACCAGATGCTGGACTAGCTGGGTGCATGCTGATCCAGCATGGATGTTCCTGCAGTGGTAACCCAGCTCCTTTATGGGAAATGAGTTCCTGATTAAATTACCAAGGCAGGGGGAAGTAATAAGTTTTTAAAGAAGTGAATAAAGCCAGTGGATTTAGGAAGATAGGAGCTATGAAAAATCAATTTCATGTATTACAAAACCCAAAGGAAAATAGTTTGGAAAAGCAGAAGTGGTGGAGGAAATTGTGCTGAATTGTTACTTTCTTCCTTTTGGATAGTCTGGAAAGTAGTTGGTGTTGAAGCTTGAGTAGATTAAATAGAGGGACTCTGAGTACTTGGCAAAACTGAGTTCTCAAAAAATGTCCTGGGCTTGCTTTCTTGAGCAATCTCTGATTTCAGACTTTTTCTTTCTGAATTCCTAGGAGGCTTTTATCCGCAGTATTTTGTCCAAACCCTTCAAAGTCCCCATTCCAAATTATAAAGGTAAGATGAGGAGGTTTAAGGATTGTCTGTGTTGGCTGACTTGGGTAAAACAGATGATGCTTAGGCCTGTCAAATATATCTGTGGGGATTATTATTATTTTTGCACTAATGCATATGTTCCAGAAATCCTGACTTAATTTTGAAAGAAAAATACTGGCATATTAGCAAAGTCTTCATATTTCTTACTAGTGTTTAGTTTGGATAATCCTACATTTCAGAATTGGATTTTTTAGTCTTACTGCTATGTATTTGATGTAGTGCCAGGAGATTTTACACCATATCACAAATACAAAAACAAAATTAATTCCAAGCCACTAAGGTTTATCATTTAAATAATGATGCTAACAGACAGAAGGCTGAGGTGAAAAAGATTGTATGTGCCAGTTTTATTTCTACTTGGCTTGATGTGTTCAGCCTCAAGGTGATCTTCAAAACAAGATTGTTTTGAAGTTCAAAGCCTCAGCTGGTTGAAATCAGTGAAACATAAGATCTCAGAAACAAATGTCCTGTTCATGTCCCCTGCTTCCCCTTCACCCTCCAGCTGAAAAACTCGAATGCAGATCAACCAAACTTCAGTTATAAAAATGTCTGTAAGCAGCCAGTGAATATGGAATGGCAAGCCCTGAAAGAGTTTGGCAAAGCCTGCTTTTGGAGAAACTGATTTTGTCAGGAGGCTCAAACAGAACTGTAACTGGGAAAGCTGCTTTCTGTGGCTGTTTCCTTGCTCTCTTAATTGGGAAAAGTGGCTGTTTCTTGTGCTCTTTCTTTCTTGTGTGTGCATTGCTGCCTCAGCTTGTGATAAACTCCTCTTTTGTAAGGAGCTTTAGTAAACAGTGGACAAATAGACTGATAGAATCTTTTTCAAGCAAAATCATTCCTGGGAGTACAGTTGCCTGAGTTTTGATGGGAAAAGGGATTTTTATGTATGTTCTTGTGTTCATCTCCATTTCAAAGCTGACATCAAAATACAGTACTAGGAAAAGGGACTCATGCTTGGTTTCTGCTTTTCACAGAAATTGGCTCCAAGGCCAAACACCTACTCTTGCTCAGCAGAGAGAAAATAATACCCCAGAGCAGGTAGTGACAATATGATGCTGGCTGTGGTGCTGTAGAACTTCATCACTATTAAAGATCAGTTGCTGACCTTGCATCAAAGACACAGCTCTGGCTAAGTCTGGGTTAGGTGACCCCAAAAGAGGATTTCACCCAGCATGTTCTATATGTAGTAGTGTATTTGTTGAGCTGTTGAGATGTATGTTCTGGAACCCTCCTTGGCTTTCAAAAAAACTAGAACAACCACCTTGGGTAAGCAGTGCCATTGCTCCATCTTGGCCTCTGTTCCTTCATTCTGTTTCTTCCTGCCACAGAGCTTCCCACTGTGCCCTGCCAAACAAGGCCCTGCTCAGGTTTGCTGTCTGCACCAGCTGTGCGTGCACCTCCACTCCAGCACCCAATTAATTCACTGTTCCTAAGTGTAATCAGACTCTGCTGAGAGGCTCTGCTTGCTTCCAGGAAGATGTTGTTGTTTGAGCTGTGCTTTTGTTCGATTTCAGGGCCACTGGGCTTGCGCTCGCTGGGTGTCAAACGGGCAGGACTGAGGGGTCCTCTCCATGACCCATTTGAGGAAGGAGCTCTGGTTCTGTACGAGCCCCCGGTGCTGAGTGCCCATGAGCAGCTGAAAATAGACAAGTGAGTCACCACCTGGTATGAATGCTGCAGCTCTGACCTCTTTCTGGGTGTAGGTTTATGTGCTTTTCTCCCAGATGTGTTTGACCTGGGACCTCAACATCAAGGGGATTTCAATTCCAGGTATTCTTCCTGGGTTGGTTCAGGTATGGCTACAGTCAAATAAGGAATGTACCCATGCTGGATTGTTTGTGTTCTTTCACTGACTGTTGCATCTCTCATGCATCAAAAATTTAAACCTATTGCAGGGAATGAGCATACATGCATGGAGAAGTTGCTTAGAAAATCTCATGGCTTAGTCTTTAGTCAGGAAACATCAGCATCTAAGGACAAGCAAAGGGAGATGACTGTCAAATGTTAGGCTGCCTACTCGGTTTTTTTCTGAAGTAGTTTCTTTTGTGCTATTGTTACAACTTAAAAAGGCTGTCAACTTGATCTTCATGGACAGAGGGAGGGGTTTCTCTCTCCAGAAATTTAGTTAGGATATTGTTATAGAACCAAGAAAAACAATACTGACGTTTTAACTGTGTCTCTGAACCACATTCTGCCCTTGTTTTAACCACAGTGCACCTACATGGTTTCACTCATGTTTCAGACTGTGGGTAGGTCTCTAACTTCATTCTCAAAGCTGAATTAATCCATTTTTCACTTTCTTGTTCGAAGTTGCTTCCCCTGTGCCACAGGGGAGTCCTCAGTATAGCAGTGAGATTTAACAAAACCTGAACATGTGCCAAATTCCTTAATCACACTCTCTTCTTCCTTGACTGCCTCCTGCAGGGACAAGGCACCTGTCCATGTTGTGGTGGATCCTGTCCTCAGCCGTGTTTTACGACCCCATCAGAGAGAAGTAAGTTTTCCTTTGGGACCTGAGGGTGTGGCTGGAGGATTTGCTCCATTTCAAAAAGCTGCATTTCTTCTGCTGGAGTTGTTACAGGTCTGCGTTGACATCACAGACTGACAGTCTAACAGACTCTAGTGTGTTGCAAATACCAAGTATAACATTTGTTTTAAGCATCCTCTGAGAGGCCTGAATGCTGACCATACTCCTTGTCCCTTTTCAAGCAAAGAGTCAGGGCTGAAAGTCCTGCTTTTACTTACCTTGAAGTGTGGAGATGTAGCTCTGCTGGGTGGAATTCACTGTGGAAGGTGATGGGATATAGTTGCAATAAACTCTATTGCAGCCCAGTTTTGAGTCAGGCAGGGCAGACTGTCCACCACTGTTTTACTGCTCAGCAGAATTGATTGGATCTGCAGTCCCTGAGCCAGGAGACACTGAGGCTCCAATTTCTGGTACCATAGTTACTAACAAAGTGTAGAGTAGGTTCCTGCTTCAGTGTGCTTAGTTTGGAGGCTGCCCTTGGTGGGTGTGAGCTGTGCCTGACCTAAGCAGATTTGAAATTTGATGGTGGAGACTACCAAAAACATTTTATGTTGTGAATATGTGCAACATTGTAATATGGCAGCAGTGGGTACAACTCTCCAGATATCTGATGTAGGCTTCTGGACAGCTCAAAGCTCATCCCAGATGCAGTATATTATCATTTATGCCTGGAGGGAGCACAGATGGAAGCTGTGATTGCTGATGTTGCAGGCTGAGCAGGTCAAGCTAGATGTGTCCCTGCATGGGAGGTCTTCAGATGGCTCTGAGAGCATAGGAGGCTGCTCATGGCTTGTAGTTTTATCAGATCTGGTAATGAACCTGTGACCCAGTGTAATGCTCATCTCTGCCTACATAGCTGGAGGCACTCTGCTTTTGGGTAAGCTGCTGCCTGCTGGTGGTTTTGTCAAGTAATCAAAGTTATGTTGGTGTCCTAGGCACACTGTTTTTTGGCAGGTAAATGTTGATGATAAAGCAGTTTCTGCTCTAGGCTGACTGATAAGTCTCTGCCTGCTAAGATTCCTATGCTGCTGCATTCAGCAGATGCTCCTACATAGTTATACAGCTCTGCTCCAACTTTGTTGTGACTTTTGCCCAGGTGCTGGTTCTGCAGCAAAATGCAGTCTTATAGTTAGTAATGTAGTTCATAATTATTCAACTGGCTTAAATAAATTGCATTAGCCTGTTACTAAAAGTCTAAGAAAGAAAGAAAAGGACTCGAAAGTGCAGGTCAAGATGTTCCATCTTCAAGTCCTAAGTAGTGAGTAGAGAGGATGAATCCTTGCGGGTGTGTTCAGCTTGTACATTCCCAGCACAATGCCCTGGTTTTCTTTGACTCTCTTATCATCACACGCTACAGGAACATTCTGAAGTTTGTCTCTTCTTCCCCCACCCCCCCCCTTTATGTATCTCAGTGATGTGTCAGAGCCTAATGCAGGGCTGAGCTCTCCTCCCACCATGTGACATGGGTTAAAACCTCAGCCCTGTGTCTTCTCTAAAGGCAAATCTGCTTTGGACCTTCAGCCCCCAGGTGAGTCACTGCTTCTAGGCAGAAATGAGGAGGGCTGATGATGATCTTCCTGGAATTATTCGGGCAGCAGAAACAACTCCACTCACTCTGATTCTTTAAAATTACCTGATTTGGTGGTGTTAAGATGATAAACCTCTTTGAAATTATTGCTGCATGTTAGTTCATAGCCAGGCCCTGTCTAATGCAGCCAAGGCTGGAAATTTCTGGAAATTCATATTAGGTTAGAATTGTACAAGTAAAATGTGGCAAGATTTTGTGCATGTTGTGAGGCACATGTTGGCACCAGCAGTGCTGTTTCATGCCAGATGTGGCAGCATTTTAGCTGTGCCTCGGTGGTTTCCCTCTGTCTCATTAGAACACTGCATGTCCCCAGGGGTGTGTGTGAACACGGATCTGCTGTTTGTTGTGCTATCACTCCTCTGCATTGTGGTAATGAAGTTGTCACTCTGCTGATGTCCCCATCCTGCTCTGAGAGAACAATTTTTTGGCAGGGGGTGAAATTCCTCTGGGACTGTGTGACGAGCCGGCGCATCCCTGGAAGCCATGGCTGTATCATGGCAGACGAAATGGGGCTGGGCAAAACTCTCCAGTGCATCACTCTCATGTGGACCCTTCTCCGGCAAAGCCCGGACTGCAAGCCCGAAATCGAGAAAGCCGTGGTGGTGTCTCCCTCCAGCCTGGTGAGAAACTGGTACAATGAAGTGGAGAAATGGCTGGGGGGAAGGATCCAGCCGCTGGCCATTGATGGAGGCTCCAAAGAAGAGATTGACCGTAAGCTAGGTACGGACATGTTTGCAATCTGCGCGTTCGTCTGGCTGGGGTCAAAATCTTGCATTGGAAGAAGGCTGCAGCAGCTCATGTGAACTTCTCTGAGCAGTCACTGGATCTCTGCAGAGTGATGGCTGTCTCTCCACTAACATGTTTAGATCTGACCCTTGCATGTTTGGTAATAGTTGGTCTTTTGCCATAATCCAAATCTAGTCAGGTGTTAGGGTAGTCCCAATGCTTTTATTTTGCTCCAGTCAGAAGGCAGGAAAGGAGGCAGGAGGGACATGGAAATGGGAGTAGCTGTGGGGAAAGGAGAATGGGTATCTATGGGTAGAAGGGTTTTGATAAATTTTTAATGCACATGTTTTGACCATTTGACCTGTTTTCTATTAGTTTTCCTCAATTTTTTTTCCTTTGTTTTCCTTTTTCCCCTTCCCATCTGCAGTTGGCTTTATGAACCAGCGTGGCCTGCGAGTGCCTTCACCCATCCTGATTATCTCCTACGAGACCTTCCGGCTGCACGCCGAGGTGCTGCAGAGGGGCAGTGTTGGGCTGGTCATCTGTGATGAGGTACGAGGCACCCTAAGGGGAATCCCTTCCTGGTGTTTCCTCAACATCTGGGTGAAACTGGATCTTAAAAGGAGAGTGGACAATGAGATACAAGCCTTAGCTACGGACAACACCCATTCTGGTGTTTCAGAGGCTCTAAGGAAGATCAGCCATACTGTGTGAGCCTGAATGGGAGAGGTGTCTTCATGAGCCAAGATATGAAGAAAATCCAGCTGGTGGTAACTGCATCCACTTGTAGGTCCCTGATGGGTCCCTACTGGGGCCCTCCCCATGTGAAATACGGACCAGAAGGGAGGTCCATGCCTGTCTCTGTTGGTAGTGCCCTGGCTTACTGTTTTTCATGCACTGGTGTGTGTCAAGCTCTGCTGTTACATGGCTGAAATTGAGTTTTTTCATTTGTCATTCCCTATTTGTGGTTATAGGTAGTGAGAGCCAGAGATGCTTTGAAGAACAAAATAAAACAAGTGTCTTCTGCCTCCTTGAGACGATCAGGCTGGGGCCTGGCAGGGGTTGAGGTGTCCTCTGCTGTGGGGTGGAAGGAATTTATTAAATAGGGGTGCCACCCAGTGGTTTGACTTTGTATTTGCCAGAACAGTGCCCAGAGGGGCTCAAAAGGAGTGAATGTCCTCAGGAGTGTAGCTCCCATAAACCTTTTATCTACAAGTCCATGACTGCCCACACCTATCAGTGCCCCTGAAAAGGGGCTAGCACCTAGGGAATCTGGGGACCCACGTCCTTGGCCTTGTGGCTTCTATACATTTCCAAAAAGTACTCACCTTTGCCGCAGTCTGGTGCTTGTGAAAAGCATCTTATCACTTGTGCTTTGTCCTACCCAACACTCAGATGCTAATAAAGTTGCTTTTCCCAGGCATGAGAAATGGGGAATGTATTCAGATTACCACTGTAAAAGGTGAAGAACCTCTTTTTACTAGTGTGCAAAGGTCTGGCAATCCTCTGTATAGGTGGTCTGAGTGGTTTGTGGTCTTAACCTTGAGTGAAGCAGTTTTACTGGTCCAGAATTTAGTGCTTGTGTTGATAACTGAAAGCATTCCCATCTTAGAACAGGAAACAGTTCTTAGAGTTATATTCTGTGATGGTTGTTATTTTCATGGTAGACTTTCTTGCCTGGGTGGAGCTCAGATATTCCTGGTCTGGGAAGCTTGTAATGTCTTGTTTCTTCACATAATGGCTTCAGGTTTTTCACTAGATCCTTATCTTTGACACAAGTCTGTTGTAACACTTACTCCACTACCAGGAATGGGAAAAGTGGTGAGATGCCTTTTATCAGTGCTGATGTGGCTCTCCAAGCTGCTTCCTAACAGGGCCACTGGATTTATCAGCCTTATTCCTTTTCTCTGGTTTTTTTTTTCCAGGGCCATAGACTGAAAAACTCTGAAAACCAAACTTACCAGGCTCTCAACGGCTTAAACACACCTCGACGAGTCCTTATCTCGGGCACCCCTATTCAGAATGACCTGCTGGAGTATTTCAGCCTGGTGCACTTTGTCAATTCAGGCATCCTGGGTAAGAAATGAATGTGTGGGAGATGAGAGGGAGGGGAAGGTGCTGGCCAGGCTTCCCTCAATGCCAGCAAAAGCAACAACTGAGAACTTGGTGAAAAACCACGTCAGGGGCTTGTAACTAGATGATCTCTTAAGGTCTTTTCCACCTCAAACCATTCTGTGATTCCATAAGACTTAGTCTCTTTCAGTTTGTATCTGGAAAGTCTAGGTCAGGGTGCCCTGTTTTAGGGGCTGTGTATCATCTGAGCTCTGTTTCAGCAAGATTCTAATGCAAATTACACCAGTCTAACAGGTATTTTGGAAGGGAAATCAGTTAAGGTAAAATGAATATGTGAAACTGAGTGCTACTGTAAATTATTTCTTTTTTCAGCACCCATGATTGTCTCAGGTTGTTGGGCATGCAGTCCAAGAGGCTTCTCATTAATTCTAGTGCATGCCCAACTCTACTTAAACACAATTCATCAGATTCTTAGTCTTGCAAGCAGAATTTGGGCTGTGTCTTTTTCTATTCCGCTGTTTTGCCTCCAGGAGTTCTCAAGGAAAGGATGGAATGGGGTGGTAGATGTTCTACATCTGCTTTTTCCGTGTGCTTCAATTTTGGGTGGTAATTGCAGGGAGCTGATGGGATTTCACCTGCCCCCTTGACCTGTACTTCAGGCAGGATTACTCTCCCTGTACTTGCAGTTCGTTCTTTCTGAGATGAGGTTAATGGTGTAACTACTACAGCAAAGCTGCATGCACTCAGTAGGCATTTTTCCCACTTTCAGCCTGTGGCCAGTAATAAGCAACTGATTACAGATAATTTTGGAGTAGGCACAGATAATGCCTGTGCTGTTGTTTGCTAGGACAAAATCTGGGAATAAAAGTATAACTGTAATGTGAGTAAAAGCAGTATGTT
Source organism: Dicaeum eximium (assembly GCA_013396995.1). Classification (NCBI taxonomy): domain Eukaryota; kingdom Metazoa; phylum Chordata; class Aves; order Passeriformes; family Dicaeidae; genus Dicaeum; species Dicaeum eximium. Next base: position 483,270 of record VWZP01004751.1, on the reverse strand, counting down.
TTTGTGTGACTGTTTAAGTAAAATTCTATGACCTTCGGCTTTGTACTGTTGTTGGAGTACAAAATGATTATCTGTTACATTGATTTTTTCTGCCTTGTGTGAGTCTTTCTTGGCTAGAAAAATACCCAGTCTTATGGATGGTCTGAGGGTTTGTTTTATTTGCTGGGCTTGGTGTTTGGGGTGTGGTAACTGGAGCTGTGGGGTGCTGATCAAAGGTTCTTTGGTAATAGTTGTCACCTTTTAATTTCTGTTTTATACAGGAACTGCACAGGAATTTAAAAGACATTTTGAAATGCCCATATTGAAAGGAAGAGATGCAGATGCAAGTGAAGCTGAGCGACACAAGGGAGAAGAGAGGCTTAAAGAGCTGATCAGTATTGTGAACAGGTGAACTTCATCCCTCTTCTCTTTGCATAGCTTTTGCATAAGCCCTGCTATATTTCCAAATTACAATTGCAGCTGTAATGAATTCTCTTGCCTGTTACGTCTGTTTAGCAAGTAATTGTGCAATTATTTATTGCCTAAGAAATCCACATAGGATGGAGCTTTAGTCTGATAAATGGAACTGACATGGCACAGTCAGCTGCCAAGTCACCCCCAAGCAGTATTCTCAGGTACTAAATTTTTGACTTCTGTGTTTCTGTTTTCTCCTGGGACCTGAATAATCAGGCAGCATCCTTTTATTTATGTTGTCCACAAATGTGGGCTGGATAAGACTTGAGATCCATCTGGCCCAGATGTTGAGGAGCAGGAGTATAAGGAATGTCACTCAGTTCTGCTGTTGGTTGCCCAAGTCACAGAATAGTCCAGCTCACACTCACTCAGTTTTGTTGGCTCTGTAGGGCTGATAGGACAGACTACAAGTGTCAGGGATGGGACTTCTGATCCCCAAGAAGCACCTCTGTGATGTGAAGTGCTGTCTTATTTATCTTTGGTGATTTCTGCTACTTGTTTAAACCTGTTTTCTCTTCATGAGTACAACCAATTTATCCATATCTGCTGGCAATTGCTTGTCTCTCTTTAAGAACTTTCTAGAAAAGACTCTTGAATTTTCAACATTGCAGCTGTCTTCAGGGTTTTTTTCTGATTTTTTGTTTATTTGTTGTTTGTGGATTTTGTTTGTTGGTTTTTGGTTGCTTGGTTTGTTTTGGTTTTTTAATCTGATCTTTTGCAGCCATCACAAATACAATCTTGCAGTTCACAGTCATGGTAAATTAAATTTCACACTAAGTAGAGTCATTCCATAGAGACAGTCCTGACCTTGACTCAGATCAGCTTGCAGAAGCCTAGGAAAAAGGAAAGGTTGGGAGGAGAAAAGCTTATTCCTTCTTGAGGTGCATTTATTTCTTTTTATAGCTGATGAAAATGGATGTAAAAGTCAGTTCAGCAATGCCTGTGCCTGGCTGTGTTGAGGTCTTTGTCCTTTCCTTTATTGTGCAACAGTCATGATACAGAACTAGGGAAGGCAAAGCACAAAAGTAGTAACAGATGAGTCTGTTGAATTTGGTAGGAATTGCAAATAGGACAGTGGTGCAAAGACATATGGGATCATAGAGGTAAGGCTGGAAGGGCCCTGGATAAGGCATCTAATCAGTCTTGCTGGCTGTCCTAAGGTAGAGGGTGTTAGACCTAAAGACCTGAACCATCTCTTAACCCCCACCCAGCACTGAAGACCTTGCTGTTTTCCTAGGACACCTTTTCTAGGGCACTGCTGTCTTTACAGTTAGAAAATGCTCTTAATGTGTAACATAAATCTTCCTTACTGCAGTTTAAGCCTATTACTTTTCATCCTGCTGCTTATGGGTTCAGAGACCAGATTATTCTTTTATTTACCAGTCTTTGACTGATTTTGGGGTTGTCATATATCCCTGCTGTCTTTCTTCTATAGGTTTTGTAACATATATTTGATGCTTCCTGGCAGAACTGGGTTTCTGCACCTCTTACTCTGGTTGCTCAGCTCAGCACTTTTTCTAGTCCATTCCACCTTTTCTGAAGTGTGGCAAAACTGTTCCATGAGACATTTCCAGAGGCCAAAGGATATGTCCTTTGCTGGAATCTTGTGCCAGGCCATGAGCCCCTCTTGGTGGGGATGGCTAAATGGGGAGTTGCCTGCCTGTACTTTGGGTTACACCCACAGTTTGTGGTGGTCAGTCCCTGTATTTGTGTGCTGTCCAGGCTGCTGGTGTGTTGTAGAGGAAATTGGAAATGCTCTTGGTAGTCTGAGGAAGAGCAGAGTTTCTCTTGTGACTGAGATCTCTCTGTGTAGGTGGTGTCATGTTTGGTCCCTCCAAATCTCATGAACCACGTTGGAAGCCTGGCAAAGACAGTGGGTTACATGGGGCTCTGTACTATGGCTTCATGTGGATTCTGGGTGTCTGGCCTCTGCCATGTGTTGGACTGTCACAGACCTTTGGAGGGAGAATATCAAAGGGACTGTCTGTTGATCACATGAGGAATGATAAAATAGAGCTTTATCAGTAGAAGTGATCCAAGAGTCATCCGAGCATCTGGTCTTAATTTCTCTCCCTGCAGGTGTTTAATTCGGAGAACTTCAGACATCCTGTCCAAATACCTGCCAGTGAAGATTGAACAGGTGGTCTGCTGCAGGTACCAAAAAGCATCTGCTGTGTCTGGGAAATAGTGGAAGCAATAGGAAGGACTGAAAAATTGCAATAAGCCCTTCAATTCTTGTGGTGACTGCTTCCCTCTAGGAATGATGTTGTAGCCATTGGCAATATGTTCCTTTTCCTCCTGAAGCCACAGCTCACAACTGGTGGTTCTGCCAACGAACTGGTGAGGTCTGGACAGCCATGTAGAGCAGTGCCCTGGGCTGTGCAGTCTCTGCAAGCTTCTCTTCCAGCTCTGGAAGATAGCAATACTCTACCAGCAGCTTTGGGGGCTGTTACAGGCTGCCTGTGCAGCCTGTAGCTGGAAAAACTGAGCTGAAAGGAACACTCTGCAGCAGGGCTTTTGTTTGACTGCAGGCTGGGACTGCAGAGCAGTTGTTGTGTTTCAGACTGACACCTCTGCAGACTGAGCTGTACAAGAACTTCCTGAAGCAAGCCAAGCCAGTGGAGGAGCTGAAGGAGGGCAAAATCAGTGTTTCATCTCTCTCTTCCATCACGTCCTTGAAGAAGCTCTGTAATCGTGAGTTGTTCCCATGGGTTTGGGTTTTGCACTGTTGGTGGAACTTTTTTGGGTCTCCCTTGTGCACTCTAAACAGTCTCTGAGCTCTGTTTATTCTTCAGATCCTGCTCTTATCTATGATAAGTGTGTAGAAGAAGAAGAAGGATTTATGGGAGCCCTGGGCTTGTTCCCTTCTGGCTACAGCACCAAATCTGTGGAGCCCCAGCTTTCAGGTGTGCTGGAACTCAGCAGTACAGATGTGCTGCCTAGCACAGGCAACCACGAGACTGTGTTAGCATCTTACCAAGTGCCCCTCCAGGGTCTGGAATTTGGGAATTCTGCTCTAGCTTTTTCTTTCTTTCCTTTCTATCCAGGAAAGATGCTGGTTTTGGATTACATCCTCGCTGTTACCAAAAGCACCAGTAATGACAAGGTGGTTTTAGTGTCTAACTACACTCAGACACTGGATCTATTTGAAAAGCTCTGCCGGAACAGAAGGTTTGTCTTTGGGTTTCACTGGTTTAATCCTGCTAGACTGTACTTGTTGCCTGTGCTGTAAAAGGCTATTTCTACACTTTCTATCAGCAGGAACGTGTGATCTGTCTTTTAGCTCAGGTGTTCCTGAATTGGAACCAATGTGCTTTGTGCTTTGTCTCCTGGGGTCACTCAGCAGAAAATCTCTGGCCCTCTGCTAACATTTCTAAAGCCCATTCTGCTGTTACAAGGCTGATGGTGACAGATTTTTCTCTTTCAAGTAGGATGTTCTGAAGATGGCAGCAGTCTGACTGTAGTAAATGCTGTCTGTTCCAGGTATTTGTATGTCCGGCTGGACGGCACCATGTCCATTAAAAAGAGAGCGAAGATCGTGGAGCGATTCAACAGCCCCTCGGTGAGCAGAACCTGCCAGACGTGAGCAGCTCTCCTGCCAGCCCTGAGTGCTGTGAGTAAAAGCACAGCTGCCTCTGGAGTCTAATCCAAGCCTGCCTTTTTCCAGAGCCCTGAGTTCATCTTCATGTTAAGCAGCAAAGCAGGTGGCTGTGGTTTGAACCTGATCGGGGCCAACAGGCTGGTGATGTTCGACCCCGACTGGAACCCAGCCAATGACGAGCAGGCCATGGCTCGGGTGTGGAGGGATGGCCAGAGGAAGATGTGCTACATCTACCGACTGCTCTCGGTGAGGCAAACTCCTCCCCTCCTCAGCATGGAGCTCTGGGTGCCAGCCCAGACTGCTGCTCCTGTGATTGGGGCCAGAAGGGAAAGAACTCTTCTGTGTTGGTGACCAGAATTGATTGTAGCTTAATTGCTTCCTACCCTTAGATGTGTTGCCATGGAAAACCATGAAGGCTCTAGCTGGAGGGTCATTACTGCAGCCCTTGGTTTCTAGCAGTGACTGGCTTCTGAGAAATAGAAACAACTGTGGCTTTGCAGATAAGATGTTCCTTTGAAGTCATTTAGGCATCTGACTTCTTTAATTTCATGGGGTGTCTGATGCAGAAGTTGCTGTTTTTCAGTCAGGCTGCAGTCTGTTGTAGTTGGGTGTACGTGTACTTTAGAAAGAGCAAGTACGTTCCTGGAATTACCAGCAGCATTTGGGATGGAGCTGCCAGTGAGCAGATGGGATAGCTGCTCTGTAGAGGAAAACCATGAAGGAGACTGCTCTTTTCAGGCTACTCTAACACTTAGTCTAGCAGTGCAAATAGTGATTACTGCTTAGAAGTGTCTCCTCTGCCCTTGTTCACCTCTCATTAGTTCAGACTGTGGGGTGTTTTGTTTTTGTTGGGTGGTTTTGTGTAAGCTTAGGTTCTTTGGTCAATTATTATTTCTACTTTGAGAAAAAAGACATTCTTTGACTGTCCTTTCTTAATGGAGTTCTCTGACCTTGCTACACTTAGAAGCAGGGCGCTCCTTTGCTCTTAGAAATAGGAAATCAGTCTGCAAATCATGACTAATCACCCCCCTCTTTGGTGTTACATTTGTTTGCAAAACAGACATTTTGCTCTTAGATTTTTGCTTCAGAAATGCAGCAGGCTGGGCTTTCTGCACATCTGTTCTGGAAGCAGACATCTCCCTCCAGGCAGGATGTGATTGATCTGTGTGTGGGTGAACCAGAAAATACAGAAAATAGTGCTGATGCTTGTGTCACCCAGGGCTAGACCTTGTTGTTGCTTCTTGGGAAGATTGTGGTTGGGATTTTTTGTCAGGGAGTAGCTGTAGCTGCTCAGCTCCTTTCCCTTCCTTCCTGTCAGCACATCCTGGTGCAGTGTGTGAGCTTTACCCATAAATGGTTGTTCTGCCTCTTCCTCATCTGTATCTGCACTGGATCCACTCCTGCAGCCATAGGGAAAGACAAGCAGAGTTGGGTTAGATCTGCAACAAAACATGTGGTTGGAGTGCACTACTAAAACTTGCACCTGTACTGGCAAGGCACTGAGTGGTCCTGACAGCTCAGTGCCATTTGATCTGTGACACTTTGCCCATGTAGAGCTCCTTTAACACCAGTGTTCCAGCTGTGCTTCATCTCTGACTTGCCTGTAGACAGGGACCATAGAGGAGAAGATATTCCAGCGCCAGACCCACAAGAAAGCCCTGAGCAGCTGCGTGGTGGATGAAGAGCAGGATGTAGAAAGGCATTTCTCCCTTGGGGAGCTGAAGGAGCTCTTCACGTTGAATGAGACCACCACCAGTGACACCCATGACAAGTGAGTATTCTGAAAGACTCATGGCTGGGATAGCAAGTTTGGTTGTGTAATTCAGGTGTCTCTCAGGCAGCAGGAGGAAGTCCAGAGAGTGAGCCTCAAGTGCTTCTGAAGCTGTTAACCACCTAGACATGAGCACTTCCTTGCTGTCCTCCGTTTTTGTTATCTAGAAAAGCTGTGCTAGCTGGACAAGTGAGCAAACTGTCTTGTAGCTGCCTGTTTCGGAGGCTGAAATACTGCAGCTAATGGAAAGAGAAAATCTGATCAGTCCTGTTCAAATTGGTGGAGCCTAACTTGATCCTTCCTTACTGCTCTCTTCCTGGTGAACTGGTGAACAAATGCCAGCCCAAGTGCTGTTCTGGCAACTGAAAGAATACTCTTCTTTACTGTCTGCCCTTCTCTCCTAACCCAGAGACCTATGGAATTATAGCCACCAGGAAGAGGACAGGGAGTGCAGGAAAAATGCTTCACTGTGAAAATTAAGACTGTTAATTCAGGCAAGAAGTGAAGAGGATTAGTTTTAAGCTGTATCAAGGCTTAGCTCAGTGTAGGTATCCATTCTGCATGGCAACAGCTCTTGCTGGCCTGGCTGCTGCTGCTCTTTGTCTCCTTAAGTGACAGCTCAGTGAGGCATCTCCAAAATAGCCTGAGCACAACCTGGTGGCTGTGGTGGGAGCCAGGATGGAGTGTTTTGGAGCATGGTGTGCTCTTTGAATTTAGGAGTCCTGATGCAATACTAATAAGGTGTTAGCAGCAGTCACTTGAGATCTGCCTTAAGCAACATCCCACACCTTTCAAGAGAAACTCTCCTGAACTTCCTCTGGGTCTTGCTGGACCATTCCCAAGTGGTTAAACATGAAGAGGGACTGCCACTGGAACCAGAACCGACAGGTTTTCAGAATGTGTGAGTCACTCCTTACCTGTCACACACACCAGAAGGTAGTTGTCTGTAGTAATTTAGAAACTGAGAATCCAGCTGCAGGGGAGTTAATCCAAACGTTACTGGGCTGCAGTTTTAAAGAGCAGGGGAGCCCTGCACTGACCTTGCACTGGCCTCGTGGCAGGATCAAGTGTCGCCGCTGTGTGAACGGGCACCAGGTGCGGCCCCCTCCCGACGGCTCCGACTGCACCTCGGACCTGTCCCAGTGGCACCACTGCGCCGACAAGCGGGGGCTGCAGGACTCTGTGCTGAAGGCTGCGTGGGACGCTGCTGTCACCTTCACCTTCCATCATCACTCCCATGAGGAGCAGCGAGGGATTCCCTAACAGGTTACTGTCCCCCGTGGGGGCAAGGGCAGGCTCTGTGGCAGCCTGCCCCACTTAGATCCCTTTCAAGGAAAGGGGCAGTGGGTGGCTGTGTGTGCTGGACTGTTGTGTGGCTGTGGGATAGCAGAACTGTGTGGCTCTGTGGCTGCAAGGCCCTTGGCAGTGTTCAGTCTGCTGCAGCAAGGAGTCCATGGCTTTTTCTTTGCTGTTTTATTGTGTGCCTGAAAAACAGCCTCTTGGGAACTGGGAATAACAGGACCATGCATGCTTGATCAGATTTAGCCCCGGTTCTCTTGCCTTTGGTGTGTGTGCCTTCTACGCAGCCAGATTTTGTCTTCAGGTTTAAGTTGAGCCAGGAGTTTTATAGCACTTGATGTGCAGTCAGGTTTATTTCTTTGACAGCTCTGGCTTACAGTTGCTGATCAAAACTTGCAGGATCCATTTTTGCTGTGAAATGTGAACCTTGCTGATTACTTGGGAACAAGAGGATTTTGTACAGGGGGAAAAAAAGTTTTAGCTCATATGCTGAACATCTGGCCTGAAAAATCATGCAAGCAGTAGAAAATCAGGCTCTATTCCAGTAACTCCATTTCTACAAGCACTTGCTTTGTTATGGGTGGGATCCCCTGATATAGCAGTGTTTTAAATGAGATCACATTACATGACAGTAATAAAATTCACTTTGGTACATTATGTTTCTTAATTACAATTTTATTACAAAAATGTTACAAAATAACAAACTGTTCAAAACCTCCATAAAATTACTGCAGACACTGGAAAAGGGCAGTGTGATTGCAAATAAACAGCAAGCTACTTGGTACATAAAGAATTTTTTGGTGTAAAGTACAACTTTCCAAATGGAAAACAATCAAGCCTGGGGGCTTTGTTAGCTTGTTTTCTACTTCCTCTAGCGCAGGTAGGAGCTCTTACTTCACAGACCACAGGATTATGAAGTTGTATTCATAACTCTGAATGAATGTTATGAAGGGATATCAGGTGATACTGTCCACCTCTCCTCAAAAACAAGATCACCTAGACCAGGTTGCCAAGGACCACAACTCAATGGCTTTTGAGTCTCTTGTGTGCTAGAGATGGTTATTGGTGAGACATTAGCTGAAACAACATGAAATTTGTCACACAGCCAGTGACGTAAACTGTTTGTTCAGAAGCTCATTTGATGTATGTCCCATTTATAATACTTGAAAAGATGTCACAGTTAGATCACCTGGAAATGCAGCTGTTGGCCCATGTGGTCTGGTGTGTCATGGCAGTGTCACACCCCTTCTTCAAACGAACAGCACAGTGACAACAACTCTCTACTGCTGGAACTGGGGAAGAACCCCCACCTGTGCTGTGACAGCAGAAGCCCATGGGTTTCCTCCTGCTCCCGTGTCCCTCACATGACACTGATGTAGTCAGCGAAGGCCTGGGAGGAGTCCCAGGCATCGTTGACGACGCTGCACACGGCCCTGAGCCGCCGCAGCGCCTCCTGCGCTGTCTCTGCATCCTGGTCCAGCCAGTTCTGGAAGAGGCGGAGGTGTGTGAATGGCAGCTGTCCCCCTCTCTGCTGGATGTGGCCTTCCAGCTTCTTTGTGAACTCCAGGAGCCCATCAGGTTTGATGCAATTTGAGCTTTCCAGGGAAAGAAGAAAAAGAAAACATTAAAGAGTCTAGGCTGTAATTCAAGCAGTTTAAGTTACTGTTCCTTCTAGTAACTGCCAGTGCAGGTAGCTGAGCATGTTTCAAGGCCAGGTTTACCTTTTTTCAGCAGTACAAAATGTGTTTCTCATGAAAAACAAAACTGAGTATGATGGGCTGGAAACCTTTTTAAACCAAGGTGGTAACAACTGCCAAGTTAAACTCATTATCCAGACCTCTTACTACTGACTTAAGCAGACCTAGCTGTGGCCTTAAAATGTTGCAGCTGTCAACTCTGGACTAAGGGGCCTAGCCCAACCTGCAGGTCCCAGTGCAAGACGCAGCAGTAAGTGATCATTTATCTCTTCCTGCTGAGAAAATCTGAAGGGTCTGTATCAGATCCTGTTACTTCTAGGAGATTTAAAAGGTCAATTCCCATGCAGAGATGTGTATATAAATATCAAGTTGCATGGTGGATTTAAACCTTGTCAGAAGATTGTCAGTCACAATCAGGTTTCAAGCCTGCTGAAGGAGTGTGGCCTTATGGTTAAATAAATTGTCAAGTCTATGTACTGTGAGCAACCTGAGCCATGAGGATGTACGGGGCAGGGCAGAATCAAGCAAAGCAGTTGTTAGTACTGCAGAAATGCCACCCCCATGTGCTTCATGAAGGCTGCTGCCTATCTGTAAGGCCATTCAGGGAGAAGAAGAGAGCAGCAGTTCTGACTGAAGACCAATGCTGAGGAAAGGAATGTAGAGGCATTCTCAGGAATGTGCCAAGGAATGGTGACAACATTCCCTTGCTATGAAGGGGCAGTGGGAACAGAGCTGTTCACCCTGATGCCCAAGAATAAAAGTATGTAGGGATGTTAGTCCTAACCTACAGCTCAGGGAGGGCCTGCAGGAGGCTCCCAAGGGGGCAGCAACCAAAGCTGCTTTAACGATGGAACTTGACTCCTTCTAAAGGTCAAATGTCAGAGATCCTGGAGGTCCCTGGGGCTGTATGTGCCCATTGCAGCATTTTCTGAGCTTTTCTTGGCCACATATTCTCTTAAGGAACCAAGCCATGCTCAGGTTCTCCTGCTCTCAGAGCTCAGTTCACTTCTCTCCCTCCCAAAACAAGGAATTCAGTGTTTAGAGCAGCAGAATACCTGACATCCAGTTGGCAGAGAGAAGAGGAGGAATCTTCAGAGAAAATGTCTGCAAGGGCAACCAGCCTGTGATTCCCTGAAAGGGAGAAATGCACGATTAGATACAAATTGGAAACGGTCTTAAAATTTAAATTGCCATAGGGCTGGGATAATAGTGCAAAAAAGGAGTCTAAGCATGTGAATGCAACACAAAGAGCCCACCTCTGGACCCTCAGTGTGTCCCCCTCAGTGATATCAAGTGAGTTCAGACCCCTGAGCACAGTGTTTGAAGCAATGAAAACATTCGCTGATAGGGTAGTTTGTCTCCCTAGAAAAATCACGGTTTTGTTTGAGAAGTCCAGATGCAGCTTTGTTTTAGAAATTACATGTATTCAGGTTATCCCAAGCTTTCCTGTTTTACTTTGTTAAAATAACAGAAAACAATATTCTGGATTTATCTGCAAATAATCTCTCAAACATTTCTATTTGGCCTGTGATTCAAAAAGCCTATCACTTCTGTAAATTCAGTTCCAGTTCTTTGACACAAATCTTGTTTACTTGTTACCATCCCTCTAGTGCCTGCCAACAGCTGTTAAGACACAAACTGCCCAGACTTGGGCAAAATCTGTGCCTCTGAATCAGAGGCACTGCATCTGATGCTGGATCTGTTGCTGTTGAGGGCTGAAGCAGATCAGTGCTCAGTCAGATCTGGAGATCTGCTGGAACTTGCATTTGCTGCAGAGAAAAGCAGCCATAATTCCTGCACAGTACCTTGGTACACTGCTGAATGCAACTGAAATTCTGCATTTAAAAATGGATCCAGTGCTCCTTATTTTTGTGAACTAAATGCCACTGTTCCTGCACATGGTAAGTTCAGCACTGCAGTCAGCAGCTCTCAGTGGTCATGATTGCAGCCCCAGAGTTCCCTGCAGAGAGCTGCTCTGAGGTCCCACAGCCACACACCGTACGCACCAAGGCGGTTCCCGGGCAGTTTGAGGCTCTTGAGTGATGAATTTCTTTTCACTGTATTGATTATTTCTGACAAAAACTCGGCAGTAGAGCTTTCAAACAGCCGGCAGAAGGAAAAGGTGATTTCTATGAAGAAATGGATTTACAGTACATATGAGTACTCCCTGTGCTTCATTATTCCATAATTACATTCTGCAGACAGCTCCAGCCTCTAATCCACATGCAAGAACAAAGCTCCCCCAGCAGTGGATTGTGTCTAACAGCACTTCTGCTGTGTCAGGAAGAGAGCAGAGGTCACACCCAGGCAAGTGGCTCTGCCAGCTCACTCAGTTAAAGGCTGATGTGCTCTGCAGGTTAAAAATCTTTGTTTTATAGCTGAGACAGCAGACACTTCCCTGCAGGATTTTCCAGCACCTCCTCTGCTCCACTGGCACAAAGAACCAGGCATATTCCCACTCTGACAACACCTGCAGATGTGCTCCAAATGTCTGTGATATTTGGCTGAAGTTTACACATCCAGAGATCCTCTCTGAAATGCCAGGTAGCCAAAAGGAGCCCCCCACAGCACCTTTCCAAGCAATAGTACCCATGAGCTGGCTGTACCTTGTAGGCCAGGATCCTGAAGCAGAAGCAGAACCTCTTTCTGGTGCTCAGCCAGGTTCACATCATGAAAGCTCAGTTTCTTCAAATTTGGAGTACACTCTAAAAGCAAAACAAGTTCTCAGGTAAAACACTGCACATCCTTGGGATAAGACCCTGACCCAGCTACCAGCTAAAACCCAGGAACTGACTTAGACTGTGGGTAATTTATGATGGATTGTGGATAATTAAAAAGGAACCATTGTGCTGTGCAGGCTCATTCACATAACACAGCAGGTGGGATAGCTGAAACCCATTTGCTTGGGAGACTTCAAGCATGTCCACACTGAAGAGATGGACCCACCTAAGCTGGCTTCATGCTAGAGGATGGAAGACCACAGCACAGAAGCTACAGTGTGTGTGCCCCAATGATGATGCCTCTGGGTTAGCAGAGTACCTTTGAGCACCTCCAAAAGAAGCCCAAGCTCCTGGGGGCAGGGCAGTGTGGCACTGTCAAGGGACAGCTGCTGGAGGGACTTGGATGCCTTGAGCACTGGCAGCAGGAACGCAGTGTGCAGAGGTTCCCTGGGGAATCGGATCTCCAGCACCTCCAGGCAGCTTTCTAAGGGAAGAAAAATAATGAAAGAGTTTGCTCTGGAGTACCTGTCTTCATTGTAGCTACAGCAAGCAGGAAGCCTGTATGCCCAACACCACCATCCTTTAGGTTGGTAGGAACTGCCTATGCACCATGTCCTGCCCTGAGGAGCTCTGGCAACTCAGACCTGGGGTAATGTCACTTACAGTTCACTCCAGGATTCCTGCCAGACCACAGGGCTACCAATTTCTACTGTGCTCACCAATGCTTGAGAAAAGGTCACCCTTTAAGGCACAAGCCAGTCAGTGTCTTCCCAGAGCACAGGTCTTTCCTGACCCCACTCCAAACTTGCTCAGGCTTTGCTCACTGCTTTTCTGGCATTTCAAGGGCTAATAAGGATGATGTGAGACCTGTGAGCTGAGCATCCACTGCTGGAGCTCCCAGGCTGTAATCCAAAGGCTTGGGCAGTGCTTTGCTATTTCCTGTGGTACTGTGATGATCAAAGGATGCTTTCCCTCTGCTTAAGAGTGTGTCTGAGGCTTACAGCCTCACAGTCAATGGGACAGACAAAGTGGAAGCTCCCAGTCAATTTACAGATGTGGTAGGATAGCTTCCCCATGGACAGTCTCAGGTAGCAGGTTGTGACTGGCCCTCTACAGAGTTGATGTTGCAGCATGCTGGGATACAGCAATAAAACACTTTCTTCAAGATTCTGGCTCCACAGAACACCTTAGACTGGAAGGGACAAACTGCAACAACAACTAAATCAGAAAGGTAAGGCTGTAATTGCCTAAAACCAAACCTCCGTAACAGTGTCAGGTAAAGCTTGTACCAAGCCTTTACAGCTCTACCTGCCTGCCAAGGCCTGGCCATCACTCAGATGATGATTCCTACCTGGGATTTCTGCCTCACTGCAGCTTGGATTTGCCTCTGGCCTGCTGCCCTCCAGCTGGTTTTTGAGGTCGAAGCTGACGGTGAGCGTGCGGAGCTGGGGAAGGGCGCTCAGGATGCAGCGGACGAGCTCCATGCACGGCATGTGGGAGAACATGTCGCTCACACGAAGCACGCGGAAGCGGCACTCGGGGTGGCGGGACAGGGCCCGGAGCCCGGAGAGGATGCAGGAGATGTTGGCATTCAGGCCTGGAACAGCATTTGTACAGAAAAGTGTCAGCTGTGTGTGTGGGCACTGACATGCAGAGCTGGAGCTGCAGCAATGGCAGCCCAAGTCAAAGGCTAAGCTCACAGACCGCTTTATCCACGCATCCTTAAGCTGCACTCTGTGCATGGGAGATGGAGATCTGGCTCTTCCCCTTGCCCCCTCTGAAGGGCATTTAAGCACAAAGCCAAGGCCTGTTCTGGACAGAGGGATCCCGTTCTCTCCCGGAAGTCCTCACACTCATTAAACATCTCATCCAACACCGTTCTCAAGCTGGGGCACCAATACTCCTACAATGCCCCTTCCAGTGAAAATTAACGCAGGGTAAACCTGAGCAGTAAGCCAGACCATTAGATCAGGGCTAGAAAGAAAGTGCCCTATTCACAGCACTGACCATTGTAGGACAGAACCAGGTTTTCTAAAGACACCCAGGAGCTCAGCAGGTTACTCAGAGTCCGACATGTCTCCCCAGTCAAAGGAATGGAGAACAATTCCAGCGTGGAGACACTTCGGAAGCGGTGAGCAGCTTTCAGAGAAAGGATTCCAGCAGGTCCTCCTCTTTTCTTACAGCCAGTGTGGCCACTGCATGGAGATCCTGGAGAGGAGCTAGTCCAGTTGTCAGTGTTCTCTCCCTCTGTGGTCCTGGTTTTGTCCAGTAACCCTGAATTATCCTCTCTAGCAACAGTAAAAACAAAATCATAGAGATCTTCTGGGTCAGTGTAGTGTCCCCTGCTCCGTCTGAGGCAGCGACGTTTCCTCCCCACTGCAGGTTTCAGCCACCTGCGTGTCTTTCGAGGAATGGGGTGACAGGATAGCTGCTCTGAGCTGGAACAAGGGGGAGAACCCTCCTGAATGCTGGTGTGGCCACAGGGCACCTCGCTGCCTGTCTGTTCACACGCTGGGTTTTGCAGGGGAGGACTTCTGGGGCCAGAGAGGAGAGGGGTCACGTGAGCATTGGCCTCTTTTGGGGATCTCTTCTGGTTCTCGCCACCGCTCCCCTCCCGCTCAGCATTACAGCCCCTCTCTGCTCCCTCCTGTGCTGACTCCTGGCTTTGGGCTTTGTCCTCCTCTCTGCAAAGGCCACATGGGCTGCCGTGATAGGAGAGGGCATTTCCCGAGCGCCAAAACCCAGCGCTCATGGTCAGGATGAGAACGAGCAGCACCGTGTCGGGAATAGGCCAGGAACACATGGACACCTGGCTGACAGAGCCGTGGTGGATCAGCCGGTGAAGGAGCAAAACCAGCGAGCGCCTGACGGACTGGTCGCAGGAGAGGAGGTGCTGGAACTTCAGGATCCGCAGGGAGCCAGCCAGGTTGTCGAGCACTCCGTGGTTGTGCTGGGCAGTGAGTTCCACGGCCCCCTGGAGCATGTTGCAGAGGGTGAGCTGGGAAACGTGCGGGGAGCTGTGCAGCAGCGGCGAGAAGTGACGGTCGTGGAGGCGCCAGTCAGAGGAAACGTCCAAGACACCATGGAGGACGTTGGAGAAGAATGTTTCAAGGAACTTCTTCCTCCAGCAAGTTATGCTCTGCAATCGAACAGGGCACAGGAACATGAAGTCAGCATCTACTTTTCTTGTTTTTCAGTTAAATTATTGCTATCTGCTAACCTGGTGTCCAAAAAACCCCTCCTGCTAGCTCCACTGAGACCACCTCTCTAGTTCTCAGCATCCTTCCTCAGTGTGTTCCTTGAAAACCTGAGTGAATCCTATTGCTCTCTTCATTCTCCTTCTGGCCTAATTTAAACACTCAGTGGTTTGGAGCCGGGCCATTCTTCTTGCCTATTAAAAACCACGTCACCAGCAATTTTCTTCCAGAATATCTATTTACTGGCTGTCACTAAGTTGTCTGTAAATAATTCTTCTGTGATGATGAAGCAATGAAGCTGCTTCAGTTCTTCTACATAAAACCATTCTCCAAACTCACTGTCTTCTCTATTTTTCTCATGCTTTCAAAGACATAAGCTTTTTTCTTTTTTTGGCCAGTGTAAGTGTAAACATGATAGAAGATACTGTTTTATCCTCTGTTTCAGTGAGAATCTCTGAAGACAAAGATTTGCTCTTTTGGCAAACTCACTGTTGGGAGATGAAGGGTGTGCTGGGCACTATGCTTCCTTTATAAATCCCATTTCCCAAGATGTTTGTATTACCAGCGTCACGCCTTGGTCGGGAGCTCTGTGAACGCTTATAAACAGGTGCCAGGAACTGATTAGAGGCAGCCAGAAAGAAAACCTCACGGAAAACAGCAGAAACAGGGCACCTGTGTCGCGCCCCTTCTCCCACCAGAGCGTTTCCTCACCTCCGAGTTGGGCGGCCTGGTTCTCATCACATCGTCCCACAGCTTGCGCCAGACGGGCTGTGTCGAGAGGCCTGGGGGGAAGAATCATCAGCGGGGCGCTTTCACCCCTTCCCAGTGTCCCGCTCCGGAGCTCGATGGGATGCCGGGGGCACAGCCCGAGCCCGTCCGGGCGTGGGATACAGGGCGGTGTCCCTGGGACCCGTCTGGGCCGGGGCTCCGCTCTCGGGCTCAGGGTCCCTGCGCCGTGGGCTCCTCCCGCCACGTTCGGGGCACCCCTCCGGTCTCTGACCCCATCGCTTTGAGGGACCCGTCCCTCCCGCCCGGGGCTGTCCCCACGGGTTCGTCGCCGTCCCCGCCGCTGTCACCTGCTCTCCGCGCGGCGTCCTCGGCCCGCTCGAGATGGAAGATGGTGAGGAGCGGCAGGAGCCCCCGCAGGAGATGCCCGGGCAGCTCTGCGGAGAGCCAGAGGGAGAGGGCGGCAGGGTGCGGGCAGGCCCGGGCCCCGCGCCCCGCCGCCCCGCGCCGCCCGCGCCTTACCCCAGACGTCCCGCTCCAGGGCGGCCATGCTGCGGCTCACGGCGGCCGCGCTCAGCGCGAACAGGCTGCGCGGCCGCTCGGCCGCCATCATCGCCTCGGGCGCGGGCCGCCCGCACCGCGCCGCCATCTTGGGAACGGCGAGAGCGGGCGGCCATGTTGGGGAGGTCGTGTCGAGCAGCGGAGCGGACAGGCCGGCGGTAGCAGCCCGGTCGAGCCGGCTCCGAGGCCAAGACACACAGGAAGAAGGAAGAGGAAAGGCGGGAGCGCAGCAATGGCCGTCTTGGCGCGGCCACACGGGCGGCCGCTGCCGGCTGCCATGTTTGGAAGGGCCGCGCCCCCGCCCGAAGCACCGCACTGCGGCGGGAGCGCTTCCGCTTCCGGTGCGGACAGCGGCGCTTCCGGCGGGTGACCCTGGCGAGTCCTTCTGAGCGGCGGGAGCGCGATGGGGCAGCGCGGGGAGCCCGAGGTGAGCGCGGGCCCGCACGGCACCCCCGGGCAGCCGGGCAGGCAGGCGGGCCGTAACGCTGTGCTCTCTTTTCTTTCCGCAGGAGGAAGAGGAAGAGCTCGTGGTAAGCTCGGGGACTCGCGGCCGCGAGGGGCGGCTGCCCGGGGCCGTCAGCGGGGGGGCCGCGCTGTGCCGGCGGTGCGGAGCCTGCGCAGGGCGTGCGGGGCTCCCTCGTAAAGCGCTGGGGCTCGGGGCGGCGGCGTGCGGGGCCGGGCCGGCGCTCAGCACAGGCCGTGTCCGCAGGACCCCCTGACCACGCTGCGGGAGCAGTGCGAGCAGACCGAGAAGTGCGTGAAGGCGCGGGAGCGGCTGGAGCTGTGCGATGCGCGGGTGTCCTCCCGCTCCGAGACAGAGGAGCAGTGCACAGAGGAGCTCTTCGACTTCCTGCACGCCAGGGACCACTGTGTAAGTGCGGCGTGCCTGCTGCGGCCCCGAGCAGAGCTGCCTTCAGCCGTGGTAGCTGTTCAGTCCCGCTTTCTTCTTTAATGTTTGGTTCCTCCTTGTTACGACAGATGTAGCTGGGATTCGGTACGTTATTAAACAAATAATTCAAAGCCGGTGTTGGTACCCTGCAAATGGCACTTAGCTATTTCTGTCTTGTGCTTGCTGTTTTAAAGTTTAACCTCTTGAGCCTGAGCTAAAGCTTTGTAAGGTGTCTCCATAGCTTTCTTGAATGACTTTTTGCAGAACAAAAGCATGGGCTGTGGAGCTGTGTTGGCCCAAAAAACCAAGAGGCAGCTGGTGACACCTTGCTCATTTCCATCCCTAAACCATGAGTTACTGAGGGCTCTCTTTCTTTCCAGGTTGCTCACAAGCTTTTCAGTAAGCTGAAGTGAAGGGGGGCATGGTTGTCCATCTGCTTCCACAGCCGGTGCCAGCAGTTCCTGGATCACAGTTCTGCTTCCTGCAGTCCATCCTCCCTGCTGAGCATGAACAGAACGGCTTCTGGCAGCCTGTCACTGCCTCTGTGCTCATGGAAGGTGTGCAGCTGTGCAAAAAACAAACAAACACAAGTGTTGATGTTCTGTAATTTTCCATATTAAACACTGAGAGTTCATGTGGAAGTGCTCTGTGTTATTTCCTAGTTCTCATGCTTCTGACTTGGGTGAAATCAGTGGGTGTCAGAGCCCAGTTAAGGGCGGGAGAGTTTTCCTCACTTGTGGAGACTTGTTTTTGTGCTGCCATGATGGATGCAGCCCAATCCCATTAGGAAGAATTTCTCTGTTGGAGCTACAAAGATTATTCCTAAGCCCCACAAGACAGTGTTGTTCACACAGTATGTTCTAAGTTAGACTGAAGGGAATGACCCTTTTCTAGGAGAGAGAAGTTTGTCCCTGCCCTCAGGGGAAAGCTGTTACCCGTCCCTCACTGTCTCCTGCTTCTCCCAGCGGCTGGAAGAGCCTCCTGGCAGCAGCCAGCTCTGCCTTGCCCATGAAATAACCACGTTGCTGTGGAGGTGCATGGGGCTGATTCACCTCCTGAAGCCGCGGTCAGGGTCACCTGGGGGGAGCTAAAGCCTTTCCCTGTGAGTTACCAGCCCCTTCTGCTCACCCTGGGACTGTCCTGGCCATGCTCTGCCTGCTCCTTTCGCGAGAGAGAGTTTGCTAGGAGGAAAACTACAGTATCTCACGGCTATTCTTCGAAGTGGAATGAAAGTCACCACCTTATAAACCCGGCTGTTCTTTATCCATGTAGTGGTTCATGGTCCTTTCGCTGCCAGATTTCAGACTTCTGTTAGGGTAAGCGGACCTGTAAGCTCCAGTAGGTTTTGGTGCGGGCTTTTTTTTTTTTTGTTTGTTTGTTTTTTGGGGATTTTTTTCCCTGTGGCACAGGGCAGGGCCCAGCTGTGCCTGTGCGTCTCTGCTGCAAAGCGCGTTTGTTGCCAGAGCTGATGCCCAAACCCAGCTCACCAATTACGGCCGTTTAGGCTGGAAGGAGCCTCAAAGGTCATGGAGCTCGATCCCCGGCAGGGGCACGGGCAGGCTCCCCGAGCCCCGGCTCCCCGCAGCCCTTCGCAGCCGCGCCCCGAGCGCTTCCCGGTCCCGCCCCGGAAGGCGAGCGGCGATGGCGGCGCTGGGCGGGCGCGGGCGGGCGGCGGCCGCGCTGCTGCGCCGGGGAACGGGAGCGACGCCGGGAGCGGGGCAGCAGCGCCGGCACCGGCACAAGGAGAAGTGGGTGAGCTGGGCCGGGGCGGGACCGGAGCACCGCAGCCCCGGCGCCGCTCGCGCCCCGCTCGTGTCCCCGCTAACCCTTCTGCAGCCCGGTGCAAATCCCCTTCTCGTCCCCCGGTCACCTCTCGCTGGCCCTCGTGCCGCCGCTCTGTGTGCCGCCGTGCCCACCCCGGGCCCCCAGCCGCGTTCGGCCATTCACAGAATCCTGACTATGCTGAGCTGGAAGGGATGCATCAGGATGCAGCTCTTGGCCCTGCACAGGACGCTCCCAAAAATCCCGCCCTGTGCCTGAGAGCATTGTCCAAATGCTTCTTGAACTCAGGCTTGGTGCTGGGACCACTTCCCTGGGGAGCCTCCTTCAGTGCCCAACCACCCCGTGGGTGAAAAGCCTTTCCCTGTTATACAACAGGATACAACACCCCCTGTCACAGCTTTGTGCCATTCCCTCTGGTTCTGTCACACTCACACTCGGGAAAAGCCTCATGGACTTCTGGCAGCACAGAACCCATTCTGGATTCCCCCAGAAAAACATGAAGGCTGGGTGGGGGGGCTGGGTATGGGGGTATCGAGGTATTTTAACACTTCTGTTGCTTTTCCTTACAAGGCTGCCACGGCCCCGCGCATCCCGTCCACGCGGCTGGCGCTGCACCACTTCGACACCAGCTACAGCCTGCACCTGGGGGCCCTGTGGCCCTCGGTCCGGGCTGGCCTGCTCTGTGAGCAGAAGTACGGGGCCCTCCTCAACAACTTCGCTGCTGCTGACCACGTTCCCGAGGAGCTGGAGCTGCTCAACGCCACCGATTTCATTTCTGAGGCCGCCCAAAAGGCGCAGCGATGGCAGCGGGGTGCAGCTGTGGGGGAAGCGGCCACAGGGTGCCAGGAGGGCTCTGGCGAGGGCAGAACTGTGATGCAGGCAGAAATGATGACACAGGCAGAGGTGTCCCCACCATTCTGTGACTCCATCAGCTCCCAAATCAAGTGTTACACCTTCCCCAGGGGTGACATCACGCGCTTTCGCCCTGCACGGTGAGATATCCCTGACAGACCACCCTGGTCTTTGCCAGCCTCAGGGGCTGCTTCCCTGTGTCCCCATCCTCACTTCCAACTTATCATTTTATTTTCCCCTCCAACATTTGCTTTTGTTATGCAAACTGATGATTTCCAGGCCGGATTCTCTGGGGCTCCTCGACTATTACCTCATGGATGCAGCATCTCTCCTGCCTGTTCTGGCACTCAACGTGCAGCCAGGTGACTTTGTCCTCGACCTCTGCGCGGCTCCGGGTGGGAAGACTCTGGCTCTGCTGCAGACTGGCTTTTGTGGTGAGTGGGGATGGGTGTTCCCTTGTTCCTGTGTGTAAAACAGGGCTGGAGGAGTGTGCTGCATCCATTAATATCTGACCATTAATAATTCCTGTGTGTAAGAGCTTGGAATCAGGTGTGTTTTTGCAAAAGTGACATTCCCTGTGTGCCTGTTCTGTCCTGCCAGGGCATCTGGCAGCCAACGACGTCTCCATTTCCCGGACAAAGAGGCTGTACCAGATTCTCCATAGCTATGTCCCCAGGGAAGTCAGGGATACTGTGAGTGTCACGTCCTATGACGGAAGGGACTGGGACCAGGTGAAAGGTGGCACTTTCCATAAGGTATGTGTTTGGGAACCAGTGAAGATAAACCCATGAAGTTCACTTCCCTCCTCTTTTTGAGGAAGGCAGCATCTTATCCTTCCATGTAACTGTGTAGTTTTCTGTAATCACAAATACAGAGAAAGAGAGTAGACCAAGTCACATAAGGAGTAATATCTCCTCCTGCTGTCCCTTCCTGCAGGATCTGGTGCATATGTTCATCTGGAGTTGTACCTTTATTTGCCTGTGTAATACTCCTTAGAAATCCTGTTCTTGTCCGTCACCTGGAAAGGATTAAATGTGAAGATTGGCTCATTCTGACTTCTCAGCTGTGTCCAGCCACAAGGGCTGGGTTTGGTGTTCCAGGGCTGGGTTGGGTGCTCTGGGAGACATCACTGCAGCAGCAATGCCCATGTCCCATTGTCAGGGACACACACAGAGCAGGGACATTAAATGAGGACATGAGTAAGTGCAGGATGTTTTCCACCATTTTTGCACGTCCCCAAAATGCCAAAGCAGCCCAATGATCACAGTTCAGTGTGGTGCACACCTGTGTTCAGGCACTGAGAGCTGCTGCAGGGCTAGAGGAGGGGCTGGCTGCAGGAGGGGACTTGCTGAGCTTGACCTATGCAGGGGGCTGAGGTGGCACCTCTGCTGCTGCAGGTGCTGGTGGATGTGCCCTGCACCACAGACAGACACTCTGCCATGGAGGAGGACAACAACATCTTCCACAAGAGGCGAACCAAGGAGCGTCAGATGCTGCCCATGCTGCAGCTGCAGCTGCTGATGTGAGTGAGCTCGGTTGTGTTGTGTTCCCTCTCCAGCACTGAAACCTCTTCTTACTCTGTCCCCAGCTGGGAAATCTGGAAACCACGTGTGGTTTTCTGGCAGTAGTTGGAGCACATCAAATCACAGTAGGTGTAAGAAAGTGCAAATGTGCTTGGTCAGATCACTTGTCCTTCTGTTCCCAGCAGTAGCTGTAGGATATAGGGAGAAGGGTCTAAGGAACAGGATAAGTTCAGTTGTTTAAGCTGGTGTTCTCCTGAGTCCTGGCAGTCAGCCCAGGCGGATTCCTGAATGCCCACCTCTCCCAGCACATGGGAGGACACGTGGTGCTGAGAAGTGCCACAGCTTGTCAGTGTGTGCTGTGGCAATAAGGAAGCAGATTAGAGAGTCCCATGGCAGCGCTTGAACTGCAAGAATCTCTTCCCCTGTATATATTTATCCCATTCCTTGGCTGTGACTGCAGGATTACACCTTCCAGCTGCTCCCAGTAGCATCTCCCATGTTGAATTCTTTATCAATACAAGTGTCTGCGTGACTCTTTGCCCTGGCCCAAAACTCTCCTCGTGTTGCAGTGACACAGACTGCCGAGCCTGTGCAGCTCAGTGGGGTTTGTGTGTCACCTCCTACGAGTCCCCTGTCGGGTTCCCAGTTTGGGTGGGTGGCAGTGCCCGTGTCCCTCCCTCAGAGTCCTGCTGGTGACGGGTGTGTGCTGGCCTTGCTGCAGGGCCGGGATCCTGGCGGCCAGGCCGGGAGGGGAGCTGGTGTACTCCACGTGCTCCCTGTCCCCGCTGCAGAACGAGTGCGTGGTTCAGAGGGCGCTGGACATCGCAGAAGCCCAGTTCAACATCAGTGTCCACGCTGAGGACTTGAGCCACTTCCGGACGCTCTTCCAGGACACGTTTTCCTTCTTCTCCGAGTGCCGGCTCGGGGAGCTCGTCCTGCCTCACCTCACGGCCAACTTTGGGCCCTTGTACTTCTGCAAATTACGTCGCATGTAGAAGGGGCAGCAGAATCTGCCTGTCTGCTGTCAGGAAATAGCCCAGTATTTAAGGGAAAGCAGAACTGCCTTATATTTATTTTTCTTTCTGAAATGTGTCAAAGGAAGCCTGCTTTTTTTACTGCAGACGTAAGGAATAAATGAGAAAGACCTGCTGTGGTGTTTCCTTTTCCTGAATATTTATCTGTTTATGACTGAGGTGTTTAATCTAAGAAAGAGAGAGAGATCTTATGAGAGGGAGCAATTTATCCATCTGTGTGGGATGGGATAAATGGCCCTGCTCTCTTCCTCCTGTCTGACTGCTTTGATCCTACATGAGCAGGTTTGGATTAACAAACACCATCTGGGGATCTCGGCCTTTCTGTCCGAGATCTCACCATCTGCATAAATGAGTTGCATCTGTCTGTGCTTATCTCCTGCCTTCAGAGAGAGCAGCCTGAGGTCCTGAAAACAGAGGTTCCTAAGAGTGCTCCTCCTGTGGGGTTGGAAATGTGCTTGGGATGCTGGAGATCTGGTGCTGTGGAGAGGCCAGTGACTGTTGCCATCCCTCACAGCTAGCAAGGCTGTGGGTAAGTGTGAATGTTCCCATGCTAGATGCCATTTAATGTCCAGTGGGCAGGTGTTTTTAGGGTTTTGGGTAGTAACTTCTTTTATAGAATAATCACCATCAGTGAAGGATTAGTGGATTTTATTATAGGAGTTGCTTTATAGTTACATTTTTATTTTTGTGAGCAAAATACAGTGGTGGGAAGTGATGGACACGGCTGTATTCCTCATGGGGCAGCCCATAGTTCCACCCATACAAAGTTACTCCAGTGCCAGCAAGAAAATACTATTGAACTTCTGTAATCCTTTCCTCTCAGCACCACCCTGCTTCTGCAGGAGGCAGCATGGATGGAATGGGGGTGGAGGGGTGAACCCACATCCATGGCTGTCCTTGCTGAAGTGCAGTTCCTAGATTTAGCACTGTTTGAACCTATCTTGAGCCAGTCCTGCAGAGCTTCTTGGTTCCTCACAGGATCTGTGTTGATTGGCAAGCAGAGGGGTCAGGAGGTGGCTCCTTCCTGCAGTCGTGCAGCACGTGTGCAGTGGTGTCCCTTCTCCCTGGGGACCGTGGTGACTATGCCACTCTCTTGTCACGGCTGAGGGTCTCCACCTCCTTCATGAAGCGCAGGCAGAGCTCCTCCTGCCAGGGCAGGGCCACGCACTGCACGGCCACGGGCATCCCCAGGGCTCCTGACACAGCCTGCAGCGGGGGCACAAGCAGGGAAGGCTCACGGGGGGCTCTGACCTCCAGCAGATTTTGGGAACTTGGTTTAGGCCTGTGGCTCATCCCACAGAGTGGGGAGGTTGGAATTGGAGCCCTGTTAGTGTGCTGGGCAGAGGGAAGGAACCTCTTGCTCTTTGATAGAAATGGTTGCCAAATCTTGGGCAACAAGTTTGAGACGCCTTCCCCCGCACACACCCCAGCCAGCTCTGCTTTGAGCTGTCTTGTAGGCAGATCCCTTTTCCTCCAGCATCCTCATTCCTGATCCATGCTTCACTGACAGCCTGGGCCTGCTTGAAGGCAACATGGATCAGGAGGAAAGTGCAGTGCAGTGCTGTGGGCTGTGGCTGGTGCAAGGACCTGCTCCCAGAAGCTTTGCTGCATGGCTCCTTGCTATGGCTCCTTCAGCCTACCCAGCCTGTGGGAAGTCCTTTAGTCCCCCCAAAGCTTAATGACTTACCTTTGGGGCTTGGGAGAAAAGCAAGGGCTGTGTTCAAGGTGGGTTTGGGGATTAGCAAGGGGTGTATAAAGAAGATACAACTTTTTTTGTGCTGTGCCCATACTGATGGAGATACTTAGGAGCCCCTGATATCATCAAAACTGTTACCTGAACACAGATCAGCAGTCTCTGCTCCACCATTTCTCATACCTGTTTCAGTGCCCGGTCCCAAGGGTCATCACAGCATCCTTTGTAAAGCTTTAGCTCTTCCTCATCCGCCTCTGTGACGGTGCTGACAGGAACAACCCCGGCGGGGAAGTTCAGGACGTTGTACAGCATCGTGGAGGAGATGGCAGCTGAGAGAAGCAGGAGAGGATGCAGGCAGTCACAGCCTCCTGTCTTCAAACTTACACATTCCATATTCACTGAAGCCCCTGAGAACCACGTGTCTGTCTCCACCTGCTCTATGTAGTCACTTTTCCTTCCTAATTCCCATGAAGTGCTTGGGTGGGCAGTGCAGCTCCATGGTAGTGGGTGTTTCCCTCCAGTCTCGGCCACTGTGGTTCTCTGCCCTCCTGGGAAGGCCCCAGACTCACTTACTGAGGAGTTTCCCGGGGTATCCCGTGGTGAAGGCGGGTCCCAGGACAGGGCACAGCACAACGTCCAGCTGGAGCTCCTTCCACTGGCTGATGAACTGGGAGCGGTACAGCTGGGGAGGAGAGGGGCATGTCGTGGGGCCATGTCCATGCCTGGAGCCTCTCAGCCTCCCCAGGGACAGCTGAGGAGGCAGCAGCAGGCAGTGGTGCTCAAGGGATGAGGCAGAGGAGGATGTGTTTGCCTCCACGTGGCCAGAGCGTGGCCAGGAATTTGGAAGGTCCCACTTTGGCCATCCCCACTCCCAGGACAGCCTTCACTGTGCCTGGGCATGAGCACTGCAGGCAGCCAATGAAGTTGTGTCTGGGCTGATTCAGAAGCCCATCCACCCCATTCCTATCCTTCTTTGTGCCTTTCCCTCCATCCTGTCTCCTCCCCAACAATCCCCCCCTGCACAATCCCTTTCCAAACCTGGACTCTGTGACCTGGCACTTGCCACAAAGCCTCAACTTGTGGCATGATGCCAAAGAGGAAAGTCCTCAAAACAAACCTGTATTTGATGGTGATGATTCCACACCTCCTTCACTGACCTGCAAGTGGAAATCAGAGCAACATCTTTAAGCTTAAAGAGGAGGAGGAATTGCTTAAATAGTCCTCTGGGTTGATAAGCCCTAGTGATTTTAGCAATTGCTTAAAACAATACAGCTTTCACAATCTTCCTAAAGTTTCCCTTGGCATCTGGCCAAACAATTAAGCAGCAAATGTCTGGAAGTGCTGGAGAAAAGGTTTCCCTGATGGGCCTGGATTTAATACTCATCTCTTCCACAGGCTTCCTGTAATGACCTTATCCATTCAAGTGCCTCATTCCTGCCAGGATATCACTAGGGGCAGTGAAGCCATGTCCAGGAATGAAGGACAGCCCCTGCAGAGAGCAGATCACATCCTGTTGTGAATCCTGTCCCCCCCCAGCCATGGACACCTAGAGGAGAAGGTATCACCCATTTCCATGGACATCCCTGGGGACAATTCCAGCTTACCTCATTCCAGCCAAGGCACCCAGGTAGTCAGCCAGGCGAGGAAACTGGAAAGGCACGAGGTTCCTTAGGGACATGACGTAGGGCTGCAGTACCTTGTGTCACCCTGGGAAGCCCCTGCTCCTGTCCTGAGGGACAGGCACTCACCAGAGGTTTAAGAAACAGAGCCAGCAGCTTCTTCACCAGCCTCGGGATCTTGCAGAAATTCACCTGTGGTTTCAAGCCTGGATCTACAATATCTCCTGTGCTGGGAGATGGCAAGAGGATGGGGTCACACCAGAGAAGCTGTTTGCCCTTTCTCAGAAACCTGAGTGTTGCCTGTTTGGGGTGGGAGAGCTCGTTGTGCCTGTGCCGTGCTCAGGGGTGGGGATGGAGGGAGGTGTTGGCAGCACTGCTGCCAGAGGGCTCCTACTTACAACACATCCAACCAGCTACGGCCTCCATCAGCAAAAAACGTCCTCAAAAACAGTTCAGTCATGACATGGGGGATCCGAGGAGGAGAGAAGAGCACCAGCTGCAGCAAAACACGAGATTATGTGGCAGCCTGGGGATGTGAATAGTTCCCAAGACCCAAATGTGGATATTCCTCAAAGGCAGAGAAGCACCTCCCTGGGCTCCATGTGCCAAGAGAAGCCCTGGTTCAACTCTTTTCCATCCAGGCATCTCTCCATGATATTATTCCTTCCTGCTGATTGCCCATGAGATGCACTGCTCCCTTAGGGTCTCTGCCTGGTGTTTTGTGGCTGGAGTACCAGAATCCCATACCTCAGCCAGCTCATTTTTCCCACAGATGTGCTTGGGAGCTGTGTCTGGTTTCTGAAGGGTGATTTCCTCAGCGAGGGCGAGGCTGGGGACAGCCTGGGGAGGAGAGGGGGGGTGGTGGTGCTCACCTGGTGCCCAGCTGCCTGCAGAGCACACCTGGTTTCCTGCACTGCCCTCCTCATGCAGGGGGGCAGCGGGAAGTAGCCGTCGGTGTCGTAGTACCCGACCCGCAGGGGAGCAGAGCTGGAGTACACCTGGAGCCAAGAGACACCACTTTGGCATTCCTGTTCCTAATGGGATTGCTGTGGAAATCCTTTAGGCATACACCATTGGCCAGGTCTGGGACTAAGGCTGGATCCAGCCACACCCAAACTACATCAAGAAAGCAAGGGGGGGTCTCTGACCTTGTGATGCATTGGGAGGGTCTCCCCTACTCCTTGTATTTCCCTATTAAATTCTTAGATATGAGCTGTTGGCCAGTCTGGGACTAGGATTGGACTCAGCTGTACCTAGGCTCTGTCAGGAGTTTAGAAAGCAAGGGGGTCCTTTCTGAACTTGTGACTCAATGGGAGGGTCTTCCCTGCCCTTTGCACCCTTGTCCTTTGCATCCCTAGTCTCCAGGCAGATTATCCCAAAGTGACACTAAGCTGATTTTCCTTTGTATGCTCCATCTTCAGAATAAGTAGCAGAGTGAACCCCATCATTGAACTTTGTCGCCCTTTTGCAAATTTTTATTAAAACCTGCTTTTTCCAATGCCTTTGACAGTGATTCTTTAGGTGACCTAAATCACTCATTTGTGGCACCCACCCTGCTGGGGGTAGGTCTGCTCCCACACTGGCATCCTCTGCAGAAAGGGGCAAGAGCTCCAAATGCTGAGGAGTGACTAATATTCTGTTTTGCTGTTTATGGTTACCCTTCCCAAATGTCTACTCTTGCCTTTTTCTCCAGGCCCTCCTTCAGGAGGAGCGCAGCCACTCTAGACGAGTGGATTCAACCACTGCTAAAAAGTGTGGAGGTGAAAAAACCTCCTGAAGCTGGTCTGCTGCAGAGAGAAAGGGAGCACCCTCAGTTAAGAGATTTGCTGCAGCAGTTTCTGATCCTGGCTTTTCTTCCCCTAAAGATCTCCAGCTATTTGCTCCCAGTGTTGCCTTCTTCCCCACTCTTTCCTGGATCCTCTCAATTCAATAAGCTGCATTCCAGCTGAGAAGACAGGCGGGATAACACTGATTCACCTATTTTCTTAATGAGAATTATTAATTGGGCCTTCAAAGAGAGCTGTTTTGCTGAAAACCAGTACTGTGAAGAAAGCTGGACCCTTCAGGAGGGTGTGTGGCACCCTGGAAGGAGCCAGGGTTGCTGGGTGAAGGGCTCACCTCCTCGTTGAAGGGGATGGGGGGCACGGTGGGGTCCAGCTGGAACATCTCCTGGCAGAGCAGCGCCTTCATGCACAGGGCCAGGCTGTCCACGTCCCTCGCCATGGGCCCCAGGGCACAGGGGACTGGGTGGGACAAGAGCAAACACCTGCCCTGAGCAGATGGATGTGCCAAACACTGCCCCACCCCTCTGCACAGCCACCCTGGGGTGAGCAGGCAACGAGGGGAGTCTCAGATGGACTCCAGACAGGTTTTCTTCTGACCTACAGGAGAACATTAGGCTCTTCACAGGATATGGGGAAAAGGAATTTAAAATTCATGTACCTGCCAGGATGCCATTGACAGGGCCAGTCATTCCAGACAGGCTATGGGAAAAGAAGAAGTATATTGTCATTTCAGTAATGGGGAAATATTCACAATATGTTTGAAAAGGGTATGGGGTCTCCAGCTCAGGACCAGAAACAGAAGGAAATTATTTCAAAAATTTGAATTGAGTAGTGCAAAACAGGAAATTTTGGCCTAAATAAAACAAACAAACCTAAACCCCAACCAAATCTTAGTTTTGGTTTAACCAAAACTGTTCCATTTTGGCATTATTTAACCACTTTAACTCCCTTTTACTTTTAACCCCAGGCTAGATTTACAATGAAATTATGCCCATTTCCCACAAAATCTAACCATGCTGTCTCCTGGGAGAGGTTTTGAGCAAAGCAAGCCACCCTTTAAGAGCCGCCCTCTCTCCTTCCAAACACTCACCCAGTACTTTCCCCCTTCAGCCCAGCCTGAGCATGAGCAGGGTTGGGAGGGCAGAGCCAGCACCCACCTGAGCCTCTGAGCCGTGGGCTTGAGGCCGCAGAGCCCGCAGAAGCTGCAGGGCAGGCGGATGGAGCCGCCGATGTCGGAGCCCATGCCCAGGATGGAGCCTCCCGCTGCGATCAGAGCTCCCTCCCCTCCCGAGGAGCCCCCAGGGCTCTTCTGGGGGTTGAAGGGGTTCAAGGTTTGGCCAAAGATGGGGTTGCTGCAGTCGTAGCTGGGGAGAAGAAAGCCAGGGAGGAGGCTGTGAGGAACAGCCAGATGCCCTGGGTTTGTTTGCTTTGCCTTGCAGAGAGCCCATGTGGCACAGCCAACCCCATCCTTTCATCCTGTAAATCCCTCAGGACACAGCTCATTCCCCCAGGCCTCTGCTCTCCCTCCCATGCACAAGTGCACCAGATGTCTCTTAACTCATGGTAGGTTTTTTCCCCTCTTTTTTCCCCCTCTTTATCTTATCTGGCAGCTCTTTCAGTTGAGATTGTTGCCAGATAATGGAAGAGGGACTCTCCAGGCCACCTGATGTCTCAGGAGCCAGGGAGGAGCCTGTCCAGGGACCGACAGGCTGGGATTTTCCTTCAGAAGCACAACCAGAGGTAAGGCTTTTAATGATGTATGTCACCTGAAGAGGGATTGTGGCACGTTGGTCATTGCAAATGGGATGGCCCCTTGTCTCTTCAGGACCTTGACCAGGACGCTGTCCTCCTCCATCGGAGTGCCCAGGCACTGCACAAGCCCACAGGTTGCCAAGTGCCCCTGCAGAGAGGAGAAGTGACAAGGGACATGGTCAGTGCAGTTCCCTTGCTCTTTGGGAAGGATCATCTGGCATTCTTCAGGGGTTGTGTGTTTGGTACCACCCAGTCCCTTGTGAGCCCTTGCTCAGAGGACTCCCTCTCCTTCCATCCTTGGCAGAGGGCTGCCAAGCACTCACTGGGGTAAAGCTTCTCCTGAAGCTCTCCTTGCTCTTTTCCTTGCTCCTTTTCTCCCTGACCCAAATGCAGCTCCATACTCCATAGGTGCACTAGATCAGGATCCTGCTGTCCAAGTGAATCCACCAGTGGATGTTCAGGGAAGGAATAATCCCAGGTAAACAAAATGTGTGAGTCTTTTTCAGTTAGCCTTGGTATTTGAGGCTTGCTTTGGGCTTAAAGCCCTCAACTTCAGTGTAGCCTGTACTGTGTCATGTATCAGAGCAGAAATCATTTGTGTCTATAGCTATTCATCCCTGGTTTTTTCTCTGCTGATGGAGGTTTGTGCTGCTTTTGGCTGGGGTAGAGTTTATTTTCTTCACTGTAGCTACTACAGGGCTGTGTTTTGGATTTTGTGCAGTAAACAGTGTTGATAACACAGGGTTATTATTGTTATCACTGAGCAGGGCTTGCACAGAGCTTCTCAAGCTGCCTCACCATGAGCAGGCTGGGGGTGCACAGCTGGGAGGGGACAGTCAGGACAGCTGACCCCAAGTGACCAGAGGGACATTCCATACCATATGGGGTCATGCTCAGCATATAAAGCTGGGGGGAAAGGAAGGAAGGGGAGATGTTTGGGGTGATGGTGTTTGCCTTTCCCAGTTACCACCACACATGATGGAGCCCTGCTGTCCTGGGGGTGGCTGAACACCTGCCTGCCTGTGGGATGTGGTGAATGAGTTACTTGTTTTGCTTTCCTCGTGTGCAGAGTTTACCTAATAAACCCAGGTTATCTTTATCTCAGCCCACAAGTTGTCTCACTTTTAGCCTTTCTATTCTCTCTGCCACATCCCATAGGGTGTGGGGGAAGTGGGTGAGTGAGTGAGTGAGTGAGTGAGTGAGTGAGTGAGTGAGTGAGTGAGTGAGTGAGTGAGTGAGTGAGTGCCCCCTGGGTTCCAGCTGCCTCAGACACAGCCAGGTTCCCTGTGGTGCAAGCAGGGAGGGGTTGGGCCCCTTCCCCATTCTCCATCTCCCACCACTTCACCAGCCAGCCCAGCCCACGCTGGGACACCCCACAAACCCAAAGGGCAGAACCTTGTGGCCGATGTGATCCTTGATGCTGACGGGGATGCCGTAGAGCAGCCCTTTCTCCGTGTGCTGTTGGATTTCCTGGAGCTGCTCCTCACACTCTGGGATGAAGTGTCGCACACAGTTTGTCTGCTGGGTCACTTCCAGGGCCTTTGTTGGACGTGTGGAGGAGCAGGTGATAGATAAGGAGAGCATCATTACACAGCTGCATTCAGCAGCTACCTTGGTCTTCAAAACATGGCATGAATGAGCCCCTCCCCAGAGCATCCCAGCTCAGGCCATCTCAAAGGACTGTCCAGTGATGGATCTGACCCAGGAGACAGAGCGTGTTTTTCTTTTAATATCTGCTATATTAAAGGCTGGTCATAATCCCACTCCAACAAGCCTTTTCAGCCACCAGCACACACACCATGGCATGGAGAATGTGAAAGATTTGCTTTGTCCACCTTGCTGTGGATGGACACTCACCTTCTCTAAGTAGGTGTAGAGGACAGTCCTGGGGGACAGAGACCCTTCCTGGAGTCTTCCAGTGAGTTCCAGCAGGGACAGGGACAGAATGGCATCTGTCTGGACACTGGGGACCTGCAAGGGAGGGTGAGGAGGATCCAGGAGAGCAGCTCCAGTTACCCTTTGGCTCAGGGGATAAGGCTGTTAAGTTTTGTCAACACTATCAACAGAGCTTGCTGGAAAGGCAGATCCTGCATGTGGGGGTTCAGACTTTGAGCTGCCAAGTGTTTTATCCTGAGTTTGGATATCACAAACAGGATGCAAACACAGGAACTCAGGTTTAGAAGGGCTTTGTCCATCCACTGCAGCAGAGGACTTGGCAATGCCTTCCTCTTGGCACGGTGGGACTAACCCACTGACCAAGACACAACCTCAGGTGAGCAAACACTGCCTGGGGCAGAAGGTACCAAAGTCCTTGCACACAAGTCTCAGGCTGTCCTTTCATCCCTCAGAACAGATACAGGCAGTGCAGGACAGCCTGGGCTGAGAACAAACATTTAACAGCTCAAGCCCATCAAACTGCAAGGAAGTCAGCAGGGACTTACAGCTGGTCTACTCAGGTAAAGAAGACTGGCAGTTGTCAGAGCCACCATGTTTTTAGAGGTTTTCTATAATATATTTATATAGATCTATATTTAAGAAAAAAGTTTGTAGATAAATGTATCCCTTGTAGCTGGCATGCTTTATGTCCAGGTGTGTTACCTGTATAAACAGGAGCTGGTTTACCCAGTGTGCATTCAGAAGTGAATGGAGCACAAAGGAAAGGTAGTCAGAAATGATGTTGCAGTGGGAATTCAGGGCTGTGCTGGTTGGATGCCTGGCTCATTCACCCCCAGGTCACATCCTGGCTGCTCTTGAGGGACACTGAAAACCCTGTGTTTTGTCAGTGTAAAGTTAGACCAGGCACCTTCTGGGCAGCCTGGTGGGAGGTACCACTGACTGAGAATGCTGCTTTAGGAGACACCCCTAGAGCTGTCCAGAAGCCAAGTTTTAGAGACAAAAGTATAGGGGTGTGAACAGCTGTGCAAACTCAGAGTTAAGTAGAGGAAAAAGCTTTCTTGCTTCTACCCATTATTGGCAAGAGACATTTCCAGATCATTAAAGGATTAGGGTTTGGATCAATGAAGGTCCAGTGCATCATCACCTGTGCTGTTCAAAAACCTCTTCTCAGTGAGTAATTCACATTCCCCAAGCTGTAGACTCCCACCACATCTCATCCAGCTTGAGGAGGGCAGTGATCTCCCTTTCTCCCAAAGCAGCCTTTCCTCTTGGTGAGGGCTGCTGGCACATCTCCTCCTTATAAAGCCATGATCTGGAAGGAGGAGCTGCAGGACAGCATCAGCAGACACTCAGACCCCCGAAGAGGATGGGTTACCTGCTCCCTGAACTGCTGGACAGCCTTTGCCATTCTCTTCATGCCCTCATCCCGGGTCCTCCGAGCCTCTTCCATTTTCTTCTGGATCATCTTTTTGCCCAGCCATTTCCAGACCACCAGGGCTGCCACAGAGCCTCCAAGCAGGGCCAGGGCAGCAGCAGTGCCCACCTTCCTCTCTGGCAGGAGCTGTCTCAGCTGCTGCTGGGTCATCATGTGCATTTCTGCTCTCCGAGGGTGCAGTGAGAAAGAAAAGCAAGGCAGGGGCAGGACACCTTCCCTGGCTCCCCAGGTGCATCCCTCCCCCCAGCACCACTACCCTGGGTCAGCAAACAGCTCAGATAGTTCAGTTCAAAGCTGACCGCTGCAAAGCTGCTGTAGGTGGAGTTTGCAGTGAAAATTATTAACCACCAAATGGAGAACGTAAAGTTTGGCCAATGAACCTTGTGTTAGGGGCTTTCTGGACTGTGGGAAGTTCTCCACTGGGGAGGACTGTAGGATCAACTGAACAAATGAATAAAGGAAATTGCTGCTCTCCTATTTCCTGTGTAGCCTGAGAGGACAATGGGAGAAGAGGAAAAGCAGCTTGAAATAACAAGGCTTCCCTGCACAGGGTTGGGGAGTGGTATGCTGAGGGAATGCATAGCTGTGGGGTGCCCTGGGCTCACCAAGCCCCTTCTGCTGCCGCCATGGTGACCAGAGGATGTTTTGGCACTGCTGTGGTGTCCCCATGCAGCAGAAGGAGAGGATGTTCCACTCTGTGACAAACCACATTTGTATTGCTTTAGGAGTGGAAAATCCCACAGGCTTGCAGGCCAGAAGCAAACTATTTCCACCAGACACTGGAAAGGCTGGAGTGTGACATCCTTCCAGCACAGATGCCTCTCACTGCAAGCACCAAGAACCACACACTGAGCTGAAGGCAACAGCCCAGCCAACATCAGCCACGGTCTGTCTGCAATCTCCTCTGTTGGTTTTGGATGGTGGATCCTCCCTATGGGTCCTCTCCTTGGGAAAAGTGTTTGGACAGCTATGGATGGTGCATTACAAAGCTTTGTCAGCTTCCAGCAGAGTGTGGAGCTGGATAAGGAAGGGAGGCTGAAGAGCCCTCTCCTTTCAGGGCTGTGGTCCTCAAGTGCTCAGTTTTCCATTGTCACATCCATTCTCAGCAGCTGTGAGAGTTTACTGCTGTTTTCTGTCCCATTTTCTGTCAGCTGGGAATGTTCTTATCTTAGCTCTTAACTAGAGAAATTTATGGACTCTGCACAAATCTGGCTTTGGTGTCCCTGAGAAAACATTCTGGAGCTGGCAGCAATGTGGTAACAAACTGAGCTGGCTGGCTTTTCCCACGTCCCTTCCAGTGGCACCCTTCCTGGGGGGATGTCCCCTCAGCTGTGGCACTGCTGGTGTGAAAAGAGCTGCAGCTTGGGGACGTGCCTGCAGCTCCTCCTGCTCCTGCTCCATGGTGCTGCTGCAGCAGGAGCTTCCAGGAGGTGCGCAGTGATGCATGTGAGCAGAGCCAGCATGCAGCGATGCTCAGCCCTCTCCCAGTCCTCATCCAGCCTCCAGGAATCCATGCAAGCACCTCCTGAGGCAGAGGGGGGTTCTTTGCCTGTGTGACAGCACCACAGCCTCTGTGATGGGCTGAGCAGATGTGGGAGGCTTTTCTCCCTGTGCTGGGAAGTGTCAGGGCATCAGCCTCCCACATCTGTCTGTGTTTGGGATCTGTGCCCTGATCCTGCCCTTTAGACACTTGGTAAATGTTTAACACAGACAGACACAGCTGTGTCTGGACTGGCTTGGTATTTCAAAGGGCAAATTCTTCAGGAGGCACAGCTGCATTTCCAGATGGTTGGATGCTGCTGGGGAAAACCCTTCTCCTATCAATGTGGCAGCATCTCCACATCCTTCATGAATCCCAGGTATGGCTCCTCCTGCCACCACAAGACCAAAATCCAAGGGAATCTAAAGGAGGGAAGCAGAGGGATGTCCCAGGTCAAATCTCAAGTCCACAGCAGGGAAGACAGACCAGCCTGACTCTCAGGTCAATATTCACTTCTCCATGTTGACCTTGTCACCTGAACTGATCCAAGACCAAGGTCAAAGCCACTAGTGGAGTTCAGATGAAAGCCATGACCCTTTAACCAGGAGAGTCAGCCTGTAACAGCTGGTCTGGGATTTCATTGTGCCATCCACAACATACCCTTCACTTTGGCTAGAAAAAGTCAGTTAAACCAAGTCAGAGAGTCCCCTCCTGTCCCCAGCAAGACCTGCACCATCTTTGCTTGCAAGAGCAAAACTGCACTGATTCCCTCTCAGCAGGTTCAGCTCTCAAGCAGGCTGGGTCTTTTCTGAAATTCTTATAACTGAACTGTTTTCTCTCTAAATTGGTAAGGAACATTTTTGTCAGCTTTGACCCCATTTTGATTGAAATGACAAAGAATAAATCCTGACAGCTGTGTCTTGTGTTTGTGTATTTGTAACCAAACACTCTGATGCTCTTTTTAAACTATTTACAAAATGAGACACATTAACAATGCTGTTCTGAAAGAATTTTAAAGACATTTTACAAAATACTGAAATCATAGTGAAATAGGCTGGACCCCTCTGGAGAACTTGTTCAAGTTGGCTCAGAGGGCTGAATAAATGTTTTCTGGGAACTCTCCAGTTTCTGACTCATTTCAGCCTGGAATAGCCATTGGAAGTGTAACACTTTCCTCAATTCCAGTCCAACTCCACCAGCACTCACAGAACATGACAACTGCTAAGAAACTTTCCCCTACCTAAGCTGCAGCTTTCCAAACACCAAGGACATCATTTGAGAGGTGAGGGTCTGTCCCTAATAACCCTTTTTCACATTGCTTGGCCCAGACCCTGTTGGCTTTTCCTGAATAAACTGTGATAGGATGAGAAGAGAGAACTCCCATAGCAACCCTCAGACCTCTGACAGCAGGGGCTGCTTTCTCTTCTGACCATCCCTACATTTTTCCCATTTTTATGGGTGTTGTACTATTTTCCTTCAGATTTTCCATAGCCAAGCTGTATGAATTCTACTTAGAACTTGTCCAGCAAGGCAGAGACATGAGAGCTGCAGAGAGCTGTTAGCTCTTCACCACAAGTCCAGGAGCATTCCTATTTCTTCCATCATGTCTGGTGTCTTGCACAGGTTTGTCCCCACTGAGTGACAGCTGTGACTTCAGTGCCCTGATGGTGAGGGACTGGGCACAAATCTCACAGCAGGAAGCTGGGCTTTCACTGGTCTCCCATGGGCAAGCAGGGAATGTAGGAAGCTGGAGAACAGTAACAGGGAAGAAATAAAAATAAAGAGCGAGCAGATTGAGACCATGCTTGGAGGGGTGAGGATTTGTGCAGTAAACAGCTGTTTCAGAGTGAAAGATGTACCAACCCTAATTCTTGCTTATTTTTTGTTTCAAGGGTGAGCCTTGTTATATTCAGGTGTTTCATTTCACCTTCTTTTTGAACATTTTCTTTAAGCTTCTTCAACTACCACCTTCCTTGAAACTTGTTTGAAGGGAATGTCTGGGATCCTGGGAATGTTTGTGTCCCTAATTTTCTCTGCCACTGCCTGCTACATAGAGAGCTCTGTGTGTTTTGGATTCTGTAAGGGAACAACTGACCCATTCTAACTACTCCTGTTCTGTTGGTGTAAGTCCTTCCAGGGAGTTTTATTTGCTCCTAGTGTTGTGATTATGCAACAAAGTGAACTGCAAACTAAAGAAAAGGTCCTTCAAAATAAAGTAAAACCAAATAAAAAACCTGGATTTTCTGACACCTCAATTTCTCCACCTTGCTTGGTTATTTATCTGGCCACAGAATGAAATGTGGATTAAGGAGGGTGGATTTAAATTATTAAAACCAAGAGGGAGGAGGAAAAATGATCAAAGACCGCAACCAGGATATCGTCCTGAGGATGAAAGAAACGAGTAAAAACAAAGCCCTTTTGGCCCAAGCAGCATTTGTACATAATACTCTGGGTCAGAGCAGAGCCTGGACTTTGGTCAGTGCCAGGCAGCTGGACAAGCACTCTGCAAACACACAGTGCAGGTCTGCAAGGGCTCTGGGGAAGGAGCTGCAGCAGGCTGCAAACTGCAGCACGGGGCTGGGGGGTATGGAAGGGGCTGACATTCCTTCTGCAGCTTGGAGGATGCCTGGAGGAAGAGCTCTCCTGAAAACTTGATGGTTTGGCAGTGTTTCAGCACCCGACCTCACAGGCTGCTCTCAGCACCGCCCTCCCCACTTTCCCCTACGTTTATGCAGCAATGGCAACTGGTGTCATCAACAACCCGGCTGGAGAAGGGCCCTAAATTTTACCCAGGAAGGTGCTTTGGTGTCTGCCCAGCTGAGGCATTTACCTGATCTGCAAATTACTGAACAGATCCCTAAATCAGGTCCAAACATGTATCTTATTTCCCTCACACTTTTTCAACATTCCTCTGGACCTCTTCTCTACCTAACCCACTTCAGTGCCAGGAAAGTGTTTTCTGAGCATCCATGCTCTCTGCTTCAGCATCTGCTGGATCACAGGGAGAGAAATTCCCCTTGGCTGCTGGGTCTGGGAGTGAGTGCTGCAGGATCCTGAGATCTAGGGACTGGCTGGAGGCAGGAGAGGGGAGAGCAGGAGGAACAGCAAACCCCTTCTAGA
Organism: Dicaeum eximium; assembly: GCA_013396995.1. Taxonomy (NCBI): domain Eukaryota; kingdom Metazoa; phylum Chordata; class Aves; order Passeriformes; family Dicaeidae; genus Dicaeum; species Dicaeum eximium. The sequence goes on along the minus strand of VWZP01004751.1, from coordinate 446,386 downwards.
GCCATCTAAAAGGAGCAGCTGGAATGCAGAGCACAAGTATGCCTGGAGAAATTCCTTTTAGAAACTGGACTTTTTCACTTGGGTCAGCCTTGCAGAGATATGGAGGGATACAGGAGTGAAGGACACAAACCTTTCCTTGCAAAACAAGGTCTGTGCATGCTCAGGTCCAGCCAGGAACGCTACCTGGGCAGATTACTTATTTAATGGAGAGCTCCCATCCTCCCTTTGAGAGGAGAGCTAGAGAACCTTTGCTCCTGGCCTGAGAGGGTCACAGTCACTGCACAAGCTCCCCCCAGGCCGGGCTCCAGGCAATCCTGCAGAGGCAGGAGGGCATCTCCTCGGACCAGGGAGTGCCACGGAGCTTTCCCGGGTCAGGGGCGGTGAGTCAGGCTGTGTCACTGTCACGCTCCCCGTGTGACTCAGACCTGCTGGTGGCCACGGGAGGCAGCTGGATGACAGCAGCATCCCTGCACAGCCCCAGGGAGGCACATGAATACCGAGGGCAGTGTCACCCCTTCTCTGTCCCGGCAGGCGCGGGGAAGGAGTCACCCTAATGATCATTGCTAATGATCGTGCCTTATTTCAACACGCACTTGCTTACTCAAAGCATCTCTTTCACCACTTCCCCTTTGTCCTCCAGCCTCTTCTTCCACCGTGAGAGTGAAGGATGGGTCAAGAAACAGCACATGATTGTCACGGTGTTGCTGGAAGCACCAAAGAGTGGAATAGCCTAAGTGTAGCCACAGAAATGCCTTCTCAGTTTTCCCTGAAGTGTTTGTAGGCAATAAATCCTCATCTTTTCCCAGTGCTTAACTGCAAGAAATAACGAGGAACAGGAGTGATGACAGACCAGTTAACATTTCCCTGGGCTTATGGTTAAACAGAGAATATTAACAGAGAATATTAAGCTTTGCAGTGCTCCCTGCATCCAGCTAAACTGCTGGATGGTGTGTTCAGGAATGAGTTCAGGAAGGGGACAAGTTTGTGGAAGAGAACTCTCTTGGCAGCTGTTTAAACCCATGGGCTGACTGCAAGTCTTTGCCAAAAAGTCTCTTGGCCAAACAATGGCACAGCCAGAGAGGGAATCCTGCACTTACCAGGTTTTTCTCTCCCACAAACATCTGCTCCTGCCCACTGTTGGAAGTAAAATATTGCAATAAACAGCTCTTTGGTCTCACACCATACAACAAATAATATTAAACTGTTGTTATTGGATCCCTTTGGTCCAGCATTAACTCCTTTCTTTTGGTTTTTTTTTTGTTTTTTTTTGACTCAGTTTAACAATGAAGGACACTTGAGACAGAGGTTTTTGCTGACTATTTTTAAACAGAATTTAGTGCCCTTTTATTAAAACATTAATTCAGAGTTTTCAGCTATCTACTTTGCTTCATATCAGGTAGAAGGTGGCTGGAGTGAAGGGCAGGGAATGAAAAGCCATCACATTGGAGGCTGGCTCCCAGAAATCACATTTCTCTTGGTGCCAAGAGCCTCCACCTCCTCTGTGAAGAGCAGGCACAGCCCCAGAGCCAAGGGCAGCCCCAGGGCTCCTTCCCCAGCCTGCAGAAGCTCAGGACAGTGCTGAGTCAGGGCACCAGGGCACCCAGGCAGGCACGGGACAGTGCAGGAAGGGAGGGCAGAGGAAGACAAGCAGGGCACAGCTGCCAGGCTGACAAACACCAGCCCTGCAGCACCGCAGGGTGCTGAAACGCTGGATGCAAACCGCTGCTCAACCAGCTCCCACCCGCACTGGGAGATGTGGACAAGCCTTGGGACAGTGTCCCAGAGGTGTCACTCTGCCAGTTGCTAAGACTTGAGCTCTTTTCCTGCTGACCTCTTTCAGCCTCTTGTCCCAGGGTCTCTGCAGTGCCCTGGGTAGAGCTTCAGTTCTCCTTCCTCGGCTCTTGTGACCGTGCTGACCGGCACCATCCCCGCAGGGAGGTTTAACACATTCTACAAATTGGTGTAGGAGGTGGCAGCTGGAACACAGAGCATGCAAAAAGGCAAAATTTAATGTGCTGGGCCAGCAGTGACCTTCAGATGACAACCTGAGCTGCAGGAATTGCAGACTGGAGTTGCTGGTCCAGAGGAGGCCCTGAAAATGTGCTGCCTCAAAGGGATGTTTGATGGAGAGGTTTGAGTGCCAGAGTGCACAGAGTGACCTGTGCCTTCACCTCTCACTCCTGTGGAGATTGGATGTGCTCTGTGAGGGACCAATTAAGAGTCTGCATCTACCCCTGGGGAAAAATCCCAGCTATCTTTTCAAGATATTCCTGATGTCCACTTAGGTAACATCACCCTGGGGATTTTGGATCCCAAAGGGTCATTGCTAGAGGGATGGTGGACCCTGACTTTGCTGGAAGCTATTAAAAAAAGCCTTTTTCTTCAAGTCACATGCAATGAGCCTTCCTGCTGTTTGCAGAGTCTTGGGAAATGTGAGACAGCTGCATCCAAAAGAACCTGGTCCTGTACAAAAGTCTGTCCTCGCTGCCACTCTCTGGTGCAGGAGAAGCTCTGGGGCTTTCTGCAGCAGAAAAACAGGGAAAACTCACTAAGGAGCAACTGGGACAGAGAGACCATGTATTGCTGCCCCAGAATTATCCACACATCTTCAGCTCAGATGGGGTGGGGAGACCCACCCAGAGGCCTCTCCTTTGCTTTTTTCCAGAGGGAAGAGCGAGCACTGTGCATGGCTTGGGAAATGTCCACAGGGCTGGAGTGTCCTGCTGCAGCTCTGCCCACCAGCACAGCCAGAGGTGTGTGCAGACACCCTCAGGGGACATTCCCAAAGAGCTTTCCCGTGTAGCTGTGGCTGGAGGCTGGCCCCAGCACAGGACCAGGATCACATCCAGCCTTAGCTCCCTCCCTCTGGTGATGAATTCAGCCTGGAAGGAAAGGCAGAGAAGATGACAGATGTGTCTGTTGGACAGCAGTGGCAGATCAGTGCTGACACAGAGGAAAAGGAGGGAGAAAGCCTTCCTGGATACAACAAAAAATATTTCAGATAAAATCTGAACTGTGCTTTGAAAGGGTCAAGGGAGTTTGTTCTTCCACTTTTAGGTTTCCTGTCAGAATACCATGTGCTGCCCAGACCTAGACATGAATGCTAGGTGTGTGTTTCAGAACTGATTTATTTGAGTATTAACCCAATCCTCTCCATGAACAGCTCTGTTTTAGAATTATATTGAATGGAGATCAACAGCAGTTTGTTTGGATGACCAAAAAGTCACATTTCCTAAAAGCTTTGGTTATTCTGGTAGAAGTATTAAAAAACATGAAGCCAAAATACTTCCACAAAACCTTCTTTCATTCTGTATGAAGATACAGGTAAGGAAAGGAAGCAGCAAGAGACATTTGGGCAAGTCCCAGGACATCCCCCACAGCACAGGAGGCACAGCTCCAGGATTGTGCTGCAGCTCCCAGGGAGATCCAGGTTTGCAGTCTGGTTCACCACAGCTGTGCAGAACATCAGGCAGTGAATGAACCCATCCCCAAGGAGATGTCCCACTTTGTCCTAGCAAACAGACACGGGTGGAACCACAGCACAGTTGTTTCTGCAGTCATTTCTGGCTACAGGGACACGTCTGTCCCATGGCCCAGCCCCTGTCCTGCACAACCCTTTCACAGCAAGTTTTCTGTACTGGAGTCCTCCATCTCTCTCACAAAAAGCCTGGCCTTGGGGCTATTTTTTAGTCTGACCTAAATTTCCACCTGCAGTCTGAGGTTCTTCCTGCTGAAAGTTCAACAAATGAGATGTGTTTCCAGGAAATACAGTCACTTCAGCTAACCTGATTTTTATTTTTTCTTCCTGAGAGAACAGCTGGTCAGTAGCCAAAAGTTTTGAATCGGCTCTTGTTTGCAGTAGATGAAAACATGTGAATATGGTTTCACTGAACTGCAACAATTCAAAGTATCTCTGAAGCCATCAAATCTTCTAAAGTGTTTTCTTTTTGGATTTTTTTTTTTTTGGTGGTGGCTCATTTTTTTGTGTGTATTTTGTTGGTTTGTCTGTCTTGGTTTTTCTATGTTTATTTCTTGGGTTTGGTTTTCTGTGGGGGTTTTTTCAGGAATGGGAGAGGAATCTGTTTTCACCTTAAAAAAACCCCACACCCATTTCATTTCAAACACTCCCACCAGTGACCAGGCAGCTTTTTAGGAGTTTTTCCTCTGCCCTACAATTTGTCAGACCACAGAGCACATCCAGGATTGTGAGGGTGTCCCAAGGAACACAGATCCTGCCTTGTGGGAGGAGACCAAAACAGCTCTGCCAAACACCAGCTGGAAGAGGATACTCTCTATAAATAGACAGAGGCAGCGGAAAATACCAGAGAGGAGAGGTGCTATTGAAACCCAAGGACAAAAATAAAATAAGGATAAACTGGAAGGGAGTAAAGAGCACAGGAAACATGAAGGTTTCCAACCATCGGTGCAGAGAGAAGGGGAGGCAGTCAATAAAACCAAATTGAAGCATAAAACTCAGCTGGTTTAAAAGAGGAACCTGGTCAGCTTGTGGCAGCACTGGATGCAGCTGTCCAGGAAAAAGCATCCTGTCTGAGGTTCCTGGTCTCAAATGAGTTCATAAGGAAGCTACCTAAGTCACAGAGTTCATACACAAAAGTTTTGATTTCTGATGTCTCTGCTTGATAGTTGAAGCATGGCCTTAGGTCAGAACAGTAACACCTAATACCTGGAATGGAGAATTCATAACAAGAGACAGAAAAGACAAAGTGAAGCCCCTTTAGTGGCTGTTCCTATGCTGGTTTTGCTTAGACAGTGCAGGGCAAAGTATGGTGAATAATTTCCAACCCAAAGTCCATCACAGAGTGCAAAGCAATTGCTTAGAAACTTTGGAGACCTCTCACTACAGTAGGAAAAATAAAGTTAAAGTCACATTCCTGCCACTGCTCCATGCTGATCCCAGAGGTTTTTGGCAGATCTGGAAAGGTGGCAGAATTAATGAGCTTTGCGACTATGGGAACAGAAAACAATTAGGAAAATGCACAGACAGCTCATTTTTAAGGTAACTGTGTGACCCTTCTGGGAAAAGCAATGGTACCCCCCAGCTGATCTCCTGATGCTTATAGGTACATCAAAAGAGCTTTTGTTAAAGCATGCCAGAAGACCTGGATAAAAATGAGCAGGTGGCCACAGCCAAGCACTTCCCCCTTCTCCAGAGCCAGCCCAGGGTGTCCTACCCCACTCCACAGAGAGCACTGAGATCCCAAGCAATTCCTGGGTACTTTCAGAGGAAAGAGAAAAACTTGGGATTAGTCAACAGCAATGCAGCTGGAATGGCTGCCCACCCTGTGACTGCATTTTGGGCATCTGCCTTGTCCTAGCAGAAGTGGCTCTGAAGGACAGGCCAATTCCTGTGAAGTGGATTTGCTGCCACAATAATTTACACATTTAATCACTACAACTCATACAAATAAGGCTCTAGAAAACACTGCTAGTCCTGGAAATCATCTCCTGGATATGGGAATGCTGTTCAGAGCCTCGCTAGTGATATCCATTCTCCTGGAGCTCATTGCTGGAAGAGCTGTGTGCTCACAGGTTTCCTGAGAAAGGATCAGATTTCAACCTCCCCACTCAAACCTCCCACAAAAAGCTGTCAGACTCACTTGATGAGTTCAGTTTGGGTTTAAAAATTAAATGTATTTCACTGTGAAGCCCATCAGGCACTTAACATGAAGCAGCCAAGCATTCCTGGGTGGTACAATTTATCTCCCTGCACAAGGAAACCTCCCCACCTTGCACATCTCCTGTAACACAGGTGAGACACATCTGATAAGTCCCTGGAGGGTCAACTGCTCCAACTCCTTCCCACTTACCCACTAAGAAGTCTATAATCTGTGTTTAACAGCTGAGGAATCATCAAAACTGTTTTGAGTTTGACATTTATGGGAACACCAAGTGGTCCTTGATGCAGATGGGAATGCACAGAGCAGCCCCTTCTCCTTTTGCTTCTTCATTTTCTGGAGCTGATCCTCACATCACCTCCTGATCCACTTCCAAAGCCTCTCCAGGACAGAGAAGAGCAGCAAGACAGATGAATGGATGGAAGGAGACATTACATTTTGAGTTTTAAAGCTGAATTTTCAACCTTCTCAAAACTTCAGCATTATTGAGACCTTACCTATAAACTTTATATGTTTCCTTCTGAGATATATTTCTGCCCTGGATTTCTGTCCTGATTATTTGCCTGTAAGCCTTCAGACACCACAGTACCAAAACCTGTAATCCCTAGCACTGCTGGTTCTCTCAGCCAATGAGCTGGTTTTTAATTTGAAAGTCCCACTGTAGGAGAGTCCTGCAGCATCTCTGCCATGCTGGAGGTATCACTCACTTTGTCCATGTAGGAGTAGAGGACACTTTTTGGGGACAGGGACCCCTCCTTCAGCTCTCTGCCAGCCCCACCATTGTCAGTGAGAGGATATGTGAGGTCTGAGTGCTTGGGCTCTGCAAAGGGTGGAGAATTGGGTACAGAGGGAAGAAAATTACAAAAAAGGTTGGTTAAGGCTTCAAATATCCACTTACAACACCTGCCCAGCAATCACCTTGAGTGGAAAATTTTAGGATATGTGCCTGTAGACATGCAGACCTCCCACAGAGCACTGTGTGTGGTGGAGTGGGGAATTTACAGATGGGGAATTTGCTGAGTCTTAGTTCATAAAACCGGAACCAAAACAGGCAGAAAACTGCACCTTGACTGGAGAGTTGCATGAACCTGTAGGTGTGGTTTGACCTGTCTCTGTTTACTCTCTTACAGGCCTTCACTCCCCTTCTAACTAATTCACTGAATAGCAGTTCAACCAGCTAAAGTTTTACACCATTTATCATTAACAAGGGGAAAAAAAAAGTGTGTGGGCTGTATGCAACCTCCCTGCCAAGAAAAGAATAGCAGGAGGTATTTCTTCTGGGTTTAAGACAATTCCAAGGGCCTGACCTCCTAAAATCCAGGTGCTTCTTTACCTGGGCATGGGCAGGAGGAAATGGCTTTTGGTCACTGATGTGCAAATGTTGGAAGGATGTGGAAACCCCTTGCACTTTGAGGATGATGGGGAAGACAGATCCTTATGGAGGGGCAGAGGAAACAGGATGGGAGAGCAAAGGCTTGGCAGTAGGGATGGATGAGGAGAATGGGCATGGGAGGTCTGGGGTGCTGACCTGATTGAGAAGGTCCCAAGCTCCAACTTTTCTTTCGTCCTCAGGATTTCCTCAATGGGTCTGTATTGAGAAATAATTTATGCTGTTTTTTGTGGGAGGGCCTTTTGAGGCAATAGAGGGTGGTGACTCCCACAAAACCTTGGGTTGGTGATGCTCCAAAACATGCTTGTGCCCCAGCCACCATTCACAGAGGGATTGATCAGAGCTCCCCCATTTCTTTGGTTATCCAAATTATAATCCCTTCTTTGCACAGACCCCAAATTTACTTCTTGTTTAAGCCCATGAGCTGCCTTCTCCATTCCCTCCAGAGCCAGATGCTGAGACCCCCTTGCCTCATCCATCTTCTGCCTCCTTCCCAGGCATTTCAGAAGCACCACAGCTGCAGCTGAGCTGCAGAGCAGAGCTGAGAGGGCACAAAGGTCTCCCCAGGATAGATCCAGGACCTGCCACAGTCGCTCTTGGGTCATGACTTCTGTCTCTTTGAAGTCCAGCTGCAGACACCTGGCTCTCCCACCCTCTCCTCAGAGTGCTGATGGATGCAGACTCTGTGCTCACCTGCTGTGCAGGATCAGCCCTGAAGCAGAGCTGCTTTAACAAAGCCCAGAAAAGGACTTTTGCAGGCCATAGACTTTGAAAGGGTCTGGCTGCTGGGGCAGCATTGTGGGTCAGGCTGCAGAGCAGCAGCTCAGCTTACTCAGCCTGGGGGGTTTCCCCAGGGTGGGGGGTTCCCCAGGGCTGTGTCTCCCCCAGCCAGTGGCTGGACCTGGCTGCACACAGAGCTGAATGCCAGCAAAGCCCAGCTCTGGGCTGGCCCTGCTGTACCCACGTGTAATAATTAATGAACACTTAAGCCCATGAACAGGCAGTGCTCAGCCATCATCCCTGAAAGAAAGAAGAAAACATAGTTCTGCTTGTCCTCCTCGTGTAGGAAGTCAAAGTGTCCCTGTGGAGAGATGGGAGCTCAGCAGAACCAAGAGAATGAAGGTGCAGCAGTGACTCTGGAAATGCAGTGTGGAAGGAACTCTCTGAAGGTGCCTTCAAGGAGCGACTGCTCCGTATCATTTTCAAGAAAAGCCCCTTGGAAAAGCATTTTGGCAACCTGAATCAGAGGGTGAGCACTTCTGGGAAATCCCTTCTGATGGATCCAGAGTCTGCTCTCCTGTTTCTAACCCATCCTTCAGCCAGCAGAATGCAAAGGAGCTGGACCCTGCAGTCTCACCAGCTGCCCCTTGCCACGGGTGCTCCCCCACCCCAGCACTGTTTTGTGGCTTAGTGCAAAAAGGAGAGGCTGAAAAAATTGAGCTTCTCTCAGTTCTCAAGCACCTGCAAGCTGACAGGGAAGGAACAGGACAGCGTCCAGGAGAACCATTCCTCTCTGGTGGAGGGGTCTTGTCTGGGGACTGAAGCCAGTGGTAGTGCTGCTGTATCATGTTACCTTCTTGCCCATTACAGACATGTCCTGTGGGATTATTCCTGTGGCAGCGGGGAGGAAGCTTGAGGAAGACGTGAGACCTTGCAGAGAAACTGCTGACTGGAAAACTGAGGAGGATCCTCCCTGTCTGGACAGGGTGGGCAGCAAAATGAGCCAAACAACTCAGTGTGGATGTCACCAACCTCTCCTCACTGACTGCTCTTCACTGCCTCATCCCAGCCTTAAGTGCTTCAGTGCTGCCCCTCACACCAAGCTCTTGGTGCCCAGGCTGGGCTGGGAGCAGCCTGCAGCTGGCCCTTGTGGCAGCCTCCAGTCCCCAGAGCCACCCAGCAGCTCCAGCACTGCCCCATGGTCATGGGCATGGCTTGCTGGAGGTCTTTGCTCAGGGCTTCCAGTGAGGAACAATTCCAGGTTCACTGGTGGCTCCATGGTTTGGACTCCTGCACCCTGCCCACCTCCATGCCAGGGAGAGATTGGTTAAACTAACAGTGGTGTGGTGCTTGGCTCAGGGAGCAGGGGTGCAGGTAGCACTGCCTTTCCTGGGACAAGTCCTCCAGGCTTGAATTTTAAAACAAACATATAACTCCATCCAGCATTTTCTGCGTGGGAAGAAAGCACCTGTAACCCCACCCAGGCTCTTCTGGGCTTGGCTTTACATAGCATTCAGTCATGGAATGCCTGGAACTCCCTCCCTCCTGTTTCCAAAGCCTGCTGATAAAGAATGGGGGTCCTTGGGGGCTGCTTTCTCCTTGGCTGGGATAAACACTATCCCAAGCCCTTGAAAACACTCCATGCTTTTGTAAGGTTTAAACTACAATAATACATTAAAAACCCAAACATTAATCCTGCCAGAGCTTTTTTACAATCTGCTTTTTGCATTCCTGCATTGGGAAAACACTTTTGCAATGTGATATTCCTTTCTGGAACACCCTTTGGAAACCTGCCTGGAGTAGCCAGTGCTGCCAATCCCAGTGACAGTGGCTGTAAAAATCCTGCTGGAAAACCTGGCATGGGCCAAATGGGAGGAGAAAATGAGCAGGGCAGGGTGTTCACTGTCCATCTGACCTTGGCATGCTGCTCAGTATGGGCTTCAAATTGAAAGGGGGTGGATTTAGGTAAGATATAAGGAATTCTTTCCTTGGGGGTGGTGAGGCCCTGGCATAGGCTGCCCAGAGAAGCTGTGGATGCCTCATTCCTGGCAGTGTTCAAGGTTGGGTGGGGCTCAGAACAACCTGGTCTAGTGGAAGGTGTCCCTGTCCGTGGAAGGGCATTGGAAGGAGATATCTCTAAGGGCCCTTCCAACCCAAACTGTTCTGCAATCCCATGACTTCTCCTTCACACTGTGCAGGGTGCCAGCAGCCCTATGCTGTGGGAAGTGGGCCAGCTCCATCCCTGCTTGCCAGTCTGCATTCAGGCTCAGCTTTCCCTTCTGACTGCTGGTCTGTGCTAGGGAAAACGCCAGATTTCATTCTCAGGGAGCTGAGAAGAGACGGAAAAATCCCTGTTCCAAGTAGTAGTCTGAGCATCTCAGACAGAACCAGTGCCCGTGCCCCAGTTTCCCCATTTGTAAGAGAAAGGTCACGTTCTTGTATTTCCCTGGGGTGATTAAAATCCTCCCCAACCCCACACACAAACACAGACTTGAAATAACAGACATAACTCAGATAATAAAAAGTACTATGTTAGGACAATGATTGGAAGAGCTCCACACATCAGAGCTTGCCTTGCTTTCCCCTGGCTCCCAAAGCCAGCCCAGCCCAGCCAGCACTGCATCCTCACTGAGGGGAACAAGAGTCCTGTGGGTCTGACCAAAGGGTGGCTCACACTGCTGTTAGCTGGGATCCTGCTCTGGCTGAGTGCCTGGGGCTCAGAAGAAATTGTTCTTCTTCAGGCTGAGGGTCTCCACCTCCTTCATGAAGCGCAGGCAGAGCTCCTCCTGCCAGGGCAGGGCCACGCACTGCACGGCCACGGGCATCCCCACGCCGCCCCGAAAAGCCTGTGGCACAGAGAGGGGCAGAGGGCTCGGGATGTCCAGGGGAAGGGATGGGGGAGCTCCTGCCCCTGGAGAAACTGGCACCACTCACCTTTGCCAGGGTCCGGTCCCACCAGTCCTGGTAGTAGCCCTTGTAGGCCTTGAGCTGCTCCTCATCCTCATCCGTCGCCAGCGTGACAGGGACAACGCCAGCAGGGAAGTCCAAGGCGTTGTAGAGCATGGTGTAGCTGACTGCCACTGGGGGAGAGGGGGAGCTTGCAGTGCCAGCCTGCACAGGGACAGCCTCCACCCCTCTGTGTGGGCCAGACTCCAGCTCATGGGGCACTGGTGCTGGGCACGCGGGGGCTGAGGGATGGCAGCCGGCCCTTTGGCTCCCACTGCACCGGGGGGCTGGTCCAGGGGCGCCCCATGGGCTGGGCCAAGAGCTGGGCTCTTCCTGCTGCTGGCCAGCACCCCGGGGACGTGAGGGGAGGAGGAAGGCTGCTCATGGCTGCAGTGCCACAGCAATGTCCCCTCAGTCCCCTACCTGAGAGCTTCGCAGGGTAGCCGATGCCGAGAGCCGGGCCCAGCATTGGGCAAAGCATGACATCCAGATTCAGCTTCTTCCACTGGGCAATGAACTGGTGGCAAAAGTCCTGAGGAGGAAATGTGCTGGTGGTCAGTGGGGTGGATGTACTGTCCCACAGCTGCTGGCTGAGGCTCTCCTTGGGCATCCAGCTGGGCTCTTGGCTCTTCTCTGGGAGAAGCCAACAGGCCACATCAGGCCTGATCCTGCTAAAATCCAGCAATGCTTTGCTGCCTGCACAATATTCTTCCCAGCTTACAAAGCACCCTCTCCCTGGTAAACTGGAGGTGGGTAAAGACTGAGTGCACAGGCACATGGTGACCTGGGACATGGGCTATTGCTTTGGGAAAACCAGAAGGGAAGTAAAGGCAAGTCTGATGACCTACATTTTTATATGCAGGTGTCTAAAATTCAGGTCTGATTTGGGCATCATGAACTTGCCTAAGTGTTGTCCTAATATTTAAATGTGCTGAGAACTTGCACATCCAAATGAGATCCGTTGAGGAGTGACACATTTCCATCTTACATCACCTCGTCATCTCCTAACCTTGGTGAGTGCTGAACCTGCCTCTTCCCAAAGAGAAATCAAACAAAAACTATTTAACCTCAAACTGCAATACTTTACCTCGATTTCATGATGAAGATTCCAGACTTCCTCCACTGTGCTGTAAAAGGAAACAAACTCAATGAAAGGCATCCTTCCCTGTGCATACACCTTCTTTCTGCCTTATGGTGTCCCTACCTTTTGGCATGATGGATGTATTAACCACTACTGAAGCCAACACCATATTTCATTCCCACAGGCTTCATCCTCTTCCTAAGCAAAAGACTATGACCCTGCTCTAATTCCCACCCTCAATTTCCAAACAGTTTTCCAAACCCAGCAGGGTTATGGTGTTGACACAAATTGCTCTGTTTGCTCCCATCCTTGCATTTTCTGCCTTGCATTCTCTCAGACACATGCAGCTGCAGCAGTATCAATAATGTAGCAAACACTGCTGCAAAGCAAATCTTCACACATTTGCTCAGGCTCAGATTTACTCACTTTTCTTTCATACTTCTTGTGACACCTGAAAATCGAGGCACCTGAGTAGGAGAAAGTGAAAAAAAATTTATATGGATCCCAGCTCTGTCCTCTGATACAGCTCAGTCACAAACAGAAGCTGTTTCCTCAGTGCTCAGGCCGGACTTGTGGCTTTTCCCCAAAGTGGGGAGAGAAGGAACAGAAATAGCATCACTCCAGTTTGGAGATGAGTCTGACCACAGCCACAATGCCCAGAGACTTCTCCATGAGAAAGCCTTACTGCAATGGGAGACAAGTTGTTCACATACAGCTTAACTCTGCCTACACTAGAAAGAAATGGACCTTACGAAAGGTTTGGAAATCCAGGAGAGGAGAGTTTTCAGCCAGTGTGGTGCCTTTGCCAGCCAGAAGAACAGCCCCGTGCCGCCTCTCTCCATCTCCCCTTTGCTGAAAGGGAGAGGGGGGTTTAGCTGAGCAGGGGTAGGAAGCAATCACAGCAGATCAGGGGCCCTCAGCCCCTCTGAACAGCGTATCTGAGTGACAAAAAGAGGTTTGCTCCATTCTGCTGAGCAACACTTGATTCTCACAGCATTTACAGGCTCCCAGCCTCCTTCCAAGGCTGGTAACAATCCCAAAGAGAACCAAGGTACAGCTGAATCACTTAAATGTTAAGCTCCCCCCAGTGCCTACCAGCCACTACCTCCACCCACTAGATCTGCTACCTGTATCCCAAGTCCAGCCAGAGCCTAGGGAGGATTTTTATAGACAGGCACCAATCCCACCAAACCATTCCAGGCCACACTTACAATTTGTTGACAAATGAGCCGCCCCCATCTGCAAACATTCCCCTGACACAGTAGTTAAACATCACGTAGTCCACATTTGTGAGCTCAAAGGGCACCAGCTGGAAGGACAATGGAGGAGGGTATCAGTGGCACAGGGACTGTTTGGGAGAAGCCACTGAGGGCTTGAAGCGGGCCGAGCTGAGCTGAGGATTTCCTGACAAGCCCACAGGAAAACCTCCATCCTTCCCTGAAAACAATGCTTTCCCTTTGAGCAACAACTGCTGAGTCAAAAGACAGGGGATGGGCTTGTCCCCCTGGCCAGGCAGCCCCAGGCCCCTACCGTGTGGCCGGCCTCCTCCAGGAGCTGCTTGGTCTCGCGGACGGCGCGCCTCATGGCTGGGCTGGGCATGGTGAAGAAATCGGTTTCGTAGTAGCCGATGCGAAGGGGTTTTGTGCTGGAATACACCTGCAGAGACAGGGAGGTGCTGGCTGGAAGGGTGCCAGGGGAGCCAGCAGCACACCCACGCCATGAGGGGAGTCAGGAAAGCGGCACTTGGCTTTGCCCAGGTGTCACCCGTGGGCCCGGCGTGTTCAGCCTCAGCTCTGCCCGGAGATCCCCGGCCCCTGGGAGCTCTGTACCTCCTCGTTGAAGGGCAGCGGGGGCACGGTGCTGTCCAGGCTGAACATGTCCTCGCTCAGCAGCGCCCGCAGGCACAGCGCCAGGCTCTCCACGTCTTTGGCCAGGGGTCCCACTGCTGCAGCCACTGGAAGGGACCACAAGAGAGCATTCATGGCTGAGGGTCTTCCAAGGGCGTGCTCTGCAGAACCAGGACCTCTTGGCATTGTTTTGTCTTAATCTAGTGTTGGTAACAATTTCTCTTTAAGAATTGGGCAGGGGATGCCCACGGGTGTCTTCCCACCCACAGGTCCATCCTTATGGACCCAGAGCTGCTATCCATTAATATGCACCCTGACGTCTGCATTTCATGGCTTAAAAAAAATAAACAAAAAGCTTTGTCAATCATGACATGAGGATAACATCATACACTCCCTTTGGCTGCTAATCCCACCCTCACGAAGCAGTGACAGACAAAGCCACACCCTGTGGGTAACAGGTTGTATTGTGGTTTGTGCTACACAAACGGCTCCTCTCAGCTCATGTTAAAAAAAACAATGTATGGGGGCAGCTCTATGAAAAAATCCCTGAAAGGGAACCTGCTACTCTCTAAAGGTGATGGAGAAAGTCCCCCATAACCAGCTGAGGGTCCTTCCCACCCCTGCCCTGCTGCTGGGGGACAGACAACAAGTCCTACCTGCCTTCTGCCCCACGATTCCAGCCATTACTCCTCTTTTGCTGTAAATAAAAGAAACACAGTGGCTGAGTAGCTTTCATTGAAGGGAAAGGCTTTAAGCAGTAGCAAGTATTAATTAAAACTGCAGATGTGAAGGTTGGCTGAAGGGAGGGACAAGAGAAAGCTCAAGAGACACAGTCTAGGCCTGAGTGATTTAGGCCATGAAGAACCATCCTCTCAGCATGCAGATGAAGAGGTTTCCCCACCTCCATTCTGGGGGAGCCAATGCTCCCCTCCATACAGGCCTCAGATATTGCCCAGGCAGGAGGGATAAATGAGCTCTTCCCAGTTCTTCCCAAGTTCCCCTTGTCCACAGGAGTAGGAGCATCCCAGCACAGTGGTGGGTAGAGTGGGTGTCACTGCATTTCTCACAGTACCTGAGTCTGTTCCCGGTGGGTTTGATTGCACAGATCCCACAGAAGGCAGCAGGAAAACGCAGGCTCCCTCCTACATCTGTCCCAATGCCCAAGATGGACCCACCTCCTCCTACAAGTGCTCCTTCTCCACCAGAGGAGCCTCCAGGCGTTCTGGTGTACAGCAGAGGGTTGCGGGTCTGACCAAAGATTAAGTTCTTGCAGTCATAGCTGAAGAGAGAGAGAGAGAGAGATATTGCAAATGAGGAATTCAGGTATCTGCTGCTGTGGAGCCCAGTCACCACTAAAGGACCTTGACCAAGAACGCAATCAGGTAATTCACTAGTTGTCACATTGACATTTACTGTGGTTGTGAAGAGCATGAGCCTTTTCCTGGTGGTCCCAGGACCTGGATTCACTGACAGCTTATTTCACTGACATTAACCCTATCCCAGAGAGAAGCTCTGGCAGCACAAATACATGAACCCTCCTGGAAAGTCTTCCTGTTCAGGTAGCTGAGTGCCACAGGTCCCCCAAAGCTGAGCCTCTGCTTGAGCACAGGCCAAATGCCAACTGCAGAGATATTTGACACTGGACTTCCCCAGAAAGTGGCGCAAAATCTGATAATCCCTGGGGCAACCTCTTTGTGTGGCTTTTTTGAACTGTGGTCAGTTATTGCCACATCACCTTAAGGAAGGCATTTCATAGGGCTCGGGCAATGGTCACCCACAGGGAAGCTTTGCCAGAGCTCTCTTGGCAGGACACAGGGACACCAGAAGGGTGCCTGTCCAGCAGAGCACACCTGAGCACACCACACATCAGTGACACCAAGAGAGGTCTTGCCAGATAGAGCAAGAGGTTTGGGGGCAGAATAATTTAGGGTCATTAGCTTAACTAGCTTCCCCTTCCATGAATATGTGTTTGCATTTTAGAGTTAATAGGATCACCTCTGAGAGGTTAATTTAAAAAAAGATAAAAACAATTTCTCTCCTCTCCTCCTCCTCTTCTGCTTCATGATTTCATGTGGAACTAGAGATAATTTTTATCCTCAGTGTAAATGTGTTTACTTTTTAAAGTGAAATTTATAGAAATTTAAAGAATGGAGACCAGGTGTTGTTATATAAAAAGAAGTGGGAAACGAGAATGAGACCAGATAGAAACTCTCCCTTGAGAGGAGGAAGAGAGCACTGCTGCTATGCTGAGGGAACAGAGGACCCACCTACCTGATGAGGGACTGGGGAACATTGGTTTTGACAAATGGAATTGCCCCCTGTCTCTTGAGCACCTGCACCACCACACTGTCCTCTGCTGCAGGTTTATTGAGGTTTTTTATGAACCCCAGTGTGGAATCATGACCCTGGGAACAGAGGAAAATTAGGTTTTCAGACGGAGGTCTGCAATTCTCCCTGTCCCCATACTTTTATCTACACATTTAAGTCTTCAACCCAGAGGGATTTCGGAATACATGCGGAATTGTGCTGGGGCTACCTGGCAGTCGATGGAGTCTTTGATGCTGACAGGCACCCCATAGAGCAGACCTTGCTTCTCCATCAGCTTGGCTCTGCGGAGCTGGGTCTCGCTTTCCTGCAGGAACTCCGTGATGCAGTTGGTTTCCGTGGCAATTTGGAGGGCCTTGGAGAAAGCAGGACAAGCCCGCAGGTGAGTCACAGCCCACGCTGCTGCACAATGGCCTCTGTTCTGCAAAGGACACCTGCCTCTTCCCCCTCTTCCTCCTCCCCATCTGCACAGTTGGTATCAGGGCAGCCCTTCCTGCTGCTTTTCAAGCCAAACTCCAGGATGGACACAGCAGGGCCACAGTACCAGCTTGTGGTGATGAAGGGAGGCACTCAGCTCAGATGGATACCACAGACCATTCTCTTGTTTGAGCTTCTGGGGTAGCATAAATGATAGTCCCAAAGAGGGAACCCAGGAAGTGATCAGAAAATTAGGGCAAACGTAGAGAATGAACATGAACACTGACTTTTTGAGGTTTAACAACGCATTTGGAGATGGAGGGGAGACAACAGCAGCACTCTGCAACTTCCCCACAGGTACACCTGCCCTAGGAAAGGTGTGGGCTCTTCCAGGAGAGCATGGGCTCTAGAGATGCTGCTTGCTGCTTCTTTTTCCTCCAAACCAAGCTGACAGCTGTGGCAGCCAGATGCCGAGCTCTGTAACCACTCACAGACAGCCACAGAAGGGCCACCACTAACCAGTGAGCAGTGACAGCTCAGCAGCATTTGAGCCGGGTTTGAACCCTGTGTTGTGCTCCTCCCCAAAAAAGCCAGCCCCACTGAGTGTGAGATGCTGCCCCACCACCCCTGCTCCTCACCTTGCCCACATAGGCATAGAAGACGTGGTCTGGAGAGAGGGAGCCATCTCGGAGTTTCTTGGAGAGCTCCGGCAAAGGCAGAGAGAGGACGGAGACCATTTTCAGGGAAGGATGCTACAGGAAAGGTTGAATAGGCAATGTCACACTTCTACTTCAGCTGATGGGTTCCTCCTTTCTCCTTGGTCCCCTCTGTAACTCACCCAAAAAATATCTGCCATTTAGTTGCTGAAGGTGGTATCTGCCTCAGGACCACATCCTGCTCTACCTGACACCTGTGAGCATGGTGTGAAACCCTCAGGACCAGTACTAGCCCCAGCTTTCTCAGCCTTTCTTCTTGTTCAGACCAGTCACACCAAGCACCTACTAATTAAAATAAAGCCTTTCACACAGCCTTGTTCAGACAGGTCATGGCCAGGCCTGGGGGAACAGCTTAGTGCAATGCTGTTGCTGAATTACAGTGGGAGTTTGTGTCACGGTTATAGAAATTGTTCCATCAGGGAAGAAAACCAGAACCAGTTCTTCTCCTGGCACTATAAGATATTTGCACAGGGAAGTGCAAAAACCAAGGAGCCCCTGGGCTGGTAATTTTTGGGTCAGCAGAGGTTTCTTCACCATCTCCCAAACATCATGAAAAACGTATCAAACCGCACGCCTCCGAGCCGGACTCTGAACCTGAGCGAGTTTTCTCCAGCCCGAGGCCGGGCTGCCAGCACCGGCGGGCACCGCCGCATCCCTGCCCGCAGCTGCGGCTGCACTTTGGCCCCGCCTGATAACACATCGCTCGTCGCCTCTTCAACCAGCCTGAGCCTCCCACCAGGCGACAGCGAGCTTTCAGACGGGGATTGTCCCCTCCTCGCTGCCCGTGACTGTCACCGGGATAACGCGTTATCTCCCGCTGCCTCACACGGCTTCTCCACCCCATCCCTGCGACAGCGGCGATCGCCGCGATGCTGAGGCGTACACGCACACATTGACTTAGAAAGGGAAAATAGCAACGCTAAATCCCCGTGGGTCCATACAAGGAGCCGGGAGAGCGCTGACAGGCGGGCGGGCAGCCGCGGGGTTCGCGATGGGGAGGGGCGCAGGTGAGGAGCCCGCCGGGGACAGAGCGGGGCCGCGGCTGCGGCGCTCACCTGCTCCCGAAAGCGCCGCGCCACCGCCTCCATCCGCACCAGGCTGCGCTCCTGCCGCTCCTGCGCCTCCGCCACCTTCCTCCAGAGCGCCCGGCGCCGCCGCCATCGCAGCAGCAGCAGCAGCAGGGCCGAGCCGCCGAGCAGGGCGGGCAGCGGCACCCGCATGGCGCGGCACCGGCACCGGCACCGGCGGCAGCAGCACCGGCACAAGCGGCACCCCGAGCGCCGCACCCCGCTCCGCTCCGCTCCGCTCCGCCCGCCCGGCCGGCCGAGGGCACCCGCCCGTGGGGAGAGCGAGCCAAAACCTGGGCGGGATTCCGAGCCGGACAGGGATTTAACCGGTTTGCTGCCGTGCGAGCGCAGCGCGGGCACGAAGGGGGAGGTTCGGGAGCAGGAAAAGCTGCGGGATGAGAGCTCGCCCCTCCCTGTGCTGGGTGGTCTCTGTCTGATAAGGTTTATGGGGTTTCCGTTCCGCCGGGGAGGCTTTGATCGCCCCGTAATTTTTCAGCGCCGCTGGGAGCAGTCTTGGCTTGGGGGATCGAGGCAGCAGGGAGGGGAGTCCCAAAGGTGCCGGACTCTTCTGCAGTTCCTAGAGCCAAGCGCTGTGTGGGATAAAGAAACAATAAATGTCGCGGGCTGTGCCCAGCGGAGCTCACTCGTCACTGGCAGAACATGGGTATGCCTGTGCTGTGCAAAGTGCCGCGGCTCCTAGAACAGCTGACATCCCTGATTTCTGCGGCCTTGCACTCCGCGTTGAGGGAAACTCCAAAAGAATTTCCTCATCACCAGCCCCACAAGGATCTGTCCTTAAAAAAAAACCCTTCGTGACTTCCAAAAGTCCGTCAGAAAATATTTCAAGCTATCCAGTTTAGATACTGCCCATAAGATTGTGAAAATCCTGTTGGGGAGAATCTGGGATGTTTTCTCAGCAGGATGGGCCATTCCCAAGCCACTCCTGGGCAGATGCTGAGCTAGAAAATGTGATGGAGCTAGATGCACCCAGACTCGATTTTCCTGGCATTATTGCTCAGGCCACTGGCTTTATTTCTTTCAGTCTTCAGGATCTCAGGGCTCCTCTGGAAGCACTTGTGCCAGAGCCTGGCACCCTTGGAGGGAGCTGCTGTGCCGTGCATCCACAATGTCTTGGGGTGTGCTGAACATACTCTGTGTCCTGGGGCTCTTTGCTGAGGGGTGCTGAAGCCTCAAAAATACTCAGTCCTCATGAACTCCGTGGCCTTCTTGCTCTGAGAATATGCAGCTGCCTGTTATCTGCGTCAAGGAAATCACATGCAAGAACAGCAGTTTTCCCAGCAGTTTTTTTTCCCCTTTAACTTCTTTTTTTCCTTCCCCCTCCCTGCCCTTTTTCAGGCTATGGGGCTCAGAGAGTTATACAAGATTGCAAACTCCCAAGGGCACTTCAGTCGCTCACAAGAGAGGAGTGGGTTGGCAGGAGTGCCCTTCCCATGAGTCAGGAGGATGTAATCAGCTCAAGGCTGGCAGAGCACACCATGTCTGATCCCTATCTCCCCTTTCCTTCTTTCTCACCCTGGAGGCTCCAGGCTCCTGCACTGATCCCACCCCATAGCAGCAAAATGCCAAAACTGTTTGGGGTTTTCCTTGGCAGGCTGTAAAACCATGTGCACCGAGGTCTTTCAGCGTGAGAACAAGAAAGGTGGGGAGCTTTGGAGAAACAGAAGTTAAAACTAGTTCTTGTGGAAGACAAAATTACTTCTCCAGCCTTCTTCCCCCTAATTTAAATCCTGCTTAAAATCTCTCATGCAGGAACAATTTTCAACTTCTGCAGTTCAGTTTGTGAAGGGGAAGAAAACAAAGTAGGAGAGTTATGCCTGGAGCACCTGTGCCTCCAGGAGCTGCTGACAGAGATTCTCCTTCTCCCCTTTCCTGGAGCAGTGTGCGTGGGTGAATAAGTGGGGTTGAAGCATCAGTCAGGACAGTGGTATGGCTTGGGTCTCTGCTGGGGCCAGCTAGGTCCAGGAGGGTGACTCAGGGCATGAGAAATCCCAAAACACAGCAGGTCTGTGCTGTGGCCCAGCTGCCAGCAGAGAGGGGCCAGTGGATGACACAGGGCAGGGGACAGGGAGCTCCAGCATGTGCAGGTGGTGGCTGGCGATGCCCTGCCCAGGACAATGTGCCTGGGACTGGCTAAGTCAGGCAAAATGGGTCTGGTCTTGCTCCCCATGGCCTGGGGTGGCAGCCAGCTGCTGGCCTGTGGGCCAAGTGACACCCTGATGTCCCTGTGGGACAGTGGTGTCTCCTTGCCAGATGAGCACTTTCTGCTGTTGTGTCCATAGGGCTGCCCATGTGCTACTGCAAATGGGGCTTGAATCTTGGAGTGCTGGAATTGAGGACTGATCCTACTCCTGCTCCTCCTCCACTGCCTGGCAGGGCTGGAGCCTGTGGCTAAGGTAGGATGGAAGGATCTGCTGGGTCTGTGAAGGTTTCTTTCCCCAGTGCTCATGTACCTCCCTGTGTCCACAGAGCTGTGACTGGGTGGGTGCCACCACACCCCAGAGGTGCTGGAAGCCTGCAGTTACCAAAGGAGGGACATAAAGTTGTCATCTCCTTCTATCTGTGACAAATCACACGGTCAGCCAGGCTGGCTGGGGCTGAACAGCTAGTTCCTGTTCACCTGACACCAGAGCAGTGCCAAGAGCCTGGTAAACACACAGCAGTGTTTTCCTCAGCACTGTCTCCTGGCATCCGGAATGCTGGGGCTCCTTTAGCCAGAGGTTAGGTTGGAGTGACTAATAGCTGTGTGCTCACACAGATATTTCTTGTGTGAAGCAATCCAATTCTGGCACTCCCAGCATCCTGGGGCAGGGAGGTCCATGGTTTATCCGTGTGCTGTAGGGAAGCAGCATCTCCTGTTGGCCTCCCACAGCTGATTTAATTTACTTTTCTTATTTCCAAGGAGGAAATGAGAAATTGTTTGCTATTCACCCAGGAATTTTACACTTCTGTTCTTCCATTTCACCTGCTGCTTTTAGACTGTTTCCCAGGAATTAACAACCTGCTCCTGCCTCCAATTGAGAGTCACCTGCTTCCTGGGATCTGGCTCTCTGGAAGAAGATCCAAGCTACATTTACAACAGCCAGCAGTCCTTCTTGCTTTGTTTCTCCTCTCCTTGTTGGTTCCTGACTCTCAAGTGGAGTTAGTCAACATGATCTGCAAGAAGGTGAAGCAGCCCCACGCAGAGCTGGAGTTTAACCCCTGCAAGAAGGCTGTTCAGCAGCTTGGGCAAGAGGCAGTGCCACATGGGAGTGATTTCTTTTGTCCCTGCAAGAAAACCACGTGTTTCAACCAAGTTACTCACTCAGTGATGCTTCTATCATTCACTTTGTAGTCATTTCTGCCTCAGAAAGGAGCTTGTCCTCCTCACTGCCTGTGCCCCAGAGCTCTGTCAGTCTGAGGGCTGGTTGCTCCCAAATCCTCTTCCAGCTGGAGTGTGTGAGTTACCACAATCAGTTTGAACACATGGTTTGTTCCAGCTTTGTGGGCTCTGTTCTGAGGCAGATTAGGAAGTGCTCACACATTTTCCCCACCAGCAGAGTGGAGGAGGAGCTGCCCTGGGAGAGAACCACGACTTGTGCATGCAACTTGCATTTGCACAAACTCTCTTGCTGCTTGTGTAGGTAGCAGCTGTTGCATGGTAGCTTGAAGGAAAAGCTGAAGAGATTATAACAGAGGGATCCCAAGGGTGGAAGGGACCCCTTGGGAGATCCTTGATATTGCTGAAGGCACCTTCAGCAACAGCCTCTGAAAAGCTTCTTTCTATATAAATGAGGGAGTAGTGACTTATTTCTATCAGTGTCTGTGTTACAGGGATCTGAGTTCAAACAGCTTTGCATTAAAAAATAAATAAGAAAAAAAAAAGGAAGAAGTTTTAAGTGAGTAAAATTACTCCTATAGTTGTTTTACACAGCTCAATGAAGATAATTTTATTGGCAATCATGAGTGATTACAGTATTATCTGCCATCAAAAAAGTTATTTTTGAACGCTAAAGGAATTAATGATACATAAAACTGTGCTTAGATTGAGTGCATTCATCAGCAGAAATGCCTCGTGCTGGCACTGCTGCACTGTAATTACTCTGTCTTCTCAGAGGAGGAGAGCAGGAGTTGGGGGTGTTGTGTGTGCTGCCTCAGATTTACATACACTTACATGCTGAGCAACTCGGGCAGGGGGGAGCAGAGCCAGGGCAGCAATGCTGGTGAGCAGGGGGACAAGTTTCACACATCCTTTTTCTTTATTGTGCATTACAGAGTGAAGAATGGGGGTAATCTCTGTTTAAAACTTTATAGGGTGAAGCCAGCATGGAGAAGATGATTAAATGCTCCTCAGAATATCAAGAGAGGAGTCCAGTCTTTGTAGGGTGCTGCTTCATGGTGTGATCAATTGATAAAACCAATCCTGGGGTCATAGGCAGTCATTGCCCAGCCCTGGGAGACGGATGGTGATGGTGGGAAGGGTAGAGGTGTTGTCCCCAAGGGACATCTGCTCATGCCACGTGCTTTGGGACAGCCCATTGTGCTGCTGTTTTGTGGGCACATCTCAGCAGGTGTGGGGTGAAGAAATGCAGAAGAAATTCTCCCCAGCTTGCTCCCCACCCTGTGGCCCTTCAAGGGAGACATGATACTGGGGAGAATGTTTGCAGGCTGGGGCATGGCAGGAAAAGCTGTTGCAGGGATTGTGGGCAGTGCATGCAGGATGCTTTCCATGATGCAAAGGCTTTGGAAGGCCTTTTAAAAGCAGTGTGATGGTTCCAGACCCTTTACGGAGCCTGTGGGCCTCCTGCAGTGATGGACCCATGCTCTGCTCAAGCTGGGAATGTAAAACCTTCCATGATCTCCATCTCCTTGTGCACAGCTGCCTTCTGAACTCAACCTTGTCCCAAATGAATGAAGGGCAGAGAGCGTTTCCAGTGCAGGGGGAGCACCAGGTGAGCATTCCCTGCAGCACCGAGGAGAAATCGCTGCTGGATGCTTTTGGCCTTTCGGGTGTAGCCACCAGAGAGCAGGACTGAGCTGCTGGCCTGGCAGGAATCTCCTACGCAGGGACTTTGGCACCCTAAACCCTGTGGTTTAGGCTCTGGACTTGGAGTAGTGTACAGAGCAGAAAGCGCTTTCCGCGCTATTTGGGTGATGAGACAGCTGGAGCTTCTGTGGGGAGCAGCACTTTGATTTCAGGTGGTTTTAATTGCTCTTATAAAGTGCTGGAGGTTCTGCTGTTGCTCCATTGGGACCAGGTTGTTTTTGCTAAGGAGAGCATCCCAGCAGAACTTGGTCCTGCAAGTTGTCAGCTTTGCTGCTGGCAGGTTTTGTTGCTGTGGCAGGACCGTGTCTCAAGGCTGGCAGGCTGCCTGCCCCTTCGGGGAGAACCATGGAATCATTTGGGTTGGAAAGGACCTCTGATGTCACTGACTCCTTAACCCAGCACTGCCAAGTACCTAAGTGCCACATCTGCACATCTCTTAAGTGCCTCCAGTTTTTGTGACACAGCCACTTCCCTGGGCAACCTGTTCCAGTGCTTGACATTGGAATGAATCGAATGAGCAAGGGAATCTCCACTCCCTCTGAATGCACATTGCAGAGAAGGGGAAACACTCATTATTTGTGTTTGAGGTCCCATGGGCCTAGTTTTGAGGCTAACAGAGGCTGCCCCAAGTTTAAACTTGACTGTCTTCCCCAAAAGTGATGTTATTCTGTAGTGTGGGGTCCAGATTCAAATTCCTGAGTCATAGCAGGGTCCTGAACCCTGAGTGACTGGGCTGAATCCAAACCTCCTTGGCCATTGGCATTGTGGGTTTGCTTGCCTGGCAAAAAAAGTACACACACACTGAGGTTTCCTTTTATTTTTTTTTTTTTTTCATTTTCCTCTTCCTTTTTCCTCTTCCTTTTTCATCCCCTCTTCCTCTTAATTTTACTCTTAATTTTCCTTTTCCTTTTCCTCTTCCTTTTTCCTCTTCCTTTTTCATCCCCTCTTCCTCTTAATTTTACTCTTCCTTTTCCTTTTCCTTTTCCTTTTCCTTTTCCTTTTCCTTTTCCTTTTCCTTTTCTTTTTCTTTTTCTTTTTCCTTTTCCTTTTCCTTTTCCTTTTCCTTTTCCTTTTCCTTTTCCTTTTCCTTTTCCTTTTCCTTTTCCTTTTCCTTTTCCTTTTCCTTTTCCTTTTCCTTTTCCTTTTCCTTTTCCTTTTCCTTTTCCTTTTCCCTTTCTCTTTTTTCTGTCCTTTTCGAGATCCCTGCTTACTGAACGGGCCAGGAGAGGGAGACAGCCAGCCACTTACAGCACAGCCCAGATTTCCAGCTCTCCCTGTTTGCCCCGGGATGGAAGCTAGCACACTTCAGATATACGCACTGATTTTCCCAGGGAGAAGGTTTCATCTGTGCAGCCCCCAGCTGACCTGCAATCTACATTTACACAGGCAAGATAGGCACTGGGCAGGAGGAGAAGCTGAGGCATGGGGCAGGACCGTGCCTGGAGGGGTGTGGTTGGTGACATCTTCGCGATGACCTCCTGCAGGTTGGGATTGCTCTGTGCTGATCAGTGCAAACACCTCTGTGGTCTGAGGGGGGTCCTCAGGTGGTCTGTGCGGGTCCATTGGATCATCACCACAGATGTCACCTCTTTAGGGACACACAGTGCACAACAGGAGTGACCCCTGCCCCATCTGTGCTGTGTCTCTGCAGGGTTTGCACAACCAGCAGCTGGTCCCTGGTTCAGACCCCTGATGGAGCAGTGGTGGGGGTCCCTGCCCATGCCAAGCTGGTTTTGGTGAGCTCACCCCATCACCGTGGAGGCTGGAGAGGCAGGGATGTGCACGGGCAGTGGTGGGGAGGTGACTCCTGCCGTGTCACCTTCCCAGAGCCATTGGGAAACCACAAAGCATCGTTGCCCCTGCTCCCAGCAAACACCTCAATGGATTGATCAGCCCCTCCCATCTCCTGCATCTTCCCTCCCCCTCTCATCCCTCCTGGGCCAGCACCACCAAAGGACTGGTGAGATCCCCCCCTGTGCTGAAAATAAATAAATAAATAAATAACCAAATAAAAATGCTGACGTGGAGAAGTCAATCAGCTTTGTGTGGCCTTGTAATATCTCATTTTATCCGCGCCACGCTTTATTAAATTCTCATAAACCTGTCAATGAGGACAGATACCATTTCAGTTTACCCCATTAGTTCTACACAATGACATCGGGGGAGAGAAAGACGGGGAGGTGGTGGGGAGCCACTCGGCGTGGAGAAAAGAGGAATGAATTTAAAGAAAGAAAAAAAAAAAGAGAGAAAACCAGAGCCAAAACTTGCCTTCGTGACAATAATGTAATAACATCAGTGCTCAGGGAAAGTAATTGAATTAAGTGGCTTTTGTTAATGGTGCTAAGATTTAGAAATGTAAATAATAGGTAGGACTCTTTAGTGGGACTCCAGTTTAGGTAACTGCATCCCTGAGAATAAGAAATGCTTTGCTGTTAAATGTGATGTCAGATAGTTTTGTTACTCCTCCGGTTTCATGCCTGCAAAGCATATTTTGCAGTTTTAAAGCCGGGTGTGTTTATCATCTTTCCTTTCTAACTTCAGACGGAGCTTAATTCAGGAGTATTTGCATGAACCCTTCTTAGCCAGTCCCTATCAGTTATTTGCACCGCCAGGAATAAAGTATTATTTCTGCCGAGCTGCTTTGGAGAACTTCCTGACTGCAGGGTTACTGTGCTCCGAAGGCTCCTGTCTATTTACATGTTCATTAAAGGCAGCAGGGCCGGACTCAGCCCCTGGAGTAAAGTGCTGGCAGCAGGGACATTACACCAGGCTCAGGCCATGGGGATGCAGGATCCAGCCGACAGGTAGGATGAGCCGGGCGATTTAGAAATGACTTTCATGGGAACTCGTTCTGCTTAAAATATTATTGGATTTTCATTTAGGAACCTATCAAAGTGCAAGAATAAAGTCTGAGCTGCCTAACCCACATAGGTCTAAACAAACAAGTCCTCCCTTCTGCTCTGGGATCTGTCGGCTTGAGGATTGGAAAAGGTCCTTCGGTAAGGCATGGGCTGAGTCTCAGGGAAACCTACTGTGCCAGGCAGAATAGGGGGCTTTGCATTTATTCAGGCTGAAAATCTTCCCCTTTGCAGGATGAAGGCTCTCTCTGGTCTGTGCCACAGGGATGCTCCCTCCCCACTTGTCCCCTTAGCTCTGCCCGCAGCTGTGTGGGCAGCAGCAGCACGGGGTGGAAAAAGTTCTCCCATGGCTTTTACTGCAGTCCCACAGCAATGGGGCAGCTCTTCATGCACCAGATCACTCTGGCATGTCCTTTGGGGACCTCCCTTCTGGCTTCACCTGTGATCTGCAGTGATCTCTGCTGGTGATGGCTTCAGCTCTGCTTCTGTGGCTGGAGACCCTTCCTCGAAGCTCCAGTGGCATCTGAGGACCCACACGGCCTCAAACACCTCATAAACCTTCTCCCATCACCTTCCCCAGCCTTTCCCTGTCACCTTCATCAGCCTGTCCCCATCACCTTTACAGGCTCATCTGGAAAGAGCCTTAATGTCCCAAGTCCAAGCCAAACCTGGCCCAGCTCGTGTGGGCAAAGGAGAGAGTTGCCAGATTGTTGATGCGGAAATAGAGAGTTCAAGCAAGTAACACATTTTCCTCAGGGTGTTTCTTTTGCTTGCAAAGNCCACACACAAAAAAAGACCCCCCACAAAAAAAATTAAAAAGCCACTAAAACAAACAAACAAACAAAAAAACCCCACAAAATAAAATAAAATAAACCAAGAAAACAACCAAAAAAACCCAAACAAAACAAAACAAACACCCCCCAAAAAACACCAAAAAACCACAAAAATGAAAGGAAGATAAAAAAAGAATACTTCCATCTTCCTGGAGAATTTGATGATATTTCTTACTACTGTCCATTTGCCATATTGCTGTAAGGGGAAGCTGGGGTAGAACAGAAGGATTTGTTTCTTCCCTTATGGGAAAATAAAATAAAACCAAGAAGAATATTGAAATTAAACAAATTAAACAAATCCTTTGCTACTCTCCCTGCATGAGAAAAGAAAACCCAATCACCCTATTAATGATGAAATTCTTAAAACCATGCCCCTGACAGATCCCTTTTTCCTGACCACACCACTGTGGCAGAGGGAGAGGCAGCTGCAGGCTGGGCTCCTGCCCTGGGCTCTCCTGAGGATGCTCTGGCTGTGTGCAAGGTGCTGCAGTGGGGTCAGTGGCTTTCCCTGCTCTACAAACAAGTGGAACTCTGCCTCCCTGCCTAGAAATGGGACAGTCTGTGGCTCTGCTTTGCAAGCTGAGGTGCTCAGCAATGCAGTAAGATAACAGCTGGAAGGAGACTTACACAGCCTTATAGACAGGGAAGGACTTTTTTGCTTGCAGAGACATTAAATAGTTTTCCATTGTAAGACCCAGGCAATGCTATTTTCTGCAGATAAAAAACAGGTTATTTTTCATTAGCTGCAAAAGGCTGTTGGTGGTGGCAAACTTGCCACCAGGTCTGTAGCTCGACACAACATGAGCAGATAGGAACAATATAATAAAAATAACTGAAATCCACTGAGGGCTCTGTTGAACTGCCTTTTAAAGTGCATCAGGTGTAGCAGAAAAGGGTGGGATAACCCTGCTTCAGAAGTGGTGCTGTTGGATTGGGAAGTGCATACACATTGAACAGGAGATGTGAGCTTGCCAGAGCCACCCCAGTCTGCTGGAAATGTGTGTGGATGGGAGCCTGGCCCTGGCTGCAGCATTTTGTTCAAGCAAGACTGGATTGAAGCTTTTCTGGTGGGACTGTCCTGGTACTGTCTTCACTGACAAGGTCCCTGCCAAGCCAGGGGCCTGTTAGAAGCAGACAAGGAAAGAACAGCCCTGCAAGCCAAAGAAATCAGACTCCAGATGATTTACATGGAGCATGAGGGGCACCAGAAGGGCAGCCAGCCCAGAAAATGAGATTATAAACTATCATCCCCTGTTACACGCTGGGACGTGGCTACAGGGTGGCCCTCTGGCATCATCTGGGGAGGCAGCCGTGGTCTGGGGTTGAAAGTAGAAGGCTTTTGTCTTGTCAGATTGGAAAAGCCCACATCCTGAGGAGTGTCTGAGAATGCATGCAGTCCTGCCTTTCCTCCTGCAGCCTTTTCCTGACCTGTATGCAGTGCCTGACACCTTCAGAGGCCACGAGAACATCCTAACTGCTCAGTGCCACGTCTTGCTGTCCCCATGGCATGGTCTGGAGAGGTTTGTGAAGAGGCAGTCTGGTGGACTGAGATGCTGGAAGAGAAGAAGAAGCACTTCCTCCAGGTAGCCAGGTCCTACAGAGAGCAGAACTTGAGGTGGACCCACTCCTGCAATCAAACTTGGTGCTGTGGGGCAGGCAGTACCTACAGGGCATCACCTGGAGTAGTTTAAATATTGAATTTTTTGGGGAAAGAGGAACCTGGAAAGGAGATACAGGAGCCCTGATGTGGATGCACCCAACTCCCTAAACTGATTTAGGGCTCAAGCTAGGTCAGTGTTGCATCTGAGCCAAGAAAATGCAAAATATTCCATTTGCTGATGCAAGTGTGAAACCTGCTGGTAGAGGCTTGGGTTTAATGTTCTTCACCTCTGCGATGTGAACTCACAGGAGGGGGAAAGCAGCACGAAAAGGAGTGCTCAGAAGAGGCAGAGCCCAGTGTTTTATCAGAGCTGGCATGGATGTGGTTAATAAGATAATCTCCGGACCCTCCAACACAAAGAGAAAGTGAGTTTTCTGATCCATAAAGGATCAGTCTGCAGGAAGCCCCATCAGACTCCTCAGCGTGAAATTACACCACAGCAGGGGGGTACAGTCCTGCTACTGTACAACATTAGAGAGATGAATTAGGACTTGACATTCATGTGCTTAATATGCCTATTCCTGGCATTATCCCACAAGGACCAGTCGCCGGCAAGGACTTACGGTCACCGGGGCTCGGAAGGTATTTAGGGCTGCTCATTTGCTCGCCTCCAGAGCCAGGCTATCAGGCTTCCCCATCTAATCTCTGCTCATCAGGAGCAGAGGGGGAGCACAGCCCAGCTCTGCTATCTCACAGCAATCTGCTCTGGGGAATAACCACCAGGTGCACCCTTGTTTCTTGAATAAATCACAGCGGTCCTCTGGACTGGTGAGTGTGGAACGAGGGAAAAAGACACATAAAAGCATGACTTGGTCCTCAAGAAGCTGAGGAAAGGGGAAAGAGCCAACCCCAAAAGTATGTGTCTTGCATAGTTGCTGCTAACAAAAATAAATATTTACTGGAAAGGGAAGTCTCAGCAGGTCTGTATTAGGAATTATTCAAAGTGGGTTTGCCTCTCCAGTGTTAAACTGGCTGGAGGTGTGCCTTGGACAAACATGGGCACTCTGAGCTACTTTACCAAATGGGCTTTGTCAAGAAGCCAGAGTATTTCCAAGCCCCAGGTCTGGGCTGTGTGAAAATTCCTGCCTGTTTGAACTCCGAGCCAGGACAGAGTGCTTTTGGTTTGTTTTTTATCCATGAAATATTTTGTTGAGAACAAAATTTTGGGGGAAGGGGGAGAATCTACTCCAAATTCTGGAAGAAATAAAAAGAAAAATGTTGGCTACGAGGCTGAATAGTTTTCGAACTGATCATTTTCCAAGAAAAAAATCCAAATTTTTTTTGTTTTCAGAGAGTAGCTGTCCTGCAGGAAATTCCTGATTTCATGGACGTGCCGCACTTCTGGCAAGCATACTTGTGATCAAACTGATTGAAAAGCCATTTAATTGGAACTGCTTTCAGAATGCAGAATGAGCTAAAACTTGGCAAAGCTAATGGGGGGAAGCATGGACAGATCTAGGAGAAATAAATGAGAAGCAGAATCCTCCCAGAAGCTGATTTTGCAATGGTCTGGCATGGAAAAAGGGCAAGAGCCTCCCCAGCATGAGCATATCCTTGTGGCTGCGATCACATTGTGTGGCATGTGGGCACTTTGCAGATCCTCACAAATCCTGCTCTTCCAGCTCTCCCCTTCAGCTGTGCTCCGTGGGAAAGGGGAGCAGGAATATGGTGGGATCCTGGCACTCATCTGGCCATGGATGTGATGCTCAGCCTGCATGTGCAGGATCAGTCCTGAGCCTGGCCATACAGGAACATCTCTTGTTCTGGGCACAGAGAATGACCAAATTTGTAACCCATTTCTACAGCACGGTGAATATGGACACATTCCAGCTTGCCCTGCTTGAGGAGGGATAAAGCAGAGAGGTGACGAGACTAATTCAAGGAAATTAAGTGAATTGGGACTCTAGAGCTGCTGTACCAATATGGGGACAGCATCACCACGCCCCTTGACCGGGTTCTTCTTCTCTCTTTTAAAACCATGGTAACCCATGGGGGTGGAGATGAGGGTTTCCATGGCTCCTTTTTCCTTAAGCACAGCTTTTGTGGGAATATTAAATCTAAATCAGAGCTAATGTTGTCATGGGTGAAATCAAATAACAAGGTAAATATCCAGATATCTTTACTCTTTTCCATGTGATAGAATTTCTGGATCTGGGCTCCTACACCTGACACCAAGCCTGGATATGATTCTTGGACTTGTAGAGCAGACTCTGGTGAGTGCAGTTGCCACTGGACAAACAGCACATGGAGTCAAGGCTGAGGTGGGTGGATTACCCATCCCTGTGGGCAGGACGAGCTTGCCCCTGTGGCTTCCTCTGCCTAGTGGCACCATCTCAGTGAGTGATGTGTAGCCACCACTCCATCTCCCTAATCTTCAACAATCTAGTCCTCAAGTCCAAATAAACACTTCTGGGATGCCTTGTGTTCAAGGAGCCTTGAACATTGAAAACTGCACAATGTTTTGGTTGTTCTGTTGCCCACACAAGCCAAACACAAAGTATTCCCAAACCCATTCTGTTGATTTAAAATAAATCCCAAGAAAAACATCCCTAAGTAAACCAGTGAGTGGAGGCTAATGGAGCACTTCCCACCTGAATGATAAATTCTCATTCTCCAAGAGAGTGACAATTTTTTTTAGCGTGTTTGGCTTTTGTCTCCTGCGAAATCAGAAGTCTCCCACTGAGGGTTGGGTTTCACGTCTGGGTCACAGTTTCTACTGAAAGGAATTTTCATTATGGTCTTGGAAACACTTAAGCCTCCCCGTGCAACTGATCTATCTGAGCTTTTCATATCCATCAGGACCATGGATGCCATCAGCAATCAGGGGTGAAATCTCAAGCAACCTGAGAAGGAGGTATGAGCCTTAGGATGAGACAGGATCTCATAGTGAGATTAACATGGGCTGAGAGGGTAATTAACCACAGAAATTATTTGCTGAAGGTGAGGTGGGGGGTACCTCCTTGCTGGCAGATTTTAGACTGGAGGGTGGATTCCCTGTGTCAAGGGGGAGTCAGTTCACTGAGGTCCTTGGGCTTGTGATGTGCAGAGTGACAGACTAGATTATGAAGCTGAAACAGAGGTTTGGGGACCAGTCTAGCAATAGCTGAGTCCTCAGGCCACACAAAGTGTGAGAAGTAAATAACTATTCCCAACGTATCAAATGACATGGGAGAGAGAGAGAGCATCCCAGGGAGATAGGAGACCTAGGAAATGCTAACAGGCAGAAAGCCCTGGATGTGTTCTGATCAGCAAAATTCACAGATTTTATTTCTATGCCTGGGTCTTGCCCTGTTCTTTGAGAACAGAGTAAAGGGACTACTTCCTGCCCTTAACAGACCTTTATGTAGTTACAGCACCCATGTATCTGCAACTCCCTTTGCTTTCTCTTTCCAGGTTATGCAGCATCAATAATCTTAATTTTTCTTTATGGATGCTGTTTTCCAGTTATTCTCATTATTTCTCTCTGGAATCTCTCCAGCTAATAAATATCTTTCTTGAACTGGTTCTCAAAACCAGACATGTTTTTCCATCTCAGGTTTAACAAGAGA
The DNA here is from genome assembly GCA_013396995.1 of Dicaeum eximium. NCBI lineage: Eukaryota > Metazoa > Chordata > Aves > Passeriformes > Dicaeidae > Dicaeum > Dicaeum eximium. The sequence goes on along the minus strand of VWZP01004751.1, from coordinate 414,298 downwards.
TGAGCAGAAAGAAGATGCATTCCCATATCCTGTGGCCTCTCAGGGCTGTCCATGGTTGTAAGGGTACCTTGTGGGTGCTGTATGGCTTTAATCAAGCAGTTACAGCAGAAATCTGTGACAGGGGTTGTGTAGGCTGGAAATAGAACACTCTTTTGTGACTTTTTCTTTCCTGTTGAATGTGATGGAAATGAGGAATGTGTCTCCTCCCACCCACCCCCGCCCCCAACTTTCTCTGCAAAGGTGAGATGCCAAAACCACAAAATGAGTTATAAGAAAGCAAAATAACTATTGTAAGGTGGATGGCTTCATCTCTGTTCGATATTTAAAGGTTTTCTGCATCAAATAAAACAGTTTTTGACATAGAATTGCGAGAGAAAAGAGCTGAAAGGAGTCCACCATTGCTCCTCCCCTGTTAACTGGAGATGATTCATCACAGTCCAGGTAGGCCCTTGAGATCTGGGGTAAATCTGACAAACTGTGAATCTACAGCATCAATAGATGTACAAGGATATTCAGACTCCTCTGGCAAACAGGAAAACCAGAACCAAGAATGTGAAGCTTTTTCTCCAAACCACATGTAATGGGGCAACAGAGACAATAGCAACAAGCCAGGCATCTCTGCCCTGCTCGAGGTCAAGGCTGTCCTGTTTCCTAAGAAAAAGTTCATCCTTTAGCTTGGGTGGTGGGAGCTCTATTTTCCTATTTTTAGGTCTCTATTATTTTATAGGTCATCAGATTTTTACCTCCTGAAAGCTGCTATAGACTCAGACTACTCCTCTTGAAACAGTTTTTTTTTATTATTTTATTTTATTTTTTATTTTTAAAAATGTTTTTTTCCCTTTCCCAGAATGAAACCTCTTTTTAAACGTTTGGGAACTGAGGAGCATGCTTGGGTGGGGTTAGGGCACCTCTGAGCAAATTCAAACCCACCTCCTGCCTGGAGCCAGGCTGCTGCCAACACCAGGTCAAGGCTGTGTTTACCCAAGTTTCACAGCTGCTAGAAAGGGCTGGGAAGAAAAGTGCTGCTGGAGTTTGTGTGAACATATCTGTGAACTAGGGCCAGCAGGAAGGAAAGACCCCAGGGGAGTTTGTAAGGGGATGCTTTTGCAGTGCTGGGAATAAGTTGGCCATCTCAATTTTCTGCACTCCCTTTAACAACCCGATTTTTTTGTGCCCTGTTGTAAGTCAGTTCCTTTTGAAACTCAGTGTTTACAGCAGTAATTTGGGTTAGAAGGGGTCTTGGAGGAGGTCTGGTCCAGGTGTCACCACAGTCATGGGAGGCAGCATGAGGAGTTGGGGTGATGAGGGCTCATTCTTCCTCACCAGCTGCACCGGAAGCAGAGAGCAGCGCCCTGATTTCTGGGGAACTGGAGTGAGACAGGAGACACTGTCCTCAAAATCCCGTCTTTTCCTTAGTCCTGGAGGTTACACATCAGAGCAGACCCACAGTTTTGTGACAAATATGAATGGCTTCACATGGGCTCACAGGGAAGCTCCTTCCAAGCTGGCATTGGCAACCTGCTGGAAGCTCTTTAGGGAAGACCACGGGACTGGGTCTGTGAGTGCTGAAGGCTCCTGCACCTGATGGGAATTGCTGGAGCTCCCAAATGATGTTCAGTCATTTCATTTCTACAGCAGACTTCTCACGTGCTGGTGGGCAAATCCATAGGTTTTCCCCATTTCTGTTTCCTACCAGGAAAATGTCCCCTCCTTCTCCCACCTCCATCATCTCCGTTTAGGTGATGCCCCTCTCTGGGGAAGGAGTAAGGTAAGGAGTAAGGAGTTTTCTTACACACAGCATACAATGCTCTGCAGGACCACGCTCTTTCACTCCCAAGAAAAAAAAGAAGGCCTCAAACAGGATTAAAAAAAAAAAAAATCCTAAAACTGGCACTCTGCTGAGCAGGTTTGGGGGGCTGCTCTGCAGAGAGCCAGCCCTGAGGAATGCAACCAGGACGAGGGGAGAGACAGCCCTCTGCACCGGCCCCCACCTGCCCCTCTTTCCCCCACTGTGTGAACCTACTGTAGATTTCTTGAATTTCCCTTTGATGTTTATCTCCCCCCAGTAATTCTCTTTGGGGGATTTGCTGGAGCGACGGTTGGAAGAATACAGCCTGGAATAGGGCGGCCGAAGGGCGAGGGAATGTTGGGAACAGGATTAAGATCATATTCTACAAGCGGCTGTCACTCGCTGAATGGGGCTAAAGTTTCTTATCGGCCCGGGGTGCCAGAATGCCTTTGGATCCTTCTCCCCTCTTTCCCTCCCCTGCTCACAGGGCTTTCAGCGTGCTGGGGAAAGCACAATCGTGGTCCTGAATGGGGAGGTGGGCTCTGGGGAGCATCGCCCCACGGAGCAGAAGTGGGACAGGGGGTCAGGCATTGCTGCTCAGGGGCTCAGGGGCAGCCTGGGAAAAAGGAGAAAAAATTTAAAAAAAAAAAAAAAGGAAAAATAGAAAAAAGAAAAAATAAAAAAGGAAAAATTAAAAATAGAAAAAAGAAAAAAGAAAAAAGAAAAAAGAAAAAAGAAAAAAATAAAAAAGAAAAAAAAAAAGGAAAAATTAAAAATAGAAAAAAAAGAAAAAGAAAAACGAAAAAAAGAAAAACGAAAAAAGAAAAAGAAAAAAAGAAAAAAGAAAAAAGAAAAAAGAAAAAAAAAAGAAAAAAGAAAGAAAAAAAGCAGTGGTGATGCTGAATCCACACTGAAATGGCTGGAGGTTTTTTAGGTGCAAATATCTGTATTAAGAGGAGAATATTCCCTTTTGAAAGTCCCAAGCTCTCTTTCTTGATTTCTTTCTTTTTTTTTTTTTTTTTTTTTTTCCTTGTCATGGGTTTCTTGGGTTNACAGCAGTAATTTGGGTTAGAAGGGGTCTTGGAGGAGGTCTGGTCCAGGTGTCACCACAGTCATGGGAGGCAGCATGAGGAGTTGGGGTGATGGGGGCTCATTCTTCCTCACCAGCTGCACCGGAAGCAGAGAGCAGCGCCCTGATTTCTGGGGAACTGGAGTGAGACAGGAGACACTGTCCTCAAAATCCCGTCTTTTCCTTAGTCCTGGAGGTTACACATCAGAGCAGACCCACAGTTTTGTGACAAATATGAATGGCTTCACATGGGCTCACAGGGAAGCTCCTTCCAAGCTGGCATTGGCAACCTGCTGGAAGCTCTTTAGGGAAGACCACGGGACTGGGTCTGTGAGTGCTGAAGGCTCCTGCACCTGATGGGAATTGCTGGAGCTCCCAAATGATGTTCAGTCATTTCATTTCTACAGCAGACTTCTCACGTGCTGGTGGGCAAATCCATAGGTTTTCCCCATTTCTGTTTCCTACCAGGAAAATGTCCCCTCCTTCTCCCACCTCCATCATCTCCGTTTAGGTGATGCCCCTCTCTGGGGAAGGAGTAAGGTAAGGAGTAAGGAGTTTTCTTACACACAGCATACAATGCTCTGCAGGACCACGCTCTTTCACTCCCAAGAAAAAAAAGAAGGCCTCAAACAGGATTAAAAAAAAAAAAAATCCTAAAACTGGCACTCTGCTGAGCAGGTTTGGGGGGCTGCTCTGCAGAGAGCCAGCCCTGAGGAATGCAACCAGGACGAGGGGAGAGACAGCCCTCTGCACCGGCCCCCACCTGCCCCTCTTTCCCCCACTGTGTGAACCTACTGTAGATTTCTTGAATTTCCCTTTGATGTTTATCTCCCCCCAGTAATTCTCTTTGGGGGATTTGCTGGAGCGACGGTTGGAAGAATACAGCCTGGAATAGGGCGGCCGAAGGGCGAGGGAATGTTGGGAACAGGATTAAGATCATATTCTACAAGCGGCTGTCACTCGCTGAATGGGGCTAAAGTTTCTTATCGGCCCGGGGTGCCAGAATGCCTTTGGATCCTTCTCCCCTCTTTCCCTCCCCTGCTCACAGGGCTTTCAGCGTGCTGGGGAAAGCACAATCGTGGTCCTGAATGGGGAGGTGGGCTCTGGGGAGCATCGCCCCACGGAGCAGAAGTGGGACAGGGGGTCAGGCATTGCTGCTCAGGGGCTCAGGGGCAGCCTGGGAAAAAGGAGAAAAAATTTAAAAAAAAAAAAAAAGGAAAAATAGAAAAAAGAAAAAATAAAAAAGGAAAAATTAAAAATAGAAAAAAGAAAAAAGAAAAAAGAAAAAAGAAAAAAGAAAAAAATAAAAAAGAAAAAAAAAAAGGAAAANCTCCCAGGTTTTTTTTTTTTTTTTTTTTTTTTTTTTTTTTTTTTTTTTTTTTTCTCCTGGCATGGGATTTCATGGCTTTCACCGGGCATTTTAGTTGTTGGGATTTTTTTTTTTTCTTTTTCTCCTTCTTTTCTTAAGGTGGAATTGGAATCCTGGTGAGAACTTAATTGGAAATACTTGGGGCTTGCTTCTGAACATTCCAGGTGATAGGAAACAGAAGTTCCAGAAAAGCAGAACAATTTTGAAATAAGGAGGGGTGGTGGGGGGGATGGAAACCAGAAAGTGAATTTTGAAAACTCAAAGTGTGTTTTGAAAACCAAGAGGCAAAAATAGTTGCGAAAGAGAAAAAATTTTGGAAAGTCTTGAAGCTACTTTCATACAAAACAAAAAGACACACAGAGCTTCCCTGGGGAATGGAATCAGGTAGTATCAAATTCCCCTGTGTGCTCATTTCAGAAAGGTAAGGACATGCAGGCTTTTGGTATTTCCACCTGGAAGATGCTTTTGCCTTTTTACAGTTTAGAACCTTGTGATAGAGAAGATTTTGAAGGGATCAGTGTCCTCACTTTTCCCAGCCTGAAACACGACTGATGGACCTGTGTGAGCCCTCTCAGATCTGTGGGTTTCAGTAGAAAAGAAGCGTTTCTGGTAAAATATTCAGATTAATTTAGGAAAATCTGGGTTTCGTTTGACTCTGTGGGTGTGGAATGTTTTTCACTTGTTCTGCACAAAGCAAACAGAAACCTTGCCATTGCTTCTGGTTTGTGTTGGAAAAGGAAGTCCTGCAGGTAATGTCATTTCTGGGCTGCTCAGAATAGCTGGGGAAAGGAACAACTTCTGTCTTTTTAACTTTCTGGATCACGACCACCTGTAGCTATTCTATAATGAGGATTTCTGTTTTTCTAGAGCCCTTGCCTGATTAAGAGCATCAGGAAAACTTTCTTAAGAGACCTGCTGATGAGTAAGAACTTGGCAGAAACTGTAGAAATCCAGCAAGAGGAACTTGCTGCCCAGAATTTGCACTGTTTGGGGAGTGAGGGGGTCAAAGCCAAAGGGGTTAAAATCCAGCTCCTGGAGACCTGTGAATATGAAAACACCTCCTTGAATTAGGTGCTTTTAAATGAGTTTTTCCCTTGTAGTTTACAGAAGTTTGACAGCTGACTACAGAAATCAAGTTGTCCTTTATGTACATGACAAAATCTCATTAATTATTTTAGAAACTCCAGAGTAACTTTCTTTATGCTTGTGGCTGGCAATACTGTGAAACTTGAGAGAAACAGAGACTGAGTGACATCACCATGTCCAGAAGCAATGAGGTTCAGGAAAGTTAGAGTCCACACAAAATGATGTAAAATAAATGAAGAATTTAAAAATTCCTATAAAAATTAAAATTTTTATAGTTCTTAACAAATAATGCTTTCAAGTCAAATTACAAGGCAACATTCTGTAGTTCTTATTGATTTCAATTGTAACTTTGCTTAAATAAAATACGCCCACTTTATTTTTGACTCTCTAAATCCATAATTTCTTGCTATTATTCCTAGACTTTGTCAGCTCATTCATTGCTGGAATCAGCCCTTGTTGTTTGAGGGCAATCCACTTTCACATCCTAAGAGCTCCTACCCTGAGGACCTGACAAACTGCTGCATTTTTGCACTCTAAAACTTCCACTTCCAAACCCCCTTGTTCCTTTAAAGTACCAGAATATGAACAACCACTGCTCATTCACAGAGAATTGAAGGAGATGGGGTTTATGGGGGAGAGGGGATCATCACAAGGGCTCTTTGGGCAAAAGGAGCTCTGAGATCCATCCCCACAGGGGTCACTCACATGTTCCATCTCCCATTGTGCCCCTGGCTCAGTGTTCCTTACGGAATTCCAGGGTTTATGCACAGTGAATAGATGATGCCAGTTAAAGGCAGTGTTATTAGTCAAAAAAGTCAAAAGTAAAAGTCAAGAAATTGCAGTAACTCCTTGAGGTGAGCCAGAGTACAGGAATGCTCCTTCCTCAGCAAACTGCTGCCCAGAAATATTTCCAGGAGCTTCCCTCCTGTTTGCATTTGCCTGTGATGGTACCACCTCCTCCTGAGCATCCACTTCTGGGTGTGAGTTGGAGATGTCAGGGTCAGTCTTCTGAGGAATCTTCCAACTTTCTGAAACTTCTTGAATGCAAAGCAGGGCTGGACTTGGCAGTGTTTGGTTCATGGTTGGTCCAAGTGAGCTTAGAGGCCTTTTCCAACCTAAATGATTCTGGATCTGGCCCCTTAATTCTCATAATCCCAGTTTAACAGCAGTGCCTCCCCCTCGTGCAGAGGCAGGTTCATGTCCAGTCCCCCCTGTGACTCAAGCAGGTAAAGCAGCATCAAGTATTTCAGAGAACACCTCAGAACATATATAACCTGTTTGGTCCTTTTAATCATCTTCCTTTTTTTTTTTTTTTTTTTTTTTTTAATCAAGCTTGAGACATCATAAAACAAGAAGTGGCACTTTTGGAAGAGGAGAAACCTTTTCAAGATAGGCTGGGAGATGGACTGTTATCCCAAATCCACAAAGGCCAAGAAGATCTGTGTGAAATTTCCTTTTACCTCATAAATTTTTGATGCAACCATCTGCCTTTAGCTCCTGCTTGCTTTGCCACTGCCAGCACGGTGCAAAGTGCTCTTCCCCCATCCCTCAGTGTCACCACCAGACTCATCCAAGCAGAAACCCAAACACTCAGTTTCTTTCCGTGGCCATCTAGAGCTGTTCTAAGGCTACTGAGCGGCGTGGTGGCAATCAGCAGCAGCAAAGAGCTGGCCAGTGCTGGGTGACATCCAGGGGGACAGCAGGGAGCCTGTGAGGGGGACAGGAGGCTCTAAACACATGCTTAAACACGGAGCTTTTTGCCCAATAATCAGTAACATCGAGAGGGGGACATTAAACAAAATAATAAATCGTGTGCTGGCCCTCAAATTGGATCCCCCTTTTTTTTTTTAATTTGATTTTGCTAGGATTTATTCCCTTTGACAAACCATGCTGTTTAGAATACAATAGTGGCATAATCACAGCCTGGGGCCCTCATTCTTCAAGATAATGGGATACTTATTCATCTAAGGCAGGTACAAGTCTGTCCTTGGCTTTCATTTTACAAGATTACTTGTATTTCTGTCTCATTTGCAATAGGTGATATCTGTCAGAAAGCAATTTTCACCCAATTTGGGGTTCTTAATATTTTCTCTTTAAGCTCCTTTGTTGTTGATTTTTCCTCCCCCCACTGCTTGACACACATTTGGAAGCAGCCTATGGACAAGTTGCCTTTTATTTCCCCCCCCTTTTTTAAACAAACAAACAAACAAACAAATAAATAAAGAGCATCCCTGGCCCTGTTTACACAGCTCGGTAATTTATTAGTTAAGCGTGACAGCACAGTAATTTTTCAATGAACAAGGCCTCCTGACTGGTGTGTGCTCCACTTCACCCTCAAGAAAAAGAGAGCAGTGCTCACTTTTGTTTGGCCTGACAGTCTGAAAGTTCAGAGGTAGGAGCCCCTCGTGCCCCCAGAAATGTGTCAAAAAAAGCAGTTTTAAAAGCCAACTGGAAGGCCTAGGCTGAGGTCCCCATTCAGGCTTTGAGGGCTTAACCTCAGCATTTTTTTCAAGTAAAGATGAATGAAAAGCAAGTTGTAATGTTTTGGGGTTTGGTTTTTTTTTTCGGGGGGAGAGATTTTTGCAGGTATTTTTGGGAAATTAAAAAAAAATTTGGTCCAGTAGCAAGATTTTACTTTGTGCTAAAAAGAAGTATTTGGTTGATTTTTTTTAAAGTTAAAAATGAAGTGAAATGGGGAAAAGTATGTGATAATGTGTTTGGACCTAAAAGGCATTTAGATAAAATTCTAACTATTTGGGATTTCAGCCCTTCCAGATTCCCTGTGTGAGAGGCTCCTCTCCTTTCCCTGCTTTCCTGTTTTCCCTTGTTTGCTCTGCAGCCTTCCCTGCTGCTTTTTTGTATACCCCAGGTCAATTTGTCCTTAAATTTTATTTGGAAAGTGCAATTGTTCTTGCTGAAAGCTGCAGGAACATGGGAAAGGTGAAGCCCCCTCCCACCCCAGGCTCCTGTGCTGAGACATTCCTGCAGGGAACAGCCCTGCAAATGCCCTGGGAGGTGCAGGGCCTTAAAAACCCAGGGGGAAGCAAAGCAAACAAATAAAATTTGGGAAATGGAGCTGAAATCAAAAGCACATCTCTTGTCTCTCTGCTTAAGCTGTTTAGAGGAGCTCTGTGTGCAGAGGAATTACTTTGAGGTAACTCAGACACCTTTCTTTTCTCCATGGGTGTCTCTGAAGGCAAAACTAATTCACTTCTGCTCCACCAGGTCTGCCCTCTATTGTTCCCCACTAATGTAATTTTTTTTTTTTTGTCTTCAGAAACATTCTTGCCTGTGTAATCATCTCCAGCACAGAGAGCAAGGAGAGGAAATTAAGATATTATTGAGGGTTTGAGAGATAGCTCATGTTTCAGAGTGGATCAGATGCCTTTTTTTTTTTTTTTTTTCTCCTTTAAGGTGCCTGTTTTGAGGAGGTGAGGCAAATATATTGTGTGGTTTGCTGGGGTGGGAGAGTTGGGGTGAAGCAGGGCTGGTCTTCAGGAAGCTGTGATGCTTCTCACTTCCCTTGACACAGCCATAAAGTTGTTCTTAATTCCACATGTGGGTCCCTCTACAGCAGATAATCTCTTGAGGGAAGAGTTTCACCTCTGGTGGTCTCCACAGGGCAATCCCAAGAAGTTTTTACTAAACAGCTCCCAGTTCTCCTTGGGGAAGAGAGGACTGGAGTACATGAGCTTTCAGACAAGATTTTTTTTTTTTTGGTGACACGAAGCAAAACCAAAGCTGACAAATAATTTCTGAGTATTTATTTTGTCTTTAACAAGGCCAAGCTGGAGGGAGCTGAGCTGCTTCCACCAGGCGAGTGATTTATCTTGTTATAGGAAAGTTCATTTTTTAACTAAAGAATGAGACTGTACACATGAAAATCCATCAGCAGAGGTTTTTCCAGGGTAACACAGTGTATTTCAGTTTTCCTCATGCTTCCCAGGGCAGCTGTGGAGACCTGCATGGAGATTTTAAGGTGGCTTTGAAAATGCTTTGTGTTTCTCTGCTTCTTTTCATGGTGTCATTGGAGAGATGGTCTCCTGTCCCCAACAGCCACACTGGCCATGGCCACCAAACCACTGAGATGACACTTGGCTCAACTCACAGAGCCTTTGTGATGCTTGTGACTTATTCATTGACTCCATAAGAAATAAATAATTGGAAAATTAGCATAAATATTGCACGTCAGACTAAACTGCAGCTGCCTTTGAAGTAAGGGGTGGTGTAAAGTTTACTGTACAAAAGTGATGGATAAAAATTCAGCCTGGGAATCCCAGGTGCCTCAGATGGGCTTCCTGGTGGTGGTGTGTGTGTTCTGCTGAAATAACCTCACCCCCCATGCATCAGTTTGCCCCTGTGATTCCTTGTGGACAGGGTACAGTCCCACACTGATATTTCACCTCACCAATGCAGAGAGAATGTGCTGGAAGGAAAGCCAAGCTGAAGGAAGTCTGTACCTTGCTTTTTGCATCTGTGTGTGAGTGAACTAACTTTGCTTTAGGCCGCTGCATTCCCTGCTCAGCACTTGTCGGGAAGGTGGCTTGGAAATCCATGCAGGATGGGTGCTGCTGGAAGCTCAAAGGTCTGTCAGCATGATCTCTGTTCTGGTGGCTTCCAGGGAAAGCACAATTGAGAAATGGACTGGGCTTGTCCCAGCACTGCCCTGCTCCCAGCAGGAAAACAACCTGGGGTGCAGGTTTGTGAAAGAGGAGCAGGATTAGGGCTGCAAGGAGCAAGAGTCACCCCACTCCTCGTCCTGCAACGTGGATGTGAGTCTGGGGCTAGCTGGACTTGGCTGAGCCACCTGGATGGGTCTTTGGTAAATCAGGGCTTGGAGAAAACTGTTTCCCTGACATCTGCTGATTTTTATGGAAGTTAAACACCTTCAGGGCTCTGTGTCTGATGTGGTGAGCCTGGTGCAGGTGAGATGCAATCCTGCCATTTCTGCAGCTGGACACTCTCCCTGCACTGTGGGAATGGAAATATTCTCCTTCATCAGCTGCAAAAGGCAAAGAACAGGCTGCAGTCTGACAGTGGAGAGACTGCTGGGATTCATCATCCCCATCCCCATCATCCCCCACCCTCACCTGGGGGTGCTGCTGGCAGAGACTGCAGGGTCGGCGCTGAAGAATTTGCCAGGGCTGAGCTGAAAGTCAGCTTTTATCCAAAAAGGGGCTACAAAGTGTGCAGACAGCAGGTAAAATGCAAGCAAAAGCCCCAGGTGACATGCAGACAAAAGCTGCAGGTACTTAAGTCACTTAGGCGTTGTCACTAGATGGGTTTCTCTGACGTGTGCCTTGCAGCAGGTGAAAATAAAACACCACCACAGCCACTGCTGGACTGGCAGCTCCTGAAAACAGAGGCAGCCCCAGTGTGTAATAGGATCTCCACTGCTGTTCTGGGGCTTGAATAACATTATGGTTACTTTGCATAGATTTTTTGCCCTTAATGCAAATAGGGAAATGATTTTCTAATCAGGTAAGATTAGTCTGAGACATGATAGCTAGAGTTTGGTTTGTTAATGAAATACAAAGAAGTAGCCTGTACCTTTGTAAACTATTCTTAAAAATAATGCAGTGTTAAAAAAAAAATTGGTTTCTTTGGCTACCAGTCATGTGAGAGAGCCTTGATGCAAATCTTTGTAATGACTGCATTTCGATGAGCATTTGAAAAATATATATGTATTTATTTGCATTGATATGTTTATATGGCTTTACATATCAACTTAGTCAGGAAAAATTGAATAAAATGTCTCAGGTCTGGGAAATGAGAAGAGATTATGAAAAGCAGATTTAATATAGCACCGTTTTTTGATGTTTGTGGCACATTTCATCATATTGCCAGAGACACCCAATTACACAGCTTGCAGAGTAATCAGCAAATGGTGAATCCAAAGGAGAATATTAACTCTGGTCTTTTTTTTTCCGTTCCTCCTCCTCCTTCTTTAGCAAATATTATGTTATGCCTTATGGAAATGGATCAAAATGCCACATGTGCAGTTAATACTGAGCTCTGGAGCTCTTTCAAATCTTATTTTTCCCCTCACATTGTATTTTTCTGGAACAAACCTCCTGATAACTTTAGGACATGGTCTTCAAGGCCAAAGAAGCACCACCTTAAACTTCTTGCAAGTTTGGGTTTCACTTTCAGCTGGTGGCTGACTTTACCTCATCAACCTTGCGTGAGGGAAAAATTTGAGTTATTAATTGAAAATAACCACATGCAAGGACGTGATCATAGTTCACCCATTTATTTCCCTCTTTGTGAAGGCAGGAATTTACTGAGCAATTTGGTGTCCTTGATGGTCACAGGCACTCCCTACCCACATGGTTTTTAATATTCAAAGCAGACCTGTAACTGCAGGGGAAAAGGAGATCTAATGATTAATATTTCTCTTATTGTGGATTAAAAAAAAATAGCAATGGCTGCAGTGTAGGACAGTTGTGGCTGGCTGATATTTTGGGTGCATGTGATCAAACAGTTTTCAAAGGCACTGATGGAACTGGGTCAAAAGTATTAGCACTAAAATTTTTGCAGGCAGGGGTGTTCCCAGTCTCTGCCCACATTCCCACTGTTCTGGTTCTCTGCCTGATTTAAGAAAAAGTCACTTTTCTTGAGAATGTCTGAAAAGTTACTAAGCACTGTTACAAATGCACTTGCATTTCCTTCCAGATTCCTTTTTCCCTTCTATGTGTTTTCCTTTACATCATTTCTACAGGTGAGAAAATAAATTGGGCAATCATATTAATGAGGGATGACATTCTGAAATGGAATCATTTGATTTTTTTTTAAAGAGCTTCATTATCAGATGACTTCAGGAAAATATCGATAAACTCAGAAAAACATTTTTTTCCCACCTGCTTCACCAGACATCAAATTGGGCTTAAACCCAAGGTGAAAAGCAAAGGAAATCCCTACCAACTTCTTGCCCAAGAAGCAGTTTCACCTTTTAGGTTCAAAGTGACCCTGAAGGAACAGGAGGTGGAGGAACAAGTTTGCAGAAGCTTTTCTTCCATCTCCTGGAGCACAGCCCCCCGTGGCTAGGTGTAGAAAAGGGGACAGAAGGAGACAGAAACATCCTCAAAATCACACAGAAACCCCACTCATTTGAGAGTGGCCACATTTTCATTGTGCACCACTGTCTTCAGGGATGTCCTGTCTGTTCTTTCCTATCAGCACCTCACCATGCAGGAATTTCTCCTGGGTTGTGCAGGAAGGTGACAAGAGGTGCTGCAGCCACTGCTTTGGTGTCTGGTGGCCAAGGGGGATTTTTCACCTGCCACCCCAGCTGGAGATGCTGACCCCAGCAGCAAGAAGCTGTTATTCAGTACCTTTTTGTGCAGCTTTTTCTGTGTGGTCCCAGACTCAGGTTAATGAATGATCTGCAAAATGCATTTTTCTTGGGTTTTTTTCCCTTTTTATTAGCGGAGTATGAAAACAGGCAATAATTTTACAGAAAGCAGGACTGGCACAATTGGTACATAGCATCATGCTGCAGCTTTTCAGAAATGAATATAAACTTTTTTTTTCTTCTTCTTTTACCTACCAGAATAAATAAATATGATACACATTTGAGTTCCTCAATAGTGAATTCTAAAGCACAAGGTCTTACACTACAGCTCAATTTTACAGCGATCTGTACAGTATATTACTTTGATTTCCTTTTTGCAATTTGAAAGCCTTTGTTCCTTTGCAAGATGGGTTTGACATACAAACACGGATAAACTTTGGAGCTAACTGTACACCTTGGGTCAGAACCTGGGAAAAACAGAATAAATTGATTGCCTCTTGGCATGAGTAAATGAACTAAAAAGTTTTTTTCCATCGCACAGACACATCTGAAGTTCTGCCTTATGGGATGGCCCCACTCAATGGACAGAGCAGTTAGAAAAGGCTTAGGCCATTCATAGGGCACCAGCTGTACCATTTAACTTGCTATGGGTTTAACGTGTGTCTTAGAGAGGTTTTGAAGAGGATTTCCAGCCTGGAACCCAGACTATTAAAAATATAATAGGGTTTTTTTCTGGTGGTGGTTTTTTTTGGTTTTTTTTTTTTTTAGCATATGGGAAATTGTATATTCTTTCCAAATTAAGGTAGGGGTGAAGCGTTGTTCCCAGCTGTGGCACTGCTCCAGTGAAACCGGTGCAGTAATTCCACTCTGGCAAGTGAGGAGGCTCTAAATTTGTGCAGCTCAGCTCCTGCACCTCCTCCCCAGGAGCCTGGGAAAGCCAGGGACAGCTGGGAAGCAAACAGCACCCACCAAGTCTGTGGAGAACAGGGAACCTCAATCCTGTTGTGTAACTCGCTGGGAGAGTCGCAACCGCGCACCAGAGCAGGGATTTTTTTTTTGTTTGTTTGATCTCGCATTGCTGAAATTTTTGGGGGTTTTTCTTTTTGTTGTTTATTACACCAACCTCTTCTTATCCTTCCACTAAGGATTTGGGCTGAGGGCAAAGACCTATGCAGAGAAATAGCTTTTTTTCACTCAAAAGAAAAAAAAAATCAGATGTATTATGCTGCTCTAGAACAGATCATAAAAAACCAGCAAGGGGCACATGGAGGGCTAAGAAGGGAGGAAAAGAAAAATCAACACAGCTTGTAAAAACCAGCAGGAAAGTTCTGTAATTGACTTTTTTCAAGCTTAATTGAATTATGTTTCATAGCTACTGTAATTACACTAATAGAATATGGTGGATTTTAATTTGCATTCCTTTTCTAGAGAGGTTTATTTAATCTTTCATGTATGAACTCTTCAGAAACGTCTTGATGTTGCTTAAAACCGTCATGTCAATGGAAGTACCATACATAGAACACAGGGACAGAAATAATTACAGTTCCCACGTTTGTGTCCACCCACTTTGGTGTTTCTTCAGCAAAAATGAGCATCTCTTTGGCTGGCTGCAGTGACAACACATACCTAGAGCTCATTAAAATTCTTCACATGGTGAAACAGCTAAATGAGAAAGGAGATGTGGAGGGATCCACTTGCTGATGGTTATTTTTGTATTTGGCAGCACCTTTTCTGTTTCCTATACAGCAAATGATGATTCTTCTTGGAGGAAATATAGGAAAAAACCCACCTCTCTTTATTCCCATATTCACCATCAAGGACATTTCCCCTTCTTAGCTAAAAAATTTAAAAGACAAAAAAAAAAAAAGGAAAAAAAGATGTTTCCTTTCAGCCTCCAAGCATCATTACTGGATACTGTCTCATTTAGCATTTCTCTTGCACTGTTTAAATACTTTTTTTTTTTTTGTAATTAAGACTTACTAGACTTTTCTTGCAGTGTAGAAGACATTTAACTGCAAACTTTTGCCCTCATTATCGTGCCTGATTTTCTCCTGGGCCTTGATCCTGCAAGGACCATGTGTAAAACCTTTATAAATTCACTAAGGAGGGTTTGGAGCTATAGCTGGTTCACCAAGGAGAGGCAAAGCAAACGAAGCCATAGGAAGGGCAAAAGACTGGCAGAGGAAATCTCCAGATCTATAACCTGTTCCCAAATAGGAACTAGGGAGGTTTTTTCCAGATTTTCCACCACTGTTTTTAAAAGATAGGGCAAATTCTTTTCCTGGCCTACATGCCACGCTGTGCATTTGTTTGGCACTCCTTTGATACATTAAAAAAATCAACTTGGTCATCTGCCTCATGGGACACAAAACGTTGCTTCCCTTCTTACATTTGACCTCCCTGTGGATGGAACACCCTGCCCTGGCACCAGGTTGGCAGAGCATCCAGAGGGGATGGAGAACTCTTTTTCTGCCCTGTAACATTTCAGTTTTCTGGTAACGCAGGATCTCTGTGTTTTCTCCAAGCATTTTATGCCTGTGCTGGAAAAAGCCACGTTATATCCAACTGAAATGTTTGTTAGGAAGTGTCAGACCTCTGTCTGGAAGTGAGGAGGGGAACCTCAATCTGTTTTGATTCTGAGACTCATCAGTGACTTCATTTTCCTAAACAGTTGGGGCTGGTGGAAGGGAAGGGGACAAGCAGACCTCACATCCCAAATCAGGACATTTGCAGGGGTTCTTCCCACCTGGAGAAACACCCAGCTTTGCTAAGTTCAAAGAGGAATGATGCAGAGTCAGTCCTTTCAGCCTTCCCAATACATACATGGGATTATATTGCAGGGGGAGTTTCTCCCTGTGTTTTTATGTCATTTTCTTTTGGTCAGAAATAGCCCAAGAGCTCAGAGACCTTACAACAATATGCAGGAAAGATTCAGTTTTGACAGATGATTAATTATTATACTTCTGCAAGCTGTGAGCCTAAATTGTTGCATTTTTGCATTTCCAAGTCAATTTTGGCTTTCAAGTCAGCTCACTGCCCTCACAGATGTTTAAGGTTGACCGTAAGAAGGTAAACCCCAAACTTTGCACAAAATACTTCAGAGGCTCATCTGTATGTAAGGAAATCTCCTTTTTTTTTTTTTCTGTTCATTTTTCAATTTTAGATATTTTCATCCTGACTCAGAATGAAAGAAATAATCTCCAGGTGGGAATTATTCACATGCACTGGTCCAGGCCCAGCTGCACCTCAGTCAGCTGCTGCTCCTCACAGAGGCAGATGAGGATGGTGCTGAACAAAAACCCCTGTGGGCTGATGGAGATCCCAATGTCTCCTCTCCCAGTTTGCTTCCTGAGCCGTGCTGGCCTCATCCCAATGTTGGCTTTCAATGGTTTTAAAGTGCTCCACTGGGGAAGTTCCTGGCAGCAGCTCCCAGCCTCTGAGGAAGGAGATCAGCAGTAACTCAGGGATGAAGGGGGTCAGGCTCCAGGGTCGGGGTGAAGGCTCTGAATGTTAAAATGAATTTTTGCACTGAGGCACAGGAAGAGTTTCCCTCCTTGGCTCAGGGGGAAGGTCTTGTCTCCCTCCAGAGGATCATGGCAAATCTAGTGCTGGATCAAGCGAGCTTATCTGCTGTGCTCTCTGTCCTTGCCCATAAATCCACGTGTTCTGACCTTCCTGTGGCAGATGCCGTGGTGTCATCGTGACCCATGTAAGGCTGCACGTGCCCTGCTGGGAGCTGATGCCTCCCCTTCCAGCCCCACGGGCAGAGAGGAGATTCCTGTCTTACCTGGGGTGGTGCAAGAGCGACTGAAACCCTCTGCTCTGCCTGAAACATCCACTGACATGAGCTGCAGATTCATGGGCATCTTTTATTAATTATGAAAGAGCTCAAGTGCAGATCTGATCTCACAGATCTCACATACTTCACTTGTTCACTGGCACCAGGGAACAACATCAAAAGGGGTGTTAATTATATTTGTGATTGCTCTGCTTTGGTAAAGCAACTCCACAGCCTAGAACAGTGCAGAGGTGAGCAGGGCACAGAAAAAAATGCAGGTGAGTATCGAAGAAGGAAGAGGAAAATTAAAGATTTGTCTGGGTGTCCCTGGTTTGGGTGACAGACAGCAAAAAATGAAAGCTGGGACTTTCTTTTTGGACAGAGTAAATGTGCTTTGGTGGTTTTAATTTACTCAGACTCCTTTGAAAGCGGCAGCCAAAAATCTGCTTCCTACAAATACATTTGGTTTTGGCAAAGTGGAGAATTCTGCCGGTCACGGGGGCTGATTTGACACAGTCAGGAAAACTAAAGCATGAGAGAAAAGCCCCAAACTGAAGTGTTTGGCACAACAGAAATATTTATGGAAGACACTCCATTTTCCTTGGAAGCTGGTGCAGTTGATGAGCTGCCCCCTCCAGAGGTCTGCTCCTGCTACAACTTTGTAAGGGATAAATCATTATTTCCCATCCAACAGCTCTTCTTACGTCTCTATTTCTGGGATTTAGATGCTTTTTCAAGAAGTAATAATGGAGCTGAAAACTCCCTTTCCCTCTCCACGTTTAAATAGGTAATTTGACCCCCAGTATGAAGCAAGGTGGGAGTGAGGGGGGCCACACTTGGGTGGCTATGGGTCTACACTCCACGTTAAATAAATTCTGATTATTTGCAGAGAGAGAGCACAGCCCTGCCCAGTCTGTTAGTGGCACACCCAGCCAACACTCTCGGGATACAAACATGCCACCTGCCCCAGAGCCACTCTGGATTTTTTGACCCTAGGCAATATTAGAGATGAGATCTGGATATCATCCCTCCTTAACGCTCAGAGGAATAGCAGTGAGTCCAAAATGTTTATTTTGTCAGGCAAAGAAAGAAAAAAAAGAAAGAAAAAAAGAAAGTTATTTAAATTGCCAGAAACATTCCTTCTCAACAAGGAAGCCACCCAAGGGTGAATGATGGGTCATTCTAATGAAATGAGACTGAAACTGTTCAGTGCAATAATTCTGAAGCTGGTGAATTTTGGTTACCTGCAAACCCTGCATTTTTTGCAAGTTCATCTATCCCCCCTCAGTTCCCAAGAGAATATAAAGTCCCTGCTTACACCTGCTTTGCCTCCAGCAGTTTGTAATTTTTCACTTGATAACCACTTTCTGGACTGAGGGCTTGAGAATAGAATTTGGTGATCAGAGATTTTTTTCTTGACACGGCTTGCATTAATCAAGTTTTTTTTTTCAAAGAACTAGAAAATACATGGTGTGTAAACACACCAGGAGTCCATAAGAAATTTTTATTACAATCTATTGTCAAAGTAAGACCAAAATACTCTCCAAAAAGGAAACCCTCTGATTTGTAAATAAAGTTTACACTTCACTGAAGATCAAAGAGGAAACAATATAGATCAAAAATAATCTGCAAATTTGGCCTTCATTTCCTCCCAGACAGCAGCATTTGGCCAATATTTTGTCCTCTTTGAGCAAGTGCTATTAAAAAGAAAAGGAAAAATGCTTGCCTTATAGGAAGTGCTTAAACAGGAAATTCACCTTCAGATCATTTCCTGGTTGTTAAAGAAAAATAGCTTTAGCAGAGAAGGGAAAAGTGGAGTGGTGAAGTGCACAATCCTTCCTCTTCCTCATGAACACCTTTAGGCTGCTGACCCAAGAAGAGCACTTAGCTACCAGCTGAGGTCGAGATGATGGCTGATTTGTAACTCTGATACTAGCTACTAAAATTGAAAAGGAAAGGGGAATAAAAGCAAAAGAGGTCACAGTTCTGTAACACGGACAGTAACACACAGATGATGGGTGCTGTCAACATTATAAACTATATACAAGACAAAGCAGGACCCTTTCTTCCCCCAAAGAATGTAACAACAACAACAAAATAAAAGGTGAATAAAACACAGCTGGCACCTTATCGAGGGGATGAGGACCAGGGGCTCCTCCTGAACGTTACAGGCTGAACTCATGGCAGTCCAGAGGACAGTTCATGTCTGAACACAGATCCTTTCCCCCCTCCTCATTCAATATTTACTGAAGACCAGGCCAGCAGCAATGTCTGACGCAGCCGTGGTGCTAATAAGACGTTAATAAATGCAAAGTTTTCCCCGGGAGGGAGCACCTCACTCCAGGAAGAGGTGGGGGAGCGTGGGGATTCAAGGAGAGCCGTGTGTAGTGCCAACCTCTGGTGCCTGTTCCCAGGGCAGTCAGTTGGGGAGGGTGTCCAGCCCCAGGGACGCCGCGTGCTGCTTCGCCCGCAGCCGCAGGTTCTCGATGCTCGTGGTTTTACTGTTCAGGCTCGGCAGGGAGCTGGAGGCCTGCAGGATGGGGGAGGACCAGACCTGCTGAGCGTGGGACAGCGACTGGTAATAGGACTGACAGTGCAGGGAGCTGAGCGGGGCCATGTTGACGTTCATGCCCAAGTAGGGCATGGCAGACGGTGTCCCCATTTCAAAGGAGGAGTAGTGGACCAGGTTGTTGGTGGCTGCCATGTGCTGGCGGAACTGCTCCTGCAGGCGGAAGAGGCTCAGGGGCGAGGAGGAGTAGGAGTGAGTCTGAGCCAGGCCGCTGCTGGATGAAGGCGTCACAGCCGCGCTGAGAGGGGACTCTGCAGCAGGAGACAGAGGGGATGGGGGTTATTCCTACAGGCTGGAGGCAGGTGCTTATTCACACCCCAGAAAGGTTTGGGCAGCAGCGTGGGCTTGTCTCTTGCACTGGAGGGCAAATGAGAGAGGGTGTGACAGCTCACGAGAGCTGAACGTGGGCCTTTCCCACACCGGGCACTTCAGAGTGTAGAAATGGGGCTGAGCTCTCTGCTGCTGCTGGGCACTGCTCTCCCCAAGATCTAAGTGGAGCAGAAGGTCTTTGCTCTTTCAGTGCTCCAGCTGCAATGGACATCCAGCCCTCTGTGGGCTCTATTCCGTGCTGAGGAAAAGCCTGGGCAGCCTATCCATGAGCACCCACTGCACAGGAACATGGGACCGTACCCAACCACATCCCCCTTGGAAAGGGGTCCTGACACCAACCCCCACCCAGATGCTGCCCCTCACCTGCTTTTGGGCTCGCTCTCTTGCAGTTCAAAGCCTTGCTGTCCACACCAGGGCTCTTGTCCACTTTGGCCTCATCCAAGGTGCTCTTGAACTCCTCCTCTCTGTCGGTCTGGTCCTCGGGTGCCGACTCGCTGGCAGACTGCTCCGACAGGGTCAGGTTGAGGTCGGTGCCCACCTCGCTGGGGAGGCTCTGGGCCTTCTCCGTGTCCGGGGTGGGAGCCTGGGTCTCCAGCACGGGCGGCTCCATCTTCCCCTCGCTGTGGCTCCCCTCACAGTCCTTCTGCTTCTGCAGCTGCTCCTTCTGCAGGCTGCGCTGCTTCTTCCGGAATTTGGCTCTCCGGTTCTTGAACCAGACCTTCAGTGCCACAAACAGCAAGGGAGAAAAACCGGTGAGAATCCTGCTTTGCGCCAAATTCAGCATCACTCAGCCTCCGAGCTTCAGGGGAACCCCAAGCAATGAGGTGCTGCAAGCCCAATGTGCCCATTCCACTTTGCTGGGCCTTAGAGCTCGACTGTTTTCAGTGAATCTACAAATAACATTTCAAACAGACTGAAAAATATCCAGCCTCTATATTGATTCTTTAACAGGCTCCACTGCTAGGTTTTTTTGGGGGTTTGTTAGTGGTTTTTTCCCCCTAAATTGGTTAGGCAGCTGCATCCAAAAAGAATGTTTTGCAGCTGTAATGCCTTATGACATTAAATTGCCTTACAGTCTGTTATGGTTCTAAAACCATTTGGTTATAAGTGTATCAAAACTATGATGGCAGCACTCAAAGTCAGTCATTACAGGTATAGGCTATTGTCTGGGAACTGCATTTAGGAAAGGAAGAGAGAATCCATTTTTTTTTAAACTTAAATCAGTAGACATGGATTAGGAAAAAATATATTAGCAAATCTTGTTTGTGTCGTTTGGTTAGATAAGGAAACAAACCATTTTTTAGATCAAAATGCCTTGATACTTATGTAAAACAACTAGTTTTTTTCCACAACTACTTCTCTTCACAGTGAAGAGTATTTGTCTTTTAAAAGAGAAGAACCTCTTCACCAGCAGGTTATAAACTAGCACATTGCACTAGTTGAAACTCAAAAGCAAACAAAAACAAAAGGCAAACCCAAACCTTGGCCTGAGATGTTACAAATATTGACACTGGTGGAAAAGAGCAGCTGGAATTACTTGGGTCTTTACTTTTTTGAGAAAGCCAGAAAAGCCTCACAAATAAATAATTAAGTAAACTTCTATTGCTGTTTCTAAAATTTCCCCCAAAGAAATGTGAAAGAACAAATGAAAACCAGTGTACACTTCAGACAATCCTAAATTTAAAAAATGTGCGTGTGGATTAGCAGTTTCTTAAGCAGATGTGTGACTTTGGATAATTTTATCCTCCCTGCCCCTGCCTTTGACAACTTTACTGCCCCAAAATCTTTGGTTCCACTGGAAGAATCCTGGAAGGCCAAGGGAGCTGTCAGCCCTCTGGGAACCTGGCTATGCTCTTTTGAACATCCCCACTTGCAAACCCACCAAGTATCAGTACCTGGACTCTGGCTTCAGGCAGGTTTGTGCACATGGCCAGCCGCTCTCTCATCACCACATCTGGGTAGTGAGTCTTCTGGAAGGTCTTCTCCAGGGCCTCCAGCTGCTGGGCAGTGAAGGCCGTGCGACTTCGCCTTTGTTTGCGGTGCTGGGATCCATAACGTGCCTCCAAAATGATGTCTTGAAATGTACAGCCGTTGGAAGACAAGAGAAGTGGCCAATTTAATTATTGGAATTTGTATGCTGACAGTCGAGTAAAGCACTTGCTAACGTGAGACAAAACTATGGAATGTTTTTTCCACTGCTTTAGAGCTAATAAAACACATACATATGGGTTTTACTGGTTAACTGAGGTGTCCAAAGAGATAAAATCATAGCAGAGGGGTTAAAACCAGATGACCTTTGAGATCACTTCCAGCCCAAACCACTGTATGATTCTAAAAGCCTGCTCTGGAGAGAGAACCTCTTTCTGTGACAGCTGTGAAAGCTGTTGAGACTCCAGTGCTGAGTTTGGCTGAAATAACTCAATCTGCTCCAACATCAGTGAGGCAGGACATGCAGATGCCCAGACCCCACCATGGCACGAGCACCTTCCATTAAGAAACACAACTAAAAATTATGTGGGGACATTCACTCTTGTATTTCTTTAACTTCTTGTGCGTAGCTCACTGTAGTCTTCAAGGCATGATATTGGAGAGCTGTTCTGGGCTACAGTTCAGAGGGAGTTTAATCTCATGTGCTTTTGTGCATTTTGCTCCAAAGCACATCCTTTACTGAGCACGGACACTCTCCAGCATCTGGGGTGAAAACACGAGCCAGGGCCACGTCCAGCCCCACTGGTTGCAAGCCCAGAGCTCATGTGCTGAGCTCTTCTCAGCAGAGCACCTACTCACAAATTCTGACTTCGCAAACCAAGCTTGGAAAATTGAGGGCAGAGAAGAAATTCAGACTGGGGAAAACCTGAGGCCAACAGTAAAGGGCTTATTATTTTACCAGAGGGGTTATTATTGCACAACAGTTAGTGGGAGTAGAAAGATCTTAAATCAATGAAAATAAGTTACTTGAAAATGAAAAAAACCCACCCTTTATTATGCAAGTTGGGACATGCTGTGCTACAGCCCTGGAATGAAACAGTCTGGCAAGAGGTTTGCTCTCATAGAGGAAATGCAGAAAGAGCAGTGTCTGGTATCATTTTTAATTTGGTTAAGAATGTGACTTCCAGTACAAGGGAGGAATGAACACACGAGAAAACAACAGAACGGGGAGAAAAGCCGACACTCTCAGCTCACAGAGCCCGATGAAGGCTCTGGCTGCTGCTTCTTTGCACTTTTGTCACGAGCATCGCGACAGGAATCTAAACAATAAACAAAAACCTGCTGTTGGGCCATCCCCAGCACCACACAGCCAGGTCTCAGATCCACTGGCTAACGAGCGTAGCAAATCAGCTTTGCACCACTCAAACATTCCTCTTCCAAAACTTCCAGCTGTTCCATTCGAGGTCAGCACTCGCGACGCCCTCCTGGGGGATTGCCAAAGCTGCGTGGTTTTGGCAACCTGGCAAAGATGTATCAGGCTAAAGGTCTTCAACATTATAGTGCTCGTTGCATACAAGAGAATTTGTGTTTGAGGTATCAGAGCTCCTTGGGGAGTTCAAATGCTGGTGATAAAGCTGCCCCTGTGGAGGCAGAGGGACCATCCTTGTACACCCAGGCACAGCTCACAGTGCAGCCAGGCGAGGAGAAGGGATATTCCAGCACAAGAAAAGGAATTGAAGCTGCCCCAAAACGTTTTAAAAAGCTAGCATTTGTGCTTCAAGTACACGAAAACAGGAGAAAGGGCACTGGTTAAACACCCTACCTGCAGGCTGGAATATTCCCAAATTTCTGGAGTAGAGGTTAGACCTACCAGCTCCCCAGAGGCGGCAGCTCATGCATTAAGTTTGGCCACTCCAGTGAGAGGCAGCCAGCAATTATTTTAATGTTTTAACTATGTTTTCAGGCTTTGTGCAAGAAGGAGAATATAAATTGCAGGTGAGGCTTTGCAGTTACCACCAGAAACCTCTGTTTTCTGACTTAAGGTCATTTGCTTTTGTGCTGCTTTATCCTGACTGTCCCTGGAAGGCAAATGAGATCTATAACCTGCACTGAAAGATATTCTGAAGTAACAGAATGTGAGGCAACTGCAAAGGAAACAGCTCGTACGTATATAATGCCTACACTGCCAATGATAAGCAGACAAGGGGACTGTGGGATTTAATTTGGAAAGTCTTCCAGGCGGGTTATTAATTTTAAAGATAAGAGGTCAGGAAACCAATTGAATCTTCTGGTCAAGACTATGAGAATAGCTTTTTTATTCTTTTTTTATCTTCCTCTGCTTTAGCCTAGTTATGGCCAAAGACATTAAGTCCTCCATGCTCTACTCTAAAAGATAGAGATCACCTTTCAAGAGATCCTTACAGCTAGAGAAGGGGCACATTGCAGAGTTTAGGGCCATCTGCTCCCATGTGACCACCATTATTTATTAAATTTAGCCCACCAAAGATGTCTGGATAGGTAATTTTTCCTACCTAGTCTAGACTGGAAAGAATCCCTCCACAATTCTTTTTTTTTTTACTTTAGTATCAGACGACTAGAAAGCTCTCTTAGAACAGATACACATTTTCAGAAAGCCAGGGAAGATAATTCCATTCTGGGGAAGTTACTAGAGTCACACGTATGGTAACTTTTTACTTTAGTTTCCATGTCCTGGTTGTCAGGTCTGCTTTTACATCACTGCATCCAAATCCAGGCCAAAACAGTGATGTTGCAGTTGTTTATCACTTGCACTGCAGGAGTCTTTGATGATCTCAGCCAGGTCTGGATGTTTCGTGGCAGGCTGAAATTTAGAGCAGATGTATGTGCCCTACCACACCAAATATTCTTGGGTCTCCATCCATTATTTTTGGACAATTACCTCTACCAAATCATAAAATACCGTCTGGGCTTTGTATTTCCTGTTAATGAGAGCATCAGTGCAGTGCTGTTAAAACCATGCCTGAACACAGAAAACCAGCTCAGATGCTCTGGACCAGCAGCTCCTGTCCTGCTGCCCCACCATCAACACTGCTGTGTAAATGACACTGCCTGGGTAAAGTCACATGTGACTTGATTTGAGCTAAAAAGCTGTTTTATGGAAGGATCTGAAGAAAAGTGTCACCCAAGGCAAGGTCTAGGATCCCCAGAAAGAAATATATCAAGGTGAAACCTAAGTAAGATCCAAATGAAGATCACTTCCCAGAGAGAAAAAGTGGTTTTTAGGAAAGAAATGAAAATAGTTGCATGAAGAGACAATGTGCAGAAACAAGACTGGGATGGCAGGGAGCGGCTATTAGGGAATGCAAGACCTGGGTGCCTGAGCTGGGGAATCAAATTTAGTTCATGATCACTCCGCCCTTATTTACTAACAAGAAAGGGAAATTGTCTGCTGTTTTCTGTTCACCTTTAAAGACATTTCAGTGTCTTTTTAATTCTCTTTTTTCAATCCCATATAGTGGAGCAACATCCCATCTCTCCCCTCAGCTTCCCAGCTGTCGGAGGCCAGTCTGAAGCAAGGTGCCAGCAGACATGGGAGGGCAGATGTCACCTGAGAGCTTGGCCACGGGGACAGCACTGAGGAGCACACCATGGCCCTTGCTCTCTCACACTCCAGAAGGGTTTCACTCAATGCAGGCAACAAGAGGATTTTTTGTGATGGGCTTTTCAGTTTTGTTTTTTTTTTTTTTTGGTGTTTTGGTTTTGGGGGGGGTTTTTTTTTTTTTTTTTTTTTGTGGTGGGGTTTTTTTAGCGCCAGGCAAGGGCCAGAGCCCTGAGTTGTCCTTACCAGCCAGTCTCTCGGCCAGGGTGAGGGCGTGCACGGAGGGCCGGTAGTCGGGGGCGTGCTGGGCCTGCTGAGCTGCCTGCTGATGCAGGTTGTACATGGCGCTCAGCGAGTTCATGGCGTGCAGCGAGTACCCGTTCACTCCATAGTGCTGCATGGTGGCATCAACCTGAAAAACATCAGACAGGGCTTAGGCACGTGCTGTTCCAGCTCCTGGTGTCTCAGCAGAGCGCTGGGAACGCTGAGCTCGGAGTTAAAGCGCTGCGCGCAAGGCTCGTGTCGAACCTCGCAGCCCCAGCAGGCTCTGGGACAGGGATGGGAATATTTTCTGTACACCTGAAGCACCATCAGTGCCAGTCTGGCTCCCAAACTTGAAGCCCAGAATCTGACTACATCTCACTCATGCTGATCAAAATATGGGAAATTAATTTTTTCGCATACCACACTACAGTTTATCGTATTACAGTGACTTTTAATGCATTGTCCTAGCTCTATCCCAGGGCTAGCTGGGATTTTGCCCCTATCACTGCCTACAGTGGACCATTTGTAATCCCAGTGCTGGAATGTCAAATAATGTTTCTCATCTGAACTTACTAATTTATAATTTGTTTCCATTCATTATTCACTTTTCTAACAGGTCTTCTTAAGAAAACACAAATGATATGGTGGGGGGTGGGGGGGGGGGTGGTGGAAAAAGAGCTGGTGGCATAAAAGAAAATAAATCTGCAGCATAATAGCACCAAAAATGTTATGGCTAAAGAGGGAATAAGGTTTGCAATAAATACCGACATTTCATAGCTCAATAGCAAGGAAATTATTTCAGAAAACTAATGGCTTTTTTTTTTTCTAGTGTGGGCTCTGCGTGAAACTTCAAGCTCTTTTTCCTTACAGACCATCTGTAAAACTGAGCTAATATTGATCTCAAAAGCCGAGCAATGCTTCATTCATCCCTGTTGTAAATGACTGAGGGCCTCCAGGATGTCGTTTCTGCAGTTTGTAAGACATCAGAAAGGAAGTTGTGAAACATTAGCCACAAAATAAATTTTTTAAACCACCGTTTACATCAGCAAGTCACCATCTGGAAAGTCAGTGCAATGAACAAACGTTCAGGGAAAGAGGGTCAGCTGCACTAACATAAGGAAAGCAGACATCTTTTCAGGCAGCCTCTTAGAAAACAATTTAAACATGGGAGGGAGGTGATGATTTTAGGAGAAATGTCCATGGTTTTAGGAGGAATGTGATGCATTGGACAGTGAAAATTTGGAAGGCCAATTATCTGCAAAAAGACTTTCATATTTGCCCATAAACGATTTATACCATGGAGGGACAGACTCACGGTGAAGAGGGAGAGATGGAAATGAGCTGATTCCACTGCCCCTCCTGCTCTGCACTGTTCTCTCCACCCTGATGTACAAACATGAAGTGACCTTGTGTAACAGCCAGAGACCGGGTGGGAGTTCCTCAAAAACCAGCTGAATTTCATACAGTGGGGTCTGGGGCATCTCACGGCTTCACCCTCGCAAGCATCTCTGCACTTTGGTACCCAGGAGCAGGGGAGGGAAAGAGGCAGCTGGAGCTTGGTCAAACACTCTGCCTGCTCAAGGATGACCCCCATGAATGTGAGTCCTGGTTTTGGGATTGTCTTCTCAAAGAGGTGCAGTAACTATAAACCTGTAATTTTGGAATTTAGTGTTCTGCTTCATTCCTGTCTCCCCAAATCCCTCGTGCTCTGCCACTGCATCATTTCAGCACTGAGTGCCAATGGAGGGTGACAGGTCCAGGTGTGGTTACATCACAAAGAGCTGACACACACCCTGATGCCAGCTTCATCTGCTTTGTGTCTGCCTGCTCACCCACTCATGGATTGCCCCATTATTCTAAGATAAAATGTGAAAATGGACATTTTCATTTCAGGTGCCAACCGAAACACAAGGATGCCATAGCTCAGCTCTAATGGAGTTTAAGGAAGATTCAAGCAATGACAAAACTGTTTGCTGGTTCTCTGATCAAGGTGATGGACCGCACACATCAGCAGATTTTTGGCATTCTTACCTATTTTCCTTACAATGGGGTTCACAGCAAAATTACAGCTGTGATGTTGCTTTCTTGGACTACAAAGTTTTGCTGCTGGCGGCATGTGTTAAGAGACACGTCCCAGTGACATGTACCACTGACATGGCCACAGAGGACATCTCTCATCACCTCCAGACTGACCTGTGGTGCAGCCTGACCCCATCCTTGGTGTGGTTCATTTCCCAAGAGCATCGTACCACCCAATAAAGTTGTTCACTGCCTCACAGTCACAGACAAGGGCAGGACTGGCTCTTCTGGCCAACACAGGCAGCAAAACAGAGATTTGCAACTTCATTCTGCCTCCTCCCCTCTCACCACCTCACTTGTGAACCAGCTGGCTGGTTGCACCAGCTTTGGCCAGCGGGGTTGAGGTCTCAAAGCTTATTAAGTTCCTGCGTGTTCCGTGAAAACCATTTGAGGACACAGAACCTATTAACTGCCCTGGGCTGCTGCCAGACCTCTGTCCTTAATAGAGGCTGGAGAATCCACACCGGGGCTCAGCCCTGCCAGGAGATACGTGGGAGGCCAAGTGTCTTTGACTCCCAACTCACAGCAATGCCTGTTTTTCTTTTCTAATCCCCCTTGCATGTCATCAGCTGTGTAGCAAGCTGGCACATTAAAGGAAAAACGAAGAGGGAGAGGAGGGGGAACTTTCCCATGCTATACAGTCTTCCAAGGACACTGCCAGTGGTGTTGTGTCTGGAGCCCGATGTTTCCACTGGAACACTTGCTCCAGGAATATTTCAGTGGTTTTGATTGTTAAAATATGATTTTATGTGTTAGTTTTTGGGTGGCCTAGAAGAAAGTACATTATAAAAAATAAAAAGAGAAAAGAGGAAGACTTCATAGGAGTGGACTCAGGATGGGAGTCAATGCTGCAGTGCAGACAACAGGCAGAACTTCCTACTCACTTGTGCAGCAAATGTATCATCCCAGATTCTGTATAAAAAATGAAGGAATTTACTGAGCGAGACGGTTCAGCCGGGTAAGCAAAGTTAACTGAGACCACAAATAGCTCCTGTTTAACTGTCAGCTCCGAGCTCACTCCAACCCCAATAAATTAAATATTTAAACGACATCATGCAGCAATTTTTTTTAATGGAGAAAGCCATTCATCAAGCCACTGCTGTGTTTCACAAGCTGTCGAATAGTGCTTACACTGGTTAAAATAATCTTTATATTTCATTAAGCAACCAAATAAGCTGATCCCTTCCCACTGGCTGTATAGATGGTTTTAATTTTCAAAATCTGCAAATGCATCTTTTATGTCTCTGCGTGGCTGGAGGGCCTCAGGAACAGCCACAGCCAGGAGGAGGAGGATGAGAGCAAAGTCTGAACTCCCCCAGACCCTGCCAGGGCTCCCACTCCTCCTGTCTGCACAGTCCTGGCATTGCTACCTCAGTGCCAAAACCCCTCCTGCAGCTCTTACCTCTCACTTATGTTTTTGCTACGGAAGACTCATGGATGCTGTGCCTGTTTCTCTTCCCAAGCCTGCAGACTTCTCAGACAGCAGGGCCATGTCCTGCCAGGATCCAGCCTCAGAGACAGGACATGGGATTTCCCCTAGCTTTAAATGCTGCTGCCCATGAGAAATCCAGCTTTCTCCATTCCTGCATCGCTTGAGGCCAGGCAATGCAGGATTCTGCCCATCCCAGACTAATCCAGGGACCCCACCACTCGGTGTTCAGCTGCTGCTGTTCAATCTGATGCAAAACAATCTGCACCCTCTCAATCCAGAAACAGGAACCCCGTTATCCCAGAGCAGAGCTGCACTGCTCTGCCCAGCGTGGCTCCCATCCATCCCTGCCCAGCACTGGCCTTGAAAACCTCAGGCTCCCCTGAAGTCATACAGGGGAGATCTGGCCCTGGGTTTTAATATTCTCAGCTTTGTACAAGGCTTTAAGCTTCCCTATTTAGCTGGCAACTGACTTTGTATAATTCTGCATGTAATTCTGTCCTGAGAGAAGACGCAAAGGGAGACCCACGCATTTCCTCACCAGCTGAAAACTCCTGCTCCTAGTGGCTTGCTTATATGTGGAATTGAGACAGATCAGTGAACGATTTTAAAAATGAGGTATTGAAGTTTTCTGAAAAGTACCTGGTAAAAAAAATCCATATTTTCCCTTCTATCAGGAAAAAAAAACCAAACCAACAAATCACCAAACCAAAATCACAAACAAGACATTTGCCCTTCTCAAGCAAACTCTGTCAGGTGAGATGAGGCTGAGGCTGGATGCAGGACATGCAGTTTTGCAAGGGCTTTGGACCATTATCTCTTTTCCCTCCAAATAGTGAGTCATCCCAAAATTAAAGAAATACTGAGACTAAATTAATTGATCTACACAAGACACTCAGGTGCTGTCATAAAGAACGGGGTAATAAAATCTGTGAGTCAGAAATACTGAATTATTCCTAGATGTTTCAAGGAGAGGATGCCAGTCTGCTTCTGACTGGTGGGCACCATGGGGTATTTCTTTATCACTTCATCAAAGCTGTCCTCAAAATGGGAGGGCTGGTGATGGTTGACAGGGTGTATGAGGCCTTCTTTACATGGGAAATAAGCTGTACAAAAAAAAAAAAAAAGGTCAAATCTGGACTTCGGAAAGTCACTTTCAGAAGGGAATATTAACACTGTATTTCATTGCTTATGAAGAGATTCACCACAGATACATTTAAAGTTTGGAAGAGCACGGCACAACTTCAGGTCCATGCCCTGATGCAAAGCACAGCTTGAGCACAAGGAAAGATCAGTTTAAAAAAAAGCCAAGCATGAAACAGAAGTCTGGTACACTTAATTGGTGTTCAGGGTTCTGCAGATAACAGAAAAAAATAGGAGCAGCCCTGTCAGGTAAAAGAAAAGTTGTGGTCCTCAGCCTGAGCGCCTGCAAAGATGCTACAAATCACTGCTGGTGTTTATGCAAAGAACCCACTGCTCATTACTAACAGGGAAAAACAGCAAATGGTTTGTGCTGCAACATCCCTTCCCCCTTATCACCACTGGCAAAAAACATCACTGAAAATAGAATCACAACAGAATATGCCCCCTCACCTCCCCTGGAGCTGTTCTGCCATATGATTTTATGCTTTAATTCCTTATTCAGAAACACTTCAAATCAGAAAGATAAATAACGAATCTTTGACTCTGTGCAACTCACATTCTAGGAGAACAGGCTCACTCTATAGACAGACATTGGGTTTATATGTATTTGGTACTAAATGAATTACATACCTGGGGGGTTATGAATAAATGATCCTAGCAAGAGGTTTTCTTCAATCTTTTTTTTTTAACATATCCCTAAATCTTTTAGATATATAAAGGCCCAAAATCACATAAGATAATAACCAACATGTTATAAATCAGTTTTGTTCCTCACGTGAGATTACCAAATGTCTAAGGAAACAATTTCACCTTTGTAATGGATGAAATATAGATAATTTGAAATACTGCAACACATCACAGTTTCTCGTTCAAACATCGAAGTCCGAGAGCAGTATGCACCACGAAAACAGGCTTCCAAAAGATTTTCCTTATAACTGAAATAAGGAACTGAGAACACCTCCCAAAAACACCACCCCAGGACTCCACATTTCTGATCGTCCTGAAATATTTTTACACCTGTGAAAATCCCTGGATTTAAATCCAGTGAATTTCTAAGTGCAGAGAGAGATCTTAGTTAAGCAGGATCTAGTTAAACTTCAGTGACAATGCACCGAAAGCAAAAACTGACCAATTACACCAATTCTTGCAGCTCACACTCAGCTATTCTTAGTAACCTTGGTATAAATAAAGAGATCTTTTCCTTAAAACCGAAAGGATTGCTAGGAAATGAAATCTGGAAATACTTCCAGTTAGGGACAGCGTCACCATTTTTGGATAGACCTCGTCAAATAATTGACTCTGAGGCTGTGCTGATGAGCACAGCAACTGTGTTTATAATGCTCATCTATTTGTAGTGGAAACATAATAGGATGTGAGAGGGCTCGTAGTTTTTATAAAACAAATCTCAGAGCATCCTGTCGAGACAAGGAAGTTTTGTTGCAGGACCCTAGAAATTCTCAACATCAGGTTGTGAGCAGCTGAGGTAACAGGCCCTGGCTGACAGGGGTAACTCGCATTATTTGCTGTGATTTTTACTTAAGGCTTTTGTGAAATCATCATTTTTCACCCAAAAGGTAAAAGAATTAAGCGACTGACTAGAGACTTCCTGGCAAAGACTTCCCAAAGCCTCTGTTTGCAGAGGTGTTCTTCAGAGGGCAGGCTTTCTAGGTACAAAACAAAGAAAATTAAATAAAGACATCCTTGAAGGCTCTGCTTTTGAGTGGGGGATAAGTTTTAGGGCTTGGAGCCCAGCAGCTTGCAGTGCAGAGCCACGAGTGGCATCACTGAACATCACCGTGGTGCAAAATCCCCTTCCTTGTCATAATTTACACCAGACAAGCAGTGCTTACAGATCAAACCAGGAAACATCTCCCTCCTCCCCTCCAGAGCAGCACTCAAACCTCAGGAGAAGCTCTTGGAAACTCTATCGAAGTGGAGCATTTTCCTTTGTAAACAAGAAAAGCTCTTGATATGAAGATCACTTCAGTTTCTCACCTCATTCTGCTTCCAGATCAGTCAGCAACAACAAAAAAAACCCCATGCATTTAAGATTCCTTATCATGAACACCAGAATAGAATCTGAACCCTACAGCCCAGCTCTGCCAGCGTTGCTGATACATGCTCCACATCCATGGATATGAAATGCGCTCGCATCCCGCTGCACCAGGCTGGATGTTCCTGTGCTGCCCTCCCCTCTCCAGACTTTACAGCATCTCTGCCTCTGGACTGCCCCGAATTCAGAACTTGGAGTAACCCTAAAGTACGCTGCAGACAAACTACTGAATTCACCAACTGCTTAAAGGGTTTATCTTTGGTGTTTTTATTTAAAAAAAACCAAACCCCAACGAAGTACCTGCTCAGTCCTTCCCCTCACTTCTGTGAAAATGGCTTTCTTGAGGAGCATCGTTTTGTTTTCCCTAACACTGGCAAACGGAATTTTCCAAACCCAACTCTGCCCTTCCCCAGGGCTGCTGGAAGCATGAAGGTGGCTCCCTGCTGGCTCTCTGCCCCCAGAACAGCTTTTGCCTGCAGCATATTTGATTGCAGATTGCTCCCATGAGCAAACTGACCGTCCTGGAAAACAGCGTCCTGGGACTTCTGGTTCAGGAATCTCCCACCCCTGGAAGATGGACCAATATCCTGGAGGATTTTACCCATGACAGTCTCGTTAAGAAGGCATGGATCTACAGTTCTGTGTCAAAATATGTTTTTAAGCCTGTGACCCTTAGTGGCAAGGACCTGTGTCTGTCCTCAGCACCGCAACCACGACGCTGATCTGACAATCTAACACTGAGCCCTAACAAGGGAGATCAAACCCTGCAAGAAGTGCACAGATAAGCTTTGTAAAGATTTTCTGAGGCAGTTTAAGACATTTCCAGTTCCTCTCTCGAGGGAATCAGGCTTGTTCTGGCACTCCCAGAGCAATGCCTCAGCCCAGATGCTGGGCTCCAGGGGCAGGAACTGGGATCAGGCACACAAGGAGGGTGATTTCTCCACCCACCACCGCTACTCATCAAGTAGAAAGTAAAAAGTTGAAGCTGTAAATTCTGGGTGTTTAGCTTAGAGAGTTTGGTAGGCACACAAGGAGGGGAGCAGTGTGTCTTTGTGAACTGCAGTGGTTTCTGCCACTCTGCTGGAGTTTAACCCCACTGGCACAAAAGGACTTTCCTAGGTGTTCTTTCAGCTGATCAGATAGAGGGTTGGGAGGTTATGATGCCAAGTGCAGTTCTGCTCAAAGCTGATTTTGAGAGACAGAAAGAGCAAGCAAAATTTGAAAGCAACAGAAGCTGAGAGCCTGAACTCAGGATGTTTCTGCAAGCTCAGCTGGACCCTGCCTCTGCAGATGATTCTTGCAGCACTCCAGACAACAATCACAAAACACAGGAAGGCAACTGCTCCTGCTCAGACTTAAATCACCTATAAGGCAAAATGACAGACAATCCTACCTTGGTCTAAAGGGGAAAAAAAATCCTGAAAGGCAGCTCCACAAGCCATGCAATTGTGGGGGACTTCTAATGCCTTAAAATAATAAACCAGAAGTTTTAAGTTTTTCTTCTCTGCAAGTGGTAACACCAATTTTCATCCTACCACTAAAAAAGATGCTTGAGCTCAGTGGCTTTTACAAGGAGGGGCTGGGGTGGGGGAAAGGCTTGTGCCACCTTAAAAGAGGGCCACAAACTGGAGTTAGGGGCAGCAGTGCCAGGGGCTGGGGAGCACCACGGGTGCATGTAAGGCTTCCTTTCCCGTAAGCGTCTGGATCCCTACACCAAATTCAGCGAATTCAGCGCGGCTGCCAAGGTAAGCAATGTATTTTGGCCACAGCAGGTGATCTGTGCTCCGAAGAGCTGTGTGCTGTAAAGCAGGCAGAGCTGCTGGATGTCTGCTGGGTTTTGTAGGGTCCCCAGCACAGGCACCTGGGGCTAGCACACCCCAGGAGCTGCCAGAGCTGCTCCCTGTCGCCGCGCCCGGAGCTCGCACGGCTGGAGACCTCAGCTTCCCACAGCTCCCTCCTTGGCAAGAGCGTTTTCTCCCTGGTGAGATCCATCAGCTCGTCTGCCCCACTGCAACTGTGACTCCTGTGGAAGATCCTAGTGGAGTTCTCAAGCGTCACACTCGTGCTTTCAGTTTTACAGCTCCATTTCTCAAGTCAGTGTTTGCTCTGGCCATACAGAGGCTGCTGTTGGTCCTAAAAGAGCTGTGCCAGCTACCCAGAACTCCTGGTGTAAATATCTATTTCCCTCCCTTCGGAGAACTGCTGCTCCATCCTGCTCCCAGCCCTCTCTCAGAGACTCTCATTCCCAGGAGCTCTAATTCCACCAGAACTGCTCTAGGAAACAGAAAAAGTCTGATCCAAAACCTAATGAAGTTAAAAGAGAGGAAAAAAAACAAAAACAAAAAAACAAACAACAAAACCAACTCAATTTCAGTAACTTAGAGCGAAATAAACTGGTGGGAAAAGACTCAGGGTTTGGCTAACCCTGGTGCACCATGAATTAATTCCTGACTATTTGGCTACATTTCCAAGTTCTCCACCAGCACATTTTGATGGAAATTCCCCCAAAGTAGATTAGTTTATTAGTAGCTGTATAGCATTGGAAAACTTGGGATTTATTGAATCCCTGTTCTTCAGCATTTTCCCTACTCCTATGTTTTTCCACATGAGGCAACAAAGCTATAAACATTCTGTTCAGACACAAGCTGTGGAAACCAGCACTCAACCTTCTGAAAAGGTTTAAGCCCAGCTGTCAGCAAAGCCCAGCTTTGTCAGTGCCTCAGTAGAAGCATTTTCAACTTGACAAGCTGGATTTTGAGATGCCCCTGAAAAACCACTGGAATCTTAGAAAACGTGGGCTATTTCTAGCTGAACAGTTTACCCATAGCATCACCAGTAAAACCAGTAAGCAAATATATCAGAAGAGCTGGTCCAGGACCTTCTGTGCAGCAGCTTTGTCTCGTCAGGGCTGGTTGTGAAAATGACAGAGGAAAAAAACACTGTACACTCTGGCTTCTTTTCATCCTATTTCCCTCTTTCTCAGAAAAACTCTCAGAAAAAATTCTTTTAAAGGATAAAGACACTGAGAACCAAACCCACTGCAGTCACTGCCTCTACAGCTACACTGTGCAAAACTTGCCTGGCATGCCTGCCCTTCTCTCTGATTTGTGGGAAGCTCCTCTGACTCTGTTTCTCTGGAGCAGGCAGTGACACGGGCACTAAAAGGAAAAGCAACATCTGCACCAGCTCGGTGAAACAGCTGTGCCTTCTGATACAGCAATAAGATCCCTGCTCGTGTGTGTGAGCATGAGGAGGCTCTCCCATTCAGACATCAAGATCTCTTTAAATTAGCAGGGAAAGCTGATCTAAACCATCTTTCTGTGTACTGACGGTACAATTTTGGGTGTATTTTTGCATTGACCATGTTGGCATAATTTAATATAACTTCTCATCAGTCATGGGGCAACTCAGGGTTGGAGTCACTCTCACCCTTTCAGGAATTCTGTGCCCATTGCAGTTCTTAGTTAGAATGGAAAAACTGAACTTAGAAACACAATTCAAAAGCCAAAGGGCTGTAGGTCCAAGTCTCTGGCTGGGGCAAACAAGGAACTGGGATTGACCTGCATTAATTTACTCATGGGTGAAAAGTGAACACGGAAGGGATAAGCTAAACAGTCAGCAAGCCAGCTCTGAGAGGTGGTCAGGAGAAACACAGAGCAGTGAGAAGCTGCAGATTTACTCTCTGCCCACCACTGCACAGGGTGTGTGGGCCAGGGAGGGTGTGAAACTTCTCATCCTCAGGGTGAGTCCCATCCTGCTCCCCCAGGACAGGCAGAGCACAGGAACAGCCTGATCTGCACTGGGGCACCCCGTGGGGCTCAGCCTTTGTCCTTCACCCTGAACATCACCCACGTCCTGTAAGTGGAAGAGGCACCCAGCAGGGTCAGCTGTCCACAGCTTGGAAACTCAGGGAGGAGAGGAAAAAAGGCAGCAGATACTGCTTGAAAAGCTGGGGAAGGTGGGTGCTGAAGGTGAAAAGCTGGGTACTGAAGGTACCCCCGCAGCCCTCCTCGCCGAGCCCCGGGCAGGATGGAAAGCGGCTCCCCCAGCCTCAGGAGGGTCTCACCCGACCCAGCTAAGAGCAGATTTCGCTTCTCTTTTGCTTTGTGCTCCCCGCAGAGGTGAGGTAGGGAGAGGGTAAATAAACCCAAACCCTCCAGCCCTGCCTTTGGGGAAGCGGGAGGCTACTTCAGACAAAACTGTTATCCATTAACATCCAATTATCACTTGGTCCAAGCCATTAATTATAAATCAGCCTCCTAATTGGGATAATTAGCTCTCTGCTACTTAATGTAGTATGACTGATGCGTTTGGAAAGAAGGTAATCAGTTCATTTGTTTAGCGTTAGGCGAACAAATCCAACTCTCATGGTTTAATTCCAGCCGCAGCCTCCCCCCCTCGGCCCACCATCAGCATTCAGAGCTCATTGCAGCTCCATTAATTGTTTGGGAATCGCGGCAGGGATGGGCACACGCATCTCCGCGGGGCTTTCGGGACAGCAGCCCCCAGCCCGGGGATGCGACCGGACTCGCCCCTCCCTCGAGGGGAATTGCTGGGATTTTGGGGAAGGGGTTAATTAGAGGGGACGGGTTTGAACAGGAGCGCGACCCCACAGCTGGGATCGCTCCGGAGAAGAGAGGGGCTCCGCTCCTCGCATCCCCCCGTCACCTCGGCCGGGCCTCGCCTCTAAAAACCATTTCAGGGAGAGCGGAAAAACTTTCCTCTTTGGTTTTTTTTCCCCCCCCTCTCCTTTTCCCCACTTCCCCTGGATGTCTCATTAATGCCGGCTGCTCGGCGAGCCGCCGATAGCTGCGGGACATGATTAGATATTTATTACTGTCATTTACATGGAAAACTTGAGCTAACCAAGTGGAACTGGAGGGGGCCGCCGGAGGGGACGGGACGAGGCGGAGCGGGGACATTTCTTTTTTCCCGGCGGAGCCGGAATGCGGGACACAGCCGGAGCGCGGCCGGCCGGAGCAGAGGGTGCGGGGACAGCCCGCAAAGGCCCGGCCTGGGGCGGGGGTGTGGGGCCGGGCCCTCCCCGGGTGTGCGGCTGCGGTACCTCCTCGCTCCGGCCCCGTTTCGTTTCGAAAGGGAGCGGGCAGCGCTCGGGGCGGGAATCCCAGCGGGAAACGGGGGATGTTGCCCTTTCCCTCCTTTCTGCTGACAACCTCGCTGAGGCGACCCTCGGGGACACCAAGGACCTGTCCCGAGATGCGCTGACCCCTTTTTCCCCCGAGGCGCCCGAGGTCGCCGCCTGGAAATAAATGGAAGAGTCGCAGCTGGGAAGAGTCACCGAGCGCGGGGACGGGATGGCTTCGTATGGGGCTCTTCTTGTCCCTTCTCTGCCCAAATAAAGGGACAGGCACGGCAAGTGTCGCAGTCAAACCCCATCTCCTTCGGAGGAGAAACTTGCCCGAGGGCCTTGCTTTGGGCTAGAGGAGCCCGTGTGCCCGGTCCCCGCAAGGATTCCTGGAGGTCACCCTCGCCCTCTCCTTGCCCCCTGCAAGAGGAGCCGGTCCCGGGTGCCCCGGGCAGCCAGCACCGAGCGGGGACACGGACTTTTTTCCGCTCAAGTGCTGGCCGCGGCGGAGCACAACCCACCCGCCTTCCCTATCTGTTATCAATGGCCCGAGGGGCGACTCTGGCGGAGATGTATGAGATCTCTTGCGGTAAAAATATGCATGCGGATCCCCATTTGGTTAGCCCTGTAATGGAGGTGTAAATAGGTTTCGACTGCGAAGCCCTTAATTTATCAAGAAGGGCTGACAGCGCAGGTCCGGGATTTATACACCTCTTAAAGAGGGACAGCGTGGCGGGGGGAGCCGCAAAGACCGGCCTGCCAGCTCCGTACAGGGGGCTCCTCGTCCGTTTTGCCGTCTAACCTCGCAACGGGGTGACCTGAGGGTGTGATCTGTCCTAGAAAGCATTCCCAGCGCTGCCGGCATCTTGCCCTCCCTTGCCGTCCCTTCCGCACTCAACTTCCAGCCGCACCAGAAAAAAAAAACAATCCCGGAGCCACCCCCAGCGGGGCCATCGCCATCATCCCCGGCTCCCGGCCCCGCTCGGGGCTGTTTCTGGCCCCGGCAGCTCTCCTCAGGCTGCGCAGCTCACTAAAACATCATTATGTAAATAGGGGGAAAGTTGCGCTCGCCTCCCGCGGAGCCCGGCTGACGGAGGGATGCGCGTCCCCCACCATTCCCGGAGCCGGGATACATCGCTCGTATCCCGCCAGCTGCCTAAACCCGCACCGGAGCGGGCCGGCAGCTGGAGTCAATAGGAACGAGGGCCCCGAGCTGGTAGTGGGGGTTTGCATTATTTATTTTCTTCGCGNAAAAAAAAAAAAAAAGTAAACAAAGAGGGACAGGAGGACAGAGAATTTGCGCTGGAGCCCGGGCCAGGCTTCTCCTGGGCGGTGCGCGCATCCCTGCCAGCGGTCCCTCCGCCGGCCGCACATTCCCCCACGGACCGATTCCCCCTCCTCGCAAGCAATCCCCGAAGTCCTCTTCTTCCCCCGTCGGCATCCCCAGCCCACCCGGAGCCGCGGTGCCCGGGGGTTCTTACCTGGGGCGGCGGGGCAGCCTCTGGGCCCGCCGCGGGCGCGGGGACACGCGTGGGAGCGCGGCGCTGCGCCCCGGCCCGCCCTACGCCATCCGCCCGCGCTGCCTGCGCGCTGCCTGCGCGCCCGGCGCAGCTGCCATCTACCGGGAGGCAGCATTGGAGAAGGATTTTTAAAAGGAGCTTCATAGCGACCCGGGAGCTACCCAGCAAGATTTTCAATGGTCCTCCACCCTGTCAATCAAAGCGGGGCTGCTGGTACACCCCCCACGCCCCCAACACTTCTTACTAGTCATTTACTCCAAGCCGAGGTGTAAACGCCTAATTAAATCCCTGGAAGCGGACGGGATGCCGGAGGAGGGAGGAGGGCTAGAGCCAGGGCCGGGGGGGTGATGGGGTCCGTCAGGCACAGGGAAGAGAAGCCGTGGCTCTCCCCGCGCCCCCCGCTTAGCACCGCGCTGGATCAGACCCTGAAGTTTCCCTCTCCCCCGACGGCCCCTGGGTGGTGATGCTGGTGGGGGATAATCTCCCCACTTTAATTACACCGCGGCCCCCCACCCTCCTCCTGGGCGCCTCCGCTGTCCCCCCTTAGCTTGCTGCACCCCTCCACTACTCTGTAAAATGGGGGGTCGGGGAGCGGACACGGCCACAACACGGAGAGATAAAAGAGGAGCGGTGGAAGGAGCTCAGAGGGGCGGTGGGCGGCGGATTCACCGCCCGCCCCGTCGGGGAAGCTCCGCTGCGCAGCCGGGAGCGCTCGGGCGGCCCTGCCGGGACAGGGGGCCGGGAAGGCAGAGGGAGGGACAGCGGGCAAGGGGGGACCCCGCGGAGCTTCGACGGGGAAGGAACGAGCACTTAACGCGTCTCCCCGCTCATGACTTTTTATTTCATACTTTCCTCCGAAATACTTTTTTTCCCCCGCCCTTCGTTATGTAAAAAGTGGAAAACCAGCTTTTCCTTTCGTTGTATTTCCTTTTCTTTCCGTTTTTACTCCCTCTGCGGGATTTTCGCAGGTACCTTGCCGTCCAGCGGCCGGGCTGGTTATCTGGCAGAGCTCACGAACTGGAGCGGTGGTTGTGTTTGCTTTTCAGCTTTGCCATGCCTTCGCAGCAGAAAGAGCAGTTTAAAGCCTTTAGAGAGATTGCTAATAGATGCCAGTTCCTTGCCTTTAGATTCTCTCCCAGCCCAGGAGGATTTAGGATGGGATTGGGAGACGAGACGCCATTTCAGGCTCCAAAACACCCTGTTTTAAAATGACTGCGGGTAAGAGGATTAAAACAATAATACCCTTCTCTTCTTGAAGGTTTTTTTTTTTCCTCTCTCCTTCCTATAGAAAAGATTTCTTCTCCCAGAGCAAAACCGTTTAGACAGGAATTAAGGGAACAAGAAAGAATAAGAGGGGGGAGAGGACCTTTTAATTTGAGCTTGATATTTTGTACAAATTCTGACCAAAAGGAAAAAAAAAA